>JARHVA010000614.1:3857500-4442500 GCA_037957365.1 Torreya grandis | reverse complement strand
CTAAGTTTTAATGCTAGTCAGATCATAATATCTATAACCAATTTTGTAAGGCTTCACTACATCAAATTTCATCTCCTCCCCTTGATCACTAGTTTGAGCTTAGATTTATACCACATAATAACATCTTATACTAGGTTGGAGTTGCACACATCAAGTGTTGAGTTAGAGCTTTTGCAATCATTCCACCAGTTCTATTACCATGTACCCTTTACATTGTGAATGTCATTTATAGATAATTTTTGAAGACATCCAAGACATCATGAAATTAGTTAGCTACCTAATACTTATCATAATGTGTGCATTGATTATTATAATTGGTGTAAAATTGGATCAAAGCAACAATCATACTAAATGATTAACTCATACTAAGATGCATGTTAAGTTGGTACAAGTCCACACATATTCAAATTAGGAGTCTAACAAAGCCCTAGCTATGACCATAATAACTTTCAAGTCATGTAATATAATTTTTAACCCCCATTTTTGAAAGCTTTAATCTTAGCATCATTCATCAATATCAATGACATATTCATCCAGGTCATACAGAGGACCCTCAACACCCTATAGGTTTTCCATTAAGGACTCCACTGAATACTTAGAAATGGTTTTTGATGTAATAATGTTTGACAAACCTTATAAAAATTACTCGTATCTATGGAAGGCAATAGATAACATTGACTCATTCATGTTAGATGAGGATATCTCAGTTAAGGAGAATAACTTACAATGGACCTACTCCCATTCAAGTGATATGCCCTTCACTATACAACCTCTAAATCAAAAGTCATGTCATGTATAGAATTGATACAAGGCCTATTCTTTTAAGGAAAAACTATAGATGATGGTTATCTAAACTACATTATCAATAATATAGTTATGACATACATCTTTGGAGACACATTCATAAGGTATTTAAGTCTTCATATTCAATATGTTACATTTGACTTACATACTATAGTCACATGGAAGAAATGTAACAATGTTGAGATAAAATTAGGAAAGTGGCTTCTCCTATGTCAGACATTAACTATCAAAGATATTACTAATAATCCCATCTATATCACTTGATTTAGGATAGGGATTCACATTGGCATGCCATTATTGAACTAGATTTTTGGCCACCTAAGCATCCACTTCTTGCATCTAGAATGGGTACCCCTAATAGACTTGATCATTATTTTAGAGTGAACCTATGCATTATGGGAAGTCATTAGTGTATGCATACATGAACAAATTATTTGGTCAGTATAAAACAACTAACTTATGACTAGGAAGTTTGTGTCTAATGGTGTAAGTGCCATCCTATTACCTATAAGGCTTCAATCAGTTGTCGTTGAAATGCCCAGGGAGTATTTTACCTATTAATGTGTATAGTTTGCACGTACCAATTTCCAACATGTTTTGGATAATATATAGACCCATCCACCTAATTTTTATATTTTTTGGGTGCTTAAGGTACTTGGTGTTATAGATCAAGAGCAATGTTCCTTCAATTGGTACCTTATACTTAATATGTTTATCATGCCACAAATTTTGGCATACCTTCTCTATCTACTAGCTCTACCTTGCTTGGGTGGGCACCTCATATAATCACTCCAAGTCCCCCAACCTCACACTAAATGATTCTTGGTCATCTAAATGACCAATACACATAATACATAATGATGGCACCATGAACTCTATTGATAGAACTACCTCAGCACTAAACACTAGTTGAAATGGTGTAACCTTGTTTAGGTGCTTGTAGGTTGTGTGGTATGCCCATAGTACTACTAAGAATATAATTATAATTTCTATGAACAACATCACATATATTCATGAGGCACATCCCCAAGATCTTGTTGAATGCCTCAACTGTACCATTCACTTGTTGATGATAAGTCATTCTCTTATGACATGCTACCATGAATCCGATCAGTAGAATCTACATAGTTTCATTGATGAAGTGTGTGTCTCTATTTCTAGTCAAACTAAGTGGGTACCCATAGTTAATTATGATGTTATCCCATATGAACATTATGGTTTTGTTAGCTATGAAATTTTTGGTTGGTGCTATCTTGGCCCACTTGGTGAAATAATTGGTGGGTGTTAGAATATATCTTGCACCTATGTGCCTTGCTATGGGAGTGATTCACCCAACAAAATCAATGACCCATTTTTTGAATGGAATCTAGGAAATAATGGGGATTCATATCATCCTAGTTGTTATAATTCCCTATGTGTTGGCATATATCACATGCTATAGTGTAATTATTTTCATCTTGGAATATACTTGGCTACCACTAGCCTGATTGTAACTCCTTGTGCACCATTACATTTCTAGTATAATTGCCTCTTGTTATTCTATCATGTGCCTTATGTAAAATGGAGTCCCTTTCATTTTTTAAGATACATCAGTGTAGGACTTCATCTCAGCCTAGTTTGTATAGTTCCCCACTAATGAGCTAAAAAGGGGTGAACGATGGTCTGTTTCTTTTCTTTAGTTATCATAGTCTAAGGTGAAAACCCAGACATTAGAAAAATAACTATCTCCACCAAGTATTTAGGGTTATACTAGACACTATAGAATTACATGTTTGACATGTCATGTTACCACATCACTATAGTTGATGATGGACAAATGGTCTAGGCTTGAGTTCTATTTTCCAAGCTTAGTAATAACTAAGAACTATAATTATTGAAATTTAAAAATCCATCTACAAATGCACCTATGGAAAATGGGCTTATTCACAAGGTAATTAAGCGTATCATGATTCTTTAATAAGATGAATGGGGTCACCAAAAAGTATTTATTTAATTTTTACAAGGTGTAGACTATGTCCATTGCTTCACACTTAGTTGTTATATAGTTCTATTATGCTTGGGTTATTTTCTTACTTGCAAAGGAGATGTGATGATCCTTCTTGACTTCATTGGGATATGCTAGAATGATGCCAATTGTATATCTAGATGTATTAACATGAATGTGGAATGGATTTGTATAGTCAATAAATTATAAAATAGGAATGCTAGCCAATTTGACCTTCAAAATTTTAAATGTATCTTCTTTCATCAAGCCCCAATAGAACATGCCATCCTTGTGCAAGTGTTCCTCTATAATCACTACAATCTTTTCATATCTCTTTATAAATTCCATGTAATAGACATAATGGCCAAGTAAGGAAAGAACTTTTTTCTACATTGAAAGGGTCTAGAGTTGAATGATTATTGAAATATTTATGGGATCGATGAGTAGACTATATTTATAGATGATATTTTTGAGAAAATTTCTAAATAGTGTCAAAAATAGGCACTTCTTAATGTTTAAAGATATCTATATCTACTTACACCTTTCAAACATTAGGCATAGGTTATTATAGTGGTCTTTCACTAGTTGATACATAGTCCAATCATCTAGGTACACTTAGAGGGACTTGTGAATAAAGTCCTTAAATGTGCTGACTACCACTCTAGAGAATATGACTGGCACATTCTTGAATCTAAATGGCATGACGTTATAAGTAAAAGAACCTCATTTAGTTTTAAAGGTTTATTTGGGCTTATCCTCCTATTAAATATAGACTTGGTGATATCTATAGAACCCATCTATGAAGGTGTAAATCTCATAGCCTATGATGCCATTGAAGACTTCATCAATGAATTAAATTAGGAATGGGATAGTGATGCAAGTGATGTTTAATAGTCTATAATTGATGAAAATACAAATGAACCCATCCTTATTGATGCTAATAACCATGGGGATCACCCATTTGGATTATTGCATAGGATGATGACACTTGTGGCTAGCATACCATCAATATCCATCATGACCTTGGTATGGAGATTGGGGTTCATTCTGTAAGGGAACTTCTTAACAATTCTTGTTCCATCCATTATTTCTATGATCATCTTCCTAAAGGATGGGTGGGTTCCCTTCATGTATTCATAATCTAGAGGGAACAAGTCTTGAAACTCCTTCAAGAGATCCATAGTTTTTGCTATCTCCTCATCAATCCAATAGTCACCTAGAGTATCCACCTTTGGTTACCCTTGTAAATTGATGTCTACTTAGGTATCTTTGAGCCATGTGAAATATGACTCATTCCTCTCCTAATGTGATGTCTTGGACTTGACTACTTCCCTTAGTTATTTTTATGTGAAGATGAGTAGGGTATTATTTGTTAGGGGTTATATCCTCCACTTGGCATATGAACATCCTTTGGCCTATCAAAGATGTCTAGTTATGTACCTTGCATATATTAGTATCTTTGTCACTTGACTCACTATTGAGCACTTTCTCCTAAAAAAGTCAAGAGCGCTAATCCTTTCTCCTTAAACATCTCTTTTAGGTGCTCCTTTAGGATTATAATGTCTTTAAACACTACCCTTTAAATTACTTGTAATGGATTGATCAATTCCATATTATATGAATAAAAGGAGAAGGTTTGCACAAAATGCTCCTTAAGTACATCCCAATTTATTATCTCATGGTGCATCTCTTTGATAATGTACCATGATCACACCCATAGTCTCCTTAGTGTATTATCATCATAGAAAATATAAGTTTTTTTGCATAAGCTTACATATGCTACAAGATCAAAATTATAGAATAGGTAGATATATCTAGGTCCTCATTGCTTTTCCAAAACCTGGTGCATATTATTGATCTTACATATTGCCATGTTGGCAAGCTCAACCTTTGGACTACCCACCAATGAGTGACAGTGCTCTTTAAATTATACACTAGTTCACCCATTCTATCTATCTCCTTTAGGATGTATAATTCAAAGTTATAGACATATTATTCCATAGGTTTAATCCCTTCATACCTTAGGATCATGGAAATTTTACCTTTGTTCAAGTGAAATGCTCTCTTCCCCATTTTTTTGTTATAAAGGACCCATGTCTTTGAAGTGTAATAAATATAGACCTAGCCATTGCTCATAGGTTTTGGTGCCTTTGTGCTCACTAAGAAACACCTATAACAAATAATCTCATAAGATTCTTTGACCCATCAGTCACAAAAAATGTTAATGATGTCCAAGGTTGACTATCTATCTTCCCATGAAAGCACTCCTTGGTCATTAGGGCTGAGAGTCTCAGCACCTTGCACCATGATGTTGTAGATATGGTTGATCTCATCCTCAAGATCAAAAAATTATACATAGGGGGGTCTTTGGTCACTTGAGAGTGGGATCACTACCCTCTCATTTATATTTTCAAAGGTCATATAGTGCTTCTTAAAGTGCATATCAAAATTATTCACATAGCACCATGGCCTTCCTAGAAGCATTGGATAATTATATTATTTATCCAAATTGACCACTTCAAAGTTAGCATGGAACTTAGTGCCCATAATATCTATAACAATACTTTTTATAATTCCAATTGGTTGCATCCTCTATTTATTGGCCATGAAAAGTGCATGAGGGGAAGGCCTCAAGGTTGGCCTACCCATCTTTTCCCATGCATTTTTTGATAAGATATTGGCCTCAGTTCCTATGTCTATGATGACCTTGTACACAAACCATCCATCAATGGTGGCATTCAATAATTTTTTTAATCATAATCCACATTCTATGTATTCTTGACTTTTCATGCCATTTCCATGCATGTCATAGTGACTTCAATTGTATTATATCATGTGATCTCTAAAATCAAGTTATTTAATAGGGTTAGCATCGCTATTATCTATAAGAGTTTGAAGATATTTTTTATCTCTTGTACCTCAACCTCTTATTGATATTGCTTCTTATGATAGGTAGTATCTTACACTTGTAGGTTTCATACCAGTTGAAACTTCCCTTATAGGTTTTGAATCACACTCATAGTCTACTATAATACATTTTTCTAGCATGTAGGGTCTAGGTAAGGTGTATATTTGGATTCATGTTGTATCATATATTCTATGAAACTCTATTCCCCATATTCTAGGCACAACTTTAGTAGTAGTGCAACTATCAATTGAGTAGTGAATCCATTATGAGTAATTTCCTACACTTTGATAGGATCAGTTCAAGTGGTTATGGCTTAGTAGTCCACTTATCTACTTTTAGATCATGCCTGATCATTCTTGCACCCATATCTATGCCAAGCTTACCTTGGGTCAACTTCTTATACAATTCAAGGAATTTATTGACCTTATATGTTCCTCGATAATACCCATACATTAGATGTGTAGGGTAGTCATGCTGATAATGCTCTATCTAACTACACTTGTAAGTTGAATGTAGTGGGAATATTTTTCCACCACATTCTCCACGTCACTCTTTGGTGCCTCTTTACATTCCATAACCTACATTATGTTGGGAATATCACTCATTTCCTTGGGTTACCTACCCTTTAACTACTGTAGTTGCTTGCCTAGAACCTCTATTTAGGTTTTTATACATCTCATTAACTATGTGATAATTAAATATGGTATGGGTGTAGGCATTACATAATTTCTATTAGATGGTTGTGTTAATCTAGCTGGTGCATTACAACAAAGTGTAGTTTTGAACATCATGTTCTTCACAACAGACCTCATAGTTTAAAAGTAATGTGTGCACATTCCATTGAGGGAACTTATTCTTATTATGGCCTTCTATCTCTCAATTAGTGTACCATAATCCATTTCGAGTGTCTTGTGATAAACTAGTGGTTAGTTTCTAGAGTTAGGAGGCCATATATACACAATCTATGCCTCCATGAATGGGCTAATTCCCATATTACTTCTCCTAAATACCTCATCTCAAAACATGGCTTCAAGTTCTTAATGAAGATTCATGAATGTCTTCATGGATATTTCTCTTCTGAATAGTACTATTAATCCTCCAAAAAACCATTGCACATGTTGGGAGGGGTGAATGTCACAAGGAAGCTTGGAAAGAAGAGTTTTGAACCTAACATCATATAGGTACACACTCTCTAATAGTCTTTGGTTAATTTCCTTGAGCACTATAATAATCTACTATTCAAACTTGGGTATATTGAATTCCTTCAAGAATGCTTCCTTCAAAGTCTTGTAGTCAATCATAGATTGGTTAGGATCAAATTTACTATACTAGGTATGAGAGTGATCAAGTAGAGTTATCATGAACTAGGTTTCCTTGCACTCTGACTAGGTTATACCCCAAACATGCCATTGTAGCTAACATTTTAGCATGTGCTTTGTGGAATTTTACATTCCATGGTATTATGGTAAGTGCATGTCCATCTAATAATATATTTTTTATGAGGGGGTGCTAACATTTGAGGTGATTTCCCCCTAGTACTTATCTTGGTGATGGTCCTCCAACACCTTTAGTTACTAGGTTGGGTATTTTCCCCATTATTATTATTTCCATTGTTGAGGTTAATGTCATGGTGCTACTCACTTGTAGCATCAAGCCACTTTATATGGGCTATTACCCAATTTATATATCTAACATTAGTTTAAATTTAATTCTTATGCTCATGTTCTGTGTTGGTGAGATAGCACCCAAAGGTATAGAGGTATCTTCACTTAACTCTTTATAAGGAATAACTTGTTTAATCATAAAATTATAGTCCAAATCTACAAAATAGTTAAAGTCTATGTTTACAGTGGGGTTAGTTATCACTCTTCTTTATTCTTATGGGTGATCTAATGCCTGATCTTGAGATATAGGTTTAAAGGGGGTAGGCACATCTAGTGCATCTTTAATGGTCAAATTCTATAGGAACCCAGAGCACCCTACACTTATAAACTATTGAGCTTCATTTATGGCTTCATTATTTCTCTCCTCTTGGCACTGATAAAATTCAAGAGATACTTCCCCATGCCCTCCCCACTTTTTATAGCTTTTCTCAACAATTCTATGTCCCAAATCTTCTATCAAACTCTACCTTCTCTTTGTATAGTTCTATTACCTAAGATATCAATTGTCAATCTACTTGTCTCCTTTTATTGTGCTTCACTTACACATCTCTTTCTTCCCTATTATGTTTCTTATATGTGAAAGGACTTATCCTTCAATTATCATGGTTTCAAATATGTCATCCACCATCAATTTATTAAGCTTTACACTAAAATATTTCAAAAATATGCCTTTGGGCTTGCACAAAAATTGATACTCTACTTCTTCAGGGTAGGAGTATGTTGACACTATGAAATCAAGCATGTAACTATCCAACAATCCTTGCCATCATTTATTTACATCACTAGTCCAAGTGGCATAAAGGTCCTCAATATTTTCTAAGTTATCTTTCATCCACTCAAGGTACTATCCATAGCTTCATCTTCTATGGGTCACATAAGTAGCCAAGCATCAGTACACATGCTCAAGTAGTTCATAAAAAAAGACCTCATACAGACAATCATATAGGTTATTCTAAACCCACTTTCTTAGCTTTTATCCTTTATGGGATGGATGCTTCAGTTCAAAATTATCTTCCACCTATTGCATCTAGTGCTTGATGTTCCTTAGGGAGAGTTAGAGCATTATTCTATCATACCATTATAGTAATAAAATTCAACATGGGTTCCGATAATCAAACTAAAATTTTGTAGTTTAATTAGGGTTAGGCACATATCTAATTATTCAAGTCAGTTATGAACTCGTTACAACTAGACACAAAGATAGTTTATTCTCATAGTGCTTAGCATTTTATCACATAGTTATGATGGCATTAATTCACATAAGACACAAACTTTATGCTCTCACCTAAAGCAAAGGAAAGAAATAATTGGGGCCCATTTTTGGATATTTGTTCCATGGTGTAATGCATCACATGTAGGACTTGGTAAAAAGAAGAAGACTTTTCATTCATTCATATGATCAATCCTTTCTAGGATAAGACTAATGATCTATAGGTGTAAGCCTATTCACAAAAAAATTTCTAACCATTAGGGTGAAAGCTTTTATCGAGTTGTTTCTATAACCTAAAGGGTGCAAGTTTCTTTGTCACTAAACTTAGCACCATTCAATTGCTCTAAGGAGTTAAAGGGATGCTTTCACTTGATTTTTTATTATAGATTCATGCATTTAGCTAGGGTACCAAAATTTGGGTGTATGACCTTATCTACATGGGTTATTTCATAGAATATGTTCATGTCATCTATTACATAGGGATTCCATTAATGATTTAGACTAGATCTTTGCCTTAACCTAACATTCATATGTTAAAATTACACTATTATAATTCTTACATTTTATTCACATTCAAAGAACATTATCATAACCACATATACTAGGTCAAAATCAATGAGGTGAACACCATTCTTCATTAAACAAAGTCCTAATAAATAGAGTACATGATAAGTGAATAAAAATAAATACTTATTTAAAGCTACTAATATCTTAGAGGCTCACATGTGAGCTTGGACACCATAATGTGGATCCCTAAAGCCATCCATGTTAATCATAAGTTTTAATAGTAGTTGAATTATTTTATCTTGAACCAATTCTATAAGGCTTCACTATATCAAATCATTGCTCCTCCCCTTGCTCACTAGTTTGAGTTTAGATTTATAGCACATAGGAGCATCTTCTACTAGGTTGGAGTTTCACATGTCATGTGTAAAATTAGAGATTTTTTAATAATTTCATTGATTCCATTAACTTACACCATTTGAATTGTGAGTAACATGTGTAGATACTTCTTAAAGACATCCAAGACATCATGGAATTAGTTAGCCACTCACATCTAGTGTAAGGTGTGCATTGATTCCTCCAGCTAGTGAAAAAGGGATTAAAAAAATAATCATACCAAATGATTACCTCACACTGAGATGCCTATTTAGTTTATGTGGGTTCATAGTTTGTCAAATTAGGGGCCTAAAAAATCCCTAGTTGTGACCATAATGACTTTCAAGTTACATAATCTAATTTTTAACCCCCATTTTCAAAATCTCTAATCTTACCAACATTCATTAATAGCAATAACATCTTCATCCAAGTCATATAAGAGACCCTCGACACCCTCTAGGTTTTCCACTAAGGACTCCACTAAATAATTAGACACAATTTTTGATGCAACTATGTTTGACAACCCTATACAAATTAATCAACTCTATGGGAGGTCATGGAGAAAATTGATTCATTTGTATTAGAAGAAGATATCTCAGTTGAGGAGAATAACTTATAGTAGACCTAATCCTATTCAAGATATATCCCCCTTACTATACAACCTCTAAATCAAACTTCATGCCATGTATAGACTTTAGATTAGGTCTACTCCTTCAATGAAAAATTATAGATGGTGGTTATATACACTACATTAGTAAAAACATAGTTATGACATACATCTTTGGAGACACATTCATGAGGTATTTAAGTCTTCCTATTCTAGATGTTACATTTGAATTACATACTATAGTCACTTGGAAGAAAATTAACAATGTGGGTATAGTAGTAGGAGAGTGGCTTCTCCCATGTAAGACATTCATTGTTAAAGAACATACAAAGAATCCCATCGGTATAACCTAATTTAGGATGGGGATTCACATAGGTATGGCATTATTGAATTGAATTTTTGACCACCTAAGAATACACTTCCTACATATAGAATGGGTACCCTTTCTGGACTTGATCATTAGTTCAGAGTGGACCTATCTATTGGGGGAATTCATTAGGGTATGCCTACATGAACAAAATCTTCACAAGGATAAGAGGTCCCAAGGGGTAAATTTTTATATGATGTCATACCTACTAGATGTAGTAATGGGAGTCATGTACATGCATAATGGGGTTATATAGAGTCCCAACCTTGATTTTATGAACAACATAATATGTGACTTTTATTCTTTCATCCAAGTATATGCATATGTTAGAAACATTACTGTAATAATAGAGGACCTCTACCCTCAGGTTTGGATGGCCATTCATGGCCAACCTCTAGCCAGGATTTCACCCAGCATCACCAAAATACTTTTAAATTTGTGAGATTACTAGCTCTACCTTGATTATACTATCATCATGTTTTATATCCATAAGGTGGACCCTCTTCATCCCCCCAACTTTATCCCTAACAAAGTGGATGAACAAGAAATTACCTTCTAAATATGGAATAAAATAGATGAATATATAAAAAAAATAAAGAAAGACACTTTCTATGAATACCATATCACTATTATGAGGATGAAATATAATTTAAGGAGGCATTTCAAGTAAGCTAGGAATCTAAGGAGAGATTAAGCATTAACCACTCTAACCCATAGGGATTGGGAAACCCATGGGAAAGTATAACCAAATATCCACCACCTAGGCATACCATAAAAACATGTGTCATTTGACCATGACTTATTATTTATTAATGCCAAGGATGATGATGAATTAAAAGAAAGATTAAGGGTAGCAAGCTTAAGTGAAGACTTATTGAGGGTGATACAAGCCAATCCCTCCTTTATGCTCAATCAAGCCAAATTCAGGATCCCACCTCCAGAAGGATGGAGATCCTCTAACTTATAGAGTCGCATGCCTTACCAATAGCCATCATACCAAGGTAAATATCCCAAAAAAAATCTATTATGATGACATATAAACAAGAGTAGGAGCAAGTGATGGGGGAAACACCAACAACTAGAGAACAAGAGAAAGAGTTATAAGAGATACCAACTACCACACAAGAATAAGAAGAATAGACTCCTTTAGTTCAAGAATCCACTATTTAACTAAAGATAATTAAATATGAATTATCATAAGATTTGACATAAGGAAAGGACATCACAAATAGGGAAGAGATTAAGATCATTTTATTGGATTCTTATGAGGAGGAAGAAATGACACCTATTATAATGGATTCAAAAATCGTAAAATCTAGTATGACTCTCCCTCCTCTTGCCTAATAGGTGAGTAATACACAATATGAGAAGATAACACTATGATTTCAAAGTAAACCAATAGGGGATAGACCTCAGAGCCCATCCATAGAAGTAACTAGTAAATAATCACTACTGATAAGAATATAACATGGCTCACTATATCCATGAAATAACATCTTTTTTATTACATAAGAAGTGGATATAAATGTAGTTTATAAAACTATGGTTTATTTAAAATAAAATATCAAGTATATATCATGATTATTTATTTAGAATTCATTTTTATCTATTTTTTAGTTATTTCTAATGATTATCAGGAAAAATATGTCAATATGTGCATACACAATCCAGAATAATCTAGAATGATTCAAAGTATGAAGAGTAACCATTAAAGAACAATGTTGGAGTAGTGTCAAAGTATTCTATGGTAGATCTAGACTTAGTCCATAGCTATACCCAATAGTTATGGACTGCATTAAAATTGATATAAAACTCATTAGACTTTCTATGAATTGTATCAAGCATGATATGGACTACATTAAACTCACTATAGACTTAATCAAACATGTTATGGATTTAATTAGGCTGTTTATGAATTGAATTAGGTTTTCTATATACTTCATCAAACTACTATAGACATCAACATAACCACTATGGACTTGTTTAAATATTTCTAAACCTATTTTAATGGTTGCTTGTTCTATTGCATCTATCATAAGAATGCTTTCCATTTGAAGCCTTTATATATATATATATATATATATATATATATATATATATATATATATATATATATATATATATATATATATATATATATATATACAGAGAGAGAGAGAGAGATTTTCAATTTATAGATTTTATCTAGTTATAGATTTATTTAATTTCATTCCAATAAATAGCTCTCTCTATATTTTATGAAGATTGAGAGTATGTTGTAATAGATTACATTACTATATTAAAGATCTCTCTACATATTTTATGGAGATTAACATAGGTTATAATGTCTAGGTTATTACTCCTAAATAAGGTTTTGGTTGCAAGCATGACATTATAAATGCAACCCACAATGCCTGAATTGAATCAATAAATATACTTTTCTTTCCATCATTATGAGTAATCTATTTTGAATGTTGTGTTTTGAATACATCCTCTTCCAAGGAATGAGCTAGCCACTCATTATAAATAAGATGGATCAATTTATTTTTTATTTTTATTTTTTTTTATAATTATCATTTTATTGTAAATTGTTATTTTATTTCTTTATGTCTATAACTATTCTTTATTATATTTGTTTTTAACCTATAGGTGTTTTATTTATTTATCATTTATTTTTCAATTTAATAATTTACTTTCCTGCAAGTGTGACTTAATTTCATGCATGTGTGATTTTATTTTTGGAAGAGTTATTTTCAATTTGTACAAGTGTGGAGTGTGATATAAGGAATTGTTTTTTGAAGATCTCTTTCTCCTATTGCATATAGAATTCAAACACTAGCCCTAGATTGACATTACTAAATGAAGGGGATTGATGACACTCATCAAAAAAAATTATTGGAAGGAAATCCAAGTCAATATGTGGATGAGGAAGAGCTATAGCAAGCCAATGTTTTGAGCTTGTAAGCACTAAAATTAAAGGTACCCCTCAACATCAATCAATATGATAATGGTGTTCTCTTCACTTCCCCCTAGGCATTTCTTCTCCTATGTCATTATCAATTTCTTCTACCATGACTTTTCTAGTTGTCTACACTTTTATTTACATGTAATCACTTTCTACTGATCTTATTTTCACTTCTCCCACCTCTACTCATCCAATTATCACTTTTACTTATCTGGCCATGGTCACTATAGTGTCCACTCCTTCAATATTTTTTCCTTAAACCATTGTTCTTTCCATCCATGATACCTATGATCCAAATATTTCAATCATCACCTCTGTGGCCGTAGCTATAAACCAACCTATCACTCAAATAGTTGCCTCCTCTACTCAATTGGGTTCACCACTACCTTCTCCAAGACTAGTTCAGACCACAATAATAGTAACAACTAAGAGGGCCTTATAAAATAAGATAGTCTATGGTATGAACCCCATACCACAATTCAAAAACATAGATTGGTTTAAAATAGTTTGTCCCTCAGTCCCCAAACCCTCCACTAAGCCTAGACCTAAGCCTGAGAAGTATAAACAAAAAAGAATCCCAACCATTAGATACTTAAAATATAACTCCTATAGATTACACTATGGATTTAGGAGCCTCAAATACTAAGAGGCCCAATCTAAATATTACCGAGATTTCCACTACATGCTCACTTTTTGACAAAGCCACAACCTCAATCTAGAGGGTTAAGAAACGAAACATAAAGGATATATCTAGATGAAGGTTGATTTGGAGGAAAGAGAAGAAATGTACTCCCTTTTGAAAATGTAGGATATGAATAAAGGTTAGTCCCCCTACATTGAGGACCTCATATCATATATGGAGACCCATACCAAGGTAGTACCGGCCATCCATGAGGGAATGGAGTTGACCATAAAATAATTAAAAGAGTTAGAAACTCTCAAAGACAAAAAACAAGTGGTATAAGTTCCCTCTAATATAGATCAAGAAGTAAAAAATGTGGCACTTACGTTGTATAAAATTTTGGATGCAATTCATTCTTTGAGATTCTAAATGGATTTGCATGTAAATTCAATACCAAAAATGTCTAATCTTCTTAGATAAGATGAAAATAAATTGAAATCCTTGGTATTATACACCACTAATAAGGCATTCAACCACCTAGATCTGATGATCCCCTTAAATTCAGTTAATGTATTGAAGTTAGCTATCATCGTGACACAAGATGCTTGAGATAAGGTGTCATCTTTCAAATTATTGGTGAATAAGCTTGACATAAAATAAAATCAAGTAACACAAATTTTGGGTGAGATTAAATTAAGATTATAGGATAACATGGGGAAGTTAGTAGCTAGGACCACATTTTATTAGATGATTTAAAATAGAGATTACAAGTACTGAGCTTGGAGGACATTGAAGTAAAATTGATCACAAGAATGAGGAAGGAAATAATGGTATAGGCCTTCTAGATTGGCTTTCGAGCCACCACAAAATAGCATACAAGACTGATAAAATTAACAAGAAGGGTAACCAAAACCTCATCTTGTTGATATGAACTTAATTTTTATGTAAAATGCTAAGGCATCCAAGTATTATCAAGAGTTAGATGAAAAGAATAAAGTAATGTCAGGTCTACCTGGCAGTTCTATTCCTCAATCCCTATGTACAATGGCAATTAAAAATTTACCATCAACTTTAATCCCTTTTGGATTAGCAACCACATCAACTCTACCTCACAGTTCAACTCTAATAGTAAATCTAGTCCAAACAATGAGTGTATACCCAAGTAAATATCTAGTCACCATATCTGCAATAACAAGCACAACTATAGTTCCAATAACAACATTAAAAAGTGTTAAGTAGGAAACAATTGAGCCTAAGCTAAAATGTTATTTTTTTAAAATTATGCATGTAATGACTAAAAATAAATAGTTAAGTTTTAGTTATGTCCATGTTGTAATCAAAATATATATATTTTCCCATCATTCACACATTACATGTCTGATATATCCATATGTTATGACATGCATCTGAGACTTATGATCTAGTCATTCATGATGTAATGAAGTTTTATATACTTTGAGGATGAGGCAACCCCATCCAAAATTTATTTATATACATGCATAACCCTCTTTTAAAAGAGTTATCAAAGTTTTAGATCAATATAAAAGAAGAGATCAAGAGATTAATTGTCATGAAATTGTGTTTGTTATTTCTTCTTCTTCTTCCTATGTGTTAATGGAATTTAGGTTCTTTTGTATTGATAATTTAAGGTGTGTAGAGGTATCTCTTTAGTATAGTCATTTAGGCATGAGACATAACTACCCTAGACAAATTTTTGGTCTAAACTATAATCTCTTAGACAAGCATGTGAAAATCATTCCTAAAGAGATAAACCTTAAATTGAGATCATTGAATATCATATATATCTTATCCCAGACTACTAACCATAATTTTTCATTAATGTGCAATAATTAAAAATGATAAACACCAGTCTTGGAGATACTTGTCCACCAAAGAAATAGTCTTAGAAATCACCTTTTAAGAACACATAGCCATCTTTTTTGCCTTACCCTTTTCTCACCTTTTGAGTTTATGTGAGAGATACCACACTATATAATAAATATCTACCCATACAACTCACTTAGTATTTTATTTCTATTAGATTCCACACATTCATCCAAAAAACTTGGTTAAATAATCCATAGGCTCAACTTGTTATTCCATCACCTAGTTGTTTTAACTACATACCTACAACTCATGCCCTGGATTGGAACCTTGTTCCATTAAGATCATAAAATGTTAGGATACCTCATTAAAATTTTTTGAGGCATGCATAAAACCTTCAGAAATTTTTCTCTTGAGGAAGTTGGTCTTCATAAATTTTATTTGTGAGAATCCTTGGTTTCCTCAATTCACATACTTTGACATTTTTTTTACTTCACATATTTTATCTTCATGAAAATTTTTCATCATTAATTTTATTTGGAACATTTTTTTTGCATCAAAAAAATTATTCGTCCTAACTTTTCTCTTTGACATCTTTGAGCTTTTGATTCTTCACAACTTTTGTTTAGATCTTTTCTCTATGAGATTGGGATTTTACAACTTTTGTCTTCAGGTTTCATGCATCCAAGGAATCACAAAACATGGCTAACCTAGTTTCAATAAAATTTTTGACACTTGGTTTATGAGGGCATGCCACATGGCATAACTATTTTTTTGTAGAATTAGTGACAATGTGACACTTGACGAAGGTTGTAACCTGACATTCCTTTGAATGTATAAAATGTCTATGTGCCATATTCACCAAAGTAAGTGGAAAAATTTGAATTAAATTAATGAAACAATCTTGAAGACATCAGATATTAATGGTTAATAAACTAAAATTAATGTCTTATAATAAATGTTATATGTGTAAACTCTGAAGAGACATTGTGCCTATTGATTACTAACAAGATCAAGTGAATTTGCATTCCAAAGAGAACTTGAATCCCTAGTTGTGAATTACTTTTAGTAAGAGAGCAAATAGTTGAATTGATTATGAACATTACATGAGTTAACGAATAAAGAATGGCTTCTTAATTTAAGGTGTTAAAGGGATCATGACCACCATAAAATTTATTTGTTAAGTACTCAACATAATATATAGACACTACAATATTCAAGGATGAATATGATAATCACACAAATCTATGGGACATAAGAGAGACTGTACATGTCCATTCACATGAATAAAATCTAAAATATGAGTAGAAGTAGATGGTAGTCTACCTAATACCAATAAATCACTAAAAAATAAACTTTATAGAATTTAAGCCCAAAGCAATGTCATGAATCAACCTAATTCAAGACTTATGCTTCATAGGGAAGGTGAGTAGTGGATTTATACAGCATCTAAATCATAAGATAGTTTCTTCATGAATCTCTATGGATGTTTTCCAAAGATACCTATGACTATGCATATTAGATGGCACATTCAATGGGTATAAATTTTAATTATTAAAGAAGACATGAATAATTAAAAATACATTAAATAAATAGATTGTTCCTAGGGAAGTATTCACTCTTAAGGCCAAAAAACCCATGCCAATCACCAAATTCAAGATGGGAATTTACATTGGGATGGAATTACTAAATATATTATATGGTTACAACAAAATTCACTTTCACCCCTTGGAATGGGTGTTATGGTTAGACTTATTGATGACCTTAGAGATACCTTTTATCTTGGTAGAGATAATTAGCACCAAAATCCAAGAATAGATGTATATAAATAAAAAGGACCCATGGGCAACCATTCCTACATGATGTATTATCTTTTAGATGTAGTCATAAACACTATTTACATTCACAATGGATAAATATAAAGACCAACCCCATACTACATCAAGAATTGGGTATGTGACTTATTTTTATTCCTTTACATCAAATTATATATTAATAATATCATCATAATATTTGAGAATGTTTATCCCTAATTGTCGAGGAAAATTCACTAGCAACCCTTGGATCGAGTATAAAAAACATCATGAAAATATTATGGTCAAGGGAGATTATTAGCTATACCTAGATTATATTATTATCATGGTGGATGGGAACATGGTTTCAAATTTATGTCTTCTTAGTTATGTCTTAGACAAATTAGTAGAATAAGAAATAAATTATCATCTATGATGGAATATAGATGAAGTCATGAAGAAAACACATAAGGACAAATTCCATAGGTCTTCCTTGAGGTTTGATTGAATGTCTTACACTAATAAGAAGCATTTTGGGGAAGTTGGTAAAAATAAATAATTCTACTCATTGAAATCCTTTCCACATAGGGATTGTGATCCTCATGGCCTTATCTAAAAACATATTATATGCTTAAGCATTCCCTACCAACATGAATCGTATGAGCATGATTTTTTTTCTTGAATACAAAGGATGATGCCAAGGTACTAGAAATGGCATGGGTGGATGGGTTGATAAAAGATCATTTAAGATTTATACAAAGGGATCTTACCATCAAAATTATAGAGGTGCACACTAAGATTCCACCTCCTAGTAGATGGGATACAATAGATTACTAGACCTCTTAGCCTCTCTAACCCTTCGACTAAGGAAAATCATCCTAAACACCAACCATTATGATGATATATATGAATCAAGAGCAAGGTGTGTAAGATACCTCTATTATTTAAATTTCCTTGTAAGAAAGTCCTTCCCAAAATTCACCACTAATTATGATGAAGGTTGTTAAAAAAGAGCAATAAGTGTAGAAAATACCTACTTCTACAAGTTATTTAGGATGATCACATGAACCAATTTACACTGATTCTTTTGACTATGAAGATACATGCCTTCATGGTACTTCCCTAGTTATAGTTTCTACAAGTGTGGATATTGTACCATTCACTACTCAACAAAATCCTCCATAGGCTAAAAAAGAGAACAATTTTCTAAAAGAGGAAGGAAATGGTGCCCAATTACCCTATTTAATCAGTAAAGTCTCCTAAAAGTTTAATTGTGAAAACACTAGCAATAAAGATTGATCCTAAGGATGAAGATGAAAAAAATAAGGCTAAAGTCTTAAGCCTCTAGGGAGTAAAAGGAAAGGTAACACTTAAAGCTGGAGGATCATGTGAGGTCATTGACACTATAGACACTACTCCAATTACTCATTCATTTACTTTTGTTTCTTTATTTCTTATTGGTCCTATTGTCTCCTCTATCCCTATCACTCCAGTTGTTTCTAGTACTATTATGGTTTCTTTTATATATTTAGTTATACCATCTCCTATTTTTTCACCATTTCCTATTGTCTCTAGCACTATTTTTATTTCTTTGGTCCCTATGGTTTCTAATTCTAATTTTTCTTCTTTAGTTAATATTATCTTCACTATCTCTAAAACCAAGAAAGTTCATTTTAAAAAAAATAGTGGGGTCCATTACAAGTGCTTAGCTTCATGTGTCTTCTACTCAATTGGGATTTACAATGCTTTCTTCTGTAACTACTCAAGCCACTTATATTATTTCACTAGGTCACTTATATAGTGCATCCCATGCCCTAGTTTAGCAATGTGGACTAGTCCAAAATCATCTTCCCTTCCTTTTCAGATCTAATGCATGTGGAGGCCTTAAGTTAATCTTATAGGGATGTTTTATTGTATTATTCATGTCAAGAAACTTAGTGAGTTTATACCACACAATTGGTGATTCCATAATGGGTAGCAAACTTGGATGCGTAAGCTATATAAAGACCAAATCTAGTGATCATAGAACTACTTACTATGAGCTCCATTTTTTACAAATCAGTAGGAACTATCCAAAGGGTCAGTACAGGGAAGATCTAAGATGAATTTGATAGTAGTATGATTTTAGAAGAAAGATAAGATATTTTCTCTTTATCTGATATAGAGAATATGAGACTTGGAGAGTCTCCATGCAATGAGGATTTTAAATATTATCTCTAGGAAAATGCATGGGTTTTACTAGAACTTCATGAGGGCCCATAATAGGAGTTAGAGTGTGTATAAGAGTAGTAGTAAAGAGATATAATATGAGTTAGAGTGTGTATAGGAGTAGTAGTATATGGTACAATTTCCTAGGGAAATTAAAGGTGAAGTTCAAAATAAAACTCTCATAGTGTATAATACCTTAGACACTATCAGTTTAATGAGAGCCAAATCATCTCCCCATATTGTTAAAACTTCTAATTTATTTAATTATTTAAAATAAGATGAGAATAAACAAAATTTTATTGTATTTTATACCATGAATAAGGCTCATAGCTATTTGGATTTGATGACACTGTTAGAAGTAGCCAATGCTCTTAATATGGTGGTCATCAGGACATAAGAAGTCCATGACTGGGTATCAAGCATGCAATCCTTGATTTTGAAACTAGAAAATCATGAAAAATAGGTATTGTTAATTTTGGATGAGCTAAATATATCTTAAGCTTGAGATTACTTAGACAAGCTAATAAGTAGGGTCAATTCTAACCAATTACTCTAGCAAGAATATGCCAATTTTAAGTAAAGTCAATAGGGGTGTATGGTATAAGAAATTAAATATTAATTGTTATTTTCTAAGAATAAATTTACTAAGGTGGAAATATTTTAGGTGGAGTTCATAACCACCAATACAGAGCATGAACACTTATTAGTTCAAGTCACTAGAGTGCATAGGCTCTTTATTTTGAATATGAATACAATTAGTTTGTAATATAACATCAGATACAAGTAATAATAGGACCTAGAAGTAGTGAAATAGGCTATGGGTGGATCATCTAGTTTAACTTCATCATCTAGCTCAATCCCTTTGACTCTTACTAATTCAAAAATAGAAGTGCTAGATTCAAGTAAATCTTAGTTTTATTAGGTTATTTATATATATATTTTGTATGTAAATAGGAAAAAGGAACTAAGACATGTAATAATTTACTGAAGAATCTTGTAAACATGCACATGTTGCATTGTTTTGTAAGAACAAATCTTATATTTAAGACATAGTTTTAACTAGTTTTAATTATGCATGCATAATTTACATTAATTAAAACTCTAATTCTGATTATTATTAATATTTAATTTTACAGTTTTGCATGGATTTAGAGGATGAGGTGACCCCTCTCCAAATATATATTTTTAATCCTCTCATTTTTGAATAAAGGTTAATTGGAAAAAAATTATCAAGACAAGAAGAAATATTGTTCATTGTCACACAACTATGTTGATATCTTTTTATTTAAATTCTATGTAATTAGTTACATTTATTTTCTTTTCTAGTTGATTCAAAAATTCAAAGTGTGTAAAATCTATCAAGAATTCCTTATTGTATTAGTGGTGTATGATGGTATGATATGTGCAATGGCTATTGGATGATTACTAAACATCATTGATTTTATATAACTAAGTTGACTATTTCAGTTTTTTGAGTGTGTAGAAGTGTTTCCCATCATATAAATTTCTATGAGTGAGCAATAGCTATCTTAGGTACATCTCTAATATGAGTTATAATCTTTTAAATAAATGTATGAAACTGATATGCCCTTAACCATTGGCATGTCGAGGGATACATGTATCCAAATTGTGGCTTACATAAACCTTCAGCATATTATTTTATATTTATATATGGACTCATATGCTTAGTATGTCAGCCTATGGGTTGTCCATGGCCTTGATAGACTATAAATAGGAGGTAGAGTTAGTTTTTAACCATCATATTAGAGTATTCATTTCTTATTAAAAGCATTTGGGAGGTTGCCCCCTCGAAGTGGCTTATCTATGAATCATATTTTTTGATATATTTCCATATCATTGTTATCTATTTTGATTATTATACTTATTTGTTGAATTAATATCATTACAATTGGTATGAGATCTTTGATTTGGGCCATAATTAGGTCAAAAACTCTATATCTTAGAATTTGTCTATGTCTCACAAATGGTAGCAAATTTCTATGCTTTTGTTTTATTGGAGGTGTGAAATCATTCAAGTTTCCATGAAAATATAAGATAATTTAGATCTATTTTTAATATGTTATTCCCATTTTAGATTTTTTCATAAATTGACTCCATAACTCAATTTTTTTTACGTTTTTTGAAAGCTTGGAAAAAATTAGTTTGGGTCTATTATTTGATATTAGTGATTTGAGGCTAACATATTTAAATAATTCATGGTCAAATTTGGGACAATGAGACAAAATAAGGTTCACTATCGAGCCTTTCTATGGTTGGTCCTAACACTCATAGGTGGGGGAAAGGGAAAAACACAACTAAAACTCCTTCAGGGGATGACATGGAGTCTATAACCTCTTATATGATGTATTTAGAGATGATTTCTCAAATTAAGTCAAATCTACATAGATTGATGCATAAGGATGTGAAAGTCTAAACTCAAATGTCATCAATACAATGAGAAATTAATGAAATGAAGAATTAGTTATAGTAGATCATGATATAATTGGAAACCATTTCATATGACTTTCCACTCAACAACCCTTCACTTTTTCATTTAGGTCTTCCTCCTCTCAAAACTAACACTACTAATATGAGGGTGAAACTAATTTTACAAAAACTAGAATTATGAAATTTTGATAGTAAGGATCAACTCACTTCGATCACTTAAATTTAAAATATATTTAGTTTTCACCAAAATCCTAGATCTATGAACTAGGAATTTGACTCAAGAGAGGATGGTTAGTATTGTGTTAGTTTCAAAATGAAAACAAAATGAAAGAAACACACTAACTAGCATAAAATCGATAGGCCTAGACACTAGGGAGAGATTAGTTAACAAACATGAATATAACACACAACTAAAATGCAAAAGAATATTCTTTTACCTCCCTTGGATGCTCTAAAATGCTTGTTGTAGTGGCTTTCTTAGCTTGTGCTCATGAAGTCCTTGGCAATGGAAGCTGCACTACCTACATCTCTCTTTGGCAACTTTGGATTATCACTTGGCTTGGCTTGGATTGGAATTAATTTGGCATGATAACACTAGTTTCATGAAGCTTTATAATCAATTATACATTATAACATTTCATAATCATGTCTTAGAAATAATGTGGTAAGGCCTCATATTTATAGATTTTTACAAATGTCTAGAATCAAATTGAACTATACATTTGAGGATTGATATGTGTGGCTAAGGATTAATAAAAAATTTCAATTAAAATTGATAAATCGACTCATCAATATTTGTGATAGAGGATCTATTAAGATGCATGCAGGGCATTATGGAAGGCATTAATGAGGCATGGAGGGAATGAATCTTGATATTTATGGAATTTATGGCCTAGGGATGTCTTACCAAAAAATGAGGTCACTTGATGATGCAAATATTCAATATTCATTTCCAAAAAAAATATTTAACAAGTTTCCATGGAATTCTTGATCAGGCTCTAATTTGGTTTAACAAGCTCTTAAGCATGATTAAGCACTTTATGCACAAATTACTCAAAATGATCAGAATGCCTTATTATTGGTCCAAATTTTGACTAGATTGGAATTGGAAGGCAATTTAAGATGCATTGGATCCTTATTACCATTTAGGATGTTACAAAAAAACTAACAAAGGCACGTGTCTCATGTAAGAGATTTGATAGGAAAGAGTAATCTAGAGCACCTGGGTATAAAATTAGCATTTTGAATTGAAATGATCTGATCAAAGTTAGCTATCCCTTAAATTGAATTACCCCATTTAATGACACTTTAGACAAAATCATCACTTAAATATGTGAGTTTCACATCATATAACATGTTTTTTGTATTTTTAGGCGAAATTATGCATTTTGGGTGGAAATTGGTCAAAAGCCTAGTTAGAGGTTATTAGTGGCCAGATTTAGGTTTATATAATTTGCCTATATTAGGGAAGGCATGTCCAACTATAATCATAGTAACATATTCTCAAAGAATGAAAAGGTCCTATAATCAGTGATTTTTGGATCCCTATAGTTGTATAAGCGAGTCTAATGAAAAAAATTGAATTCAAGTGAAGAAGTAATCTTCATTTGCATTGAGAATAGAGTGTTGTAGGTCTAATAACATGGTAAAAAGTATATCTAAGGTAGAATTATCCATTTTTCAACCTCTCCAAGTCATTACCAAGATCATCATGCATTTGAAAATGTCTAAGTCTTAGGTCTCTTTCTCAATAAGGTGGCAATTGCATTTTATGGGCTATAAATGGGATGAAGGGTGGTAGTTAGGTGAGTAATTTCCATGTTCAAAAGGAATAAACATGTAATTACCTTGCAAAAATAGGTGAATGATCTCTTACTACATATCAGGGAGTAGTGGAGTAGTCTTAAGGAGCATAGTGCCTTCATGGAGTCAACTATGACTAGAAATAGATCATTTACAACACTTCTACACTAAAAAGTCTCATTAAAGACCTCAATCATGCTAAGATCATGTGATAAAGAGTTTGGGATATCATATGAACCTCATGTTTTTAAATATTTTTGAATGGGTAATGGTAACTATGACCTCTCCACCCCATATCTACACCATATGTTCCCCCTCTCTCTATCTTAGTTTCTATAAGTTGGGTTTGGAAAGCCATTATACACATCTCTCTACTGAGTATGAAAAAATTCTACCCATTTTTATCTTAAAGTCTTTGAGATAATAAAAATATAGATTTAGCCTTATCTATACTAGTTTTTAGTGTGTTCAATACTTGATTGATTAGCATTAGTGGTTCCATTCCTTCTCCATTGTAGGTCCTTGTCTCTCACCTAGATTCTAGTAGATTGGTCATATGAATGTCACATGGTGTTTGAAGGTGCTCAAGTTTATGCTTGTAGTGGAAACTAATTTTTACAATCCTCTATTAGACCTTGCATTCATCACCCTTAGGTTATAGGCATTTGGCATGGCCTCCATGTGAAATAATGATGTGTAAGAGTCCTTTTGGAGAGAGCATGTTAGTGATTAAGCCTTAATTTATCCATAAGTGATATTGAAAGATAAAATAGAGGAGACTTAACAATTTGTGCATCACCTATTATAGTTTAGAGTTTTTTTCAAGTTTTTTCTATTCCTTTTCCTTGGAAAGATAAGTAGGATTAGTGATTTGAACATAAATGATGTATAAGGAAAGATAGCCCTAGATCTAGAGAGTCACTTCATTAATTAGGATACCTATACCTAAAGGTGATTCAATTGTATAAATTAGATGATGCAAGTTTTAAATCCCTATATCAAGGGTGCAATCTAGACTGATAATAGGGGCATGACCTTTGAATGCTTTCCATTCATCCCCATTTTTTATATGTACCATTTTGTATTTGATATTATTAACTTTTTCAAATACTAATATTTACCTTGATTCTGGTTCATAGGTACCAAAAACAATTTTAGATGATTTAAAGAAAGTTTCTAGAAAAATATTCATATTTGGTCATCATTAGCACATATTTGAAGAAAGTAACTCAAGACATGCATGTATGATTACCTTGATTGATGGTTTGTGATAGTTATGTCTTTTTATTTCCTTGATTATCATGTACCAATTTCCATTTATTCCTATACCAATTACTGTACCACATGTGCCATTCATATGCCATTTATGTTTCCAACCCTACTATTTATTCATAGTAATATTTGCTAGGGTGGAACTACTTTTTCTTGAGGTCCTTTTGGACTATGTAGGCAACACTTTATTTTTCAGGTCATTCCAGTCACCCCTTTCTAATGATCTCACTATTTTATGAGTAACTTATGCATTGTTCTCCTCTCACCATTTTTTGATTTAGCCCATTCTATATCTCATAATCCTCTATTGATTTGAGATGCAAAAAATACTTAAAATCCCAAAATCAACCTAAAAAACAAAAAGTTTAGAAAAAGGTTTAAAATTTACTTAAGAGATATTAAGCCATAAATTTTATACTTACTTTGTCATCCTATTTTCTAGTGTATTTACCTCTATTATAAGTGGCATAGTTTACCAAATTTACTAAGTGGGAACATATTATACAACCATGCCCATTTCCATTTGCTTTTTCCATTTCTTGATACTGTTCACTCCCATTTATAGGAAAACTACATTGGCCTAAGGTCTACATGAGTTGTGTAGTAGAACTTAGATGCATGGGGCATCTTGAGTTAGTTCAAACACCCTTATTATTATTTTACCATTCCTAATTTTCACTAGATGCTGTCACCATTTTTAATGTCTCCCTATCTTATTGTTATTTTATATACACTTTCTAACCTGTCATAAGTTTTCATCCATCCCATATCCTTGGGAGAACTAAATTTTTCTTGAAATTCATATTGGATCAAGTGTCTATGGAAATATGTAGGAAACATCTACTTTCATAGTGTATTTGGAGTCATCTCGACCAGCCCTTTCCTATTATTCTATCATTCCTCATATTCTAGGTTACCCTCTTGTCTTATATTTTTTAAAGATTAATGCTTTAGGATCACAAATAAAAAAATGATCGACTAATTTATTTATCACTTTTTATTTGTGTGTTTACCTAACATAGTTTATATTTGATTATTGTTGGTGTGTTCCTCTGGAATAAGAAACTAGATGTTTTATGTTTATTTTATTTAAATTTAAATTTGCTTCTTTATTTACATTTCTTATTTCTATTTTTTGTTAACTTGACTCAATCCATTATGATAACAAGATCATCGACATGGTGTTTCCTATTATGCAGTAATACTTGAGTCCATCCCTTAACATTCATCAGCATTACCATCATGATTTTTATCATTGGTGATTTTTTATCCATTATCTATTAGAATATGGGTTGCTCATTATCCCCACTATAGTTAGGTCAACATTTTTTTATACCATGGTGCATACTATTTCATTCTATATAAAAATTTTTATCTATAAGTCTACTTAACAATGATGTAACACAATTCTCCTTGTTCACTTAACCCCCATCAATTGACCCACCATAACTACTTTATATGTTCTTAATGATATAATTTAGTGTATAAATATTTTTATTATAAACATTATTCTAAACCAATCACATCATTCTTCAATCATTATTTTTCAAATCTCTTTTGGATCGATGGATGATCAACCTCTACCCTATAAGGGTAGACCAATATAGACTAATTATTATTCACATCTGCTCTATTGGGTAAAGTCTATTTAGATCAATAAACACTTATATCTTCCCTATTGTGGTATATTTAGTTAATCATTGATCAAAATACACCTTACTAGATCACATTATTATCAATTTGGAATTCCATTTTTGGGGCATATACCTTTCATTCTACCCTACCAGGGTAAATTATTTTAATTCTAAGACTACATATTTTACTATATTCTATGGAAATTCAAAGTGTGTTGCTTATTTTAGGATGCATCATTCCCACTTCCCTCTCTTTTTCAAGATCCCATCCATATCTTTTGTTCTTGTATGTCTTCTTGAAAGGGCATCATGGGGCATCTATTATATCATTAGCTAAGTTTTTTATTTTATTCTTAACACCTTATTCATTATTTTAAAAGACATTAATGTGCATGTGTCTCATAAATACCTTATCAAACTTGGTAAAAATGTAGACACTATATTTTGCCACTTCCTTGTCTAATGAATATTAGATTGATTTCTTACAAATAATGAAAACTAACCCTAGAAATCATTGAAATTCCCAAATTAATTCACACATCAGACATAAGTGCCCATAATCATGTCATGGATTCATTATTTGTAGTAATACCCTATATGTAGGCATAACCTCTCATACATTCATCCCCAATTAAACTACGACCTAGCAAATTGACTTTTTTGACTAATTAAAGCATGATAATTAATCAATTTTTTGAAAATTACAAAAAGCCTAATCATATTAACTTAATAAAATAAATCCAATTAAAATCTTAAGTGAAAAATCCATTTTCAATTAATGAATATCTAATTTATAAAAAAACATCAACAAATATTAGGTAGTATGATGTCATCATTCTCAAAGTTAAAAATTGTAAATATCAACATAAATGAGATAAGTATTAATAATATTGAGCCATGATTCATAATGAAACCTATTTCTCAAAACATAAATGATTTCAACCTATCAACCCTAACCCAAGCTTAACCACACATAAGTTGGAGTCTATTGGAAAGCTATAAATAACGAGGTCCTTACTCACTTTTAATGAATCTTGTCAAGCCAAACTTATCATGCAGAATTATTAATAGGATATTTGTAATCATTTCATGTCCAATGTAAACCAAAAGTGAACAAGGGGAGATTATGCCCATGAATCACTAGCATTACCAAAGACCCCATTGTTCACAAATTGAGAACAAACACATTTATATACTATTTAGAAAGTAAGGCTCTCAAAGAAGGTAAAAAATGTTCTTTTATCTTCTTCTTGGTTCTTTATTTTTTAGTCATTTTCTAACTTAGGTACTTAAGCTTATAATGTTAGTTGTCTTTGATTTTGTTTTATTTTGTGATCTAAAAATAAAATATAACATCATCTTTTAATTCTTATTCTACACACATTACGTATATTTTCTACTTTTTCTTTTGTGTTATGATACATGCCAAGCAAATGATGCTTAGGTGCTTCAATGACTATCTATATCTAACACATGTTTCATATGCAATTAAATTTTATTTTAAATATTATGATCAATACATTTCAAATGTTCACATGATAGTATGTGATTATATCTTTCACATATTATACAATTTTTAGTTTGATATTAGTTACTTACATTCTATGTACCCAATCTGAAAATGAGGCAATCACAATAGGGTTGTATTCATAATTAAAGCCTTCATGAATAAATTTAAGACTTATGAAAATATAAATGATTTATAACTATAGTACAGTTCATAATTATTTGATTATGAAGGAATATGACATATATGTGCATTCATTCTTATAGTTAATTGAATACAAATTCACATATACTCGATGCACATGCATGGGCATGTGAAAAATAATTACAAGTTCTAGGTTTTAAACAATTACAAGTTCAATTGGCATTATATGTAAATCCAATATAGTTATAGGTTACATGATATTCATTCATGTTCATGCTACTACATTTAAAATTTAAAAAATTCACATATTTTCCCATGTTAAAAAGTTTCAAAGGTGTAAATTTTTAAAATAGAATCTAGACCCATTTAAAATGGTGTGATTTGTCTCATTTTGAAAGTGAACCACATTAGAATCTAGTAATACCCAATTTATATAGTTACACTTTATTGAGACAAATTTGATTATTTCACCCCTCCTTATACTAAAATTATTATACAAGAGTTATCTACATATTTTGATGAGAGTTGGAGTATACTATCTTTATAACTCAAGGGCTTTCACTAGTTTTCAAAAATTAAGAGTTTATCATTCTTAATTAACCATAGGTTCAACATTTTTCCAAGTTTATAAATAAGGGGTAAAAAAACCTTATCCAATTTCAAGTTACTGTGTATTTTTTTCTTTTCTCTCTTTTCATTTTCATATTTCAAGTTTTATATTTTAAAATTTTAAATATGGATAATAACTACATTTTGAGACATTGTTTTAAGTTTTTAATTGATAAACCTTGAAAAAATAAATATTCACATCAAAATAAAAAGTGAATACACACATTTAGTTTCAAAACTCCTTTAATCTAGTAATTTCATTCCATTGCATCACTAAAATTTAACCATTAAGAACTCAAAAATGTTTGATCTTGACATTGTTACTTTACTTGACCTATTAGTCATTTTTTTAACTCAAATTCTATGTGAGAGCCTTCACTATTCTATTTAATACTTAATAATTACTAAAAGCATCACTTAGACATACCTATTTCTCTTATATATTCCTATCATCCCAGTTACAATAGTCTATGTCCTGCTAAGGCAAGACCACACCATGTTGAGTAGGGACACAACCTAACCTTATCCATTAGTGTAGGGACATCTCCCATAATCTAATATTTACATTTAAAATTGATAAATTTCATGTCATCCCTACCACACTTTAAGAAAATTTAGTTAAAAAAATATTTAAAATATAACACTATATAAACACACCAAGGCCACTCAAGGCATGACTTAACAACATTGAAATTTTACAAAAGAACTTTCTATAAAGTCTATTTCACATTTATCAAAAGATCCCTATTATTCTTGATATATATTTTAATTTATTAAAGAATGTATATGTCAATCCTAAAGTTAGTTTATTTTAAGTTATAGGTATTCATTTCCAAGAATTTGAGCCAATCCACTAGCAATATCAATAAGTGCAAATATGAAAACTCACACACTCACTCTAGGATGGAAAACTACATCAGTCTAAGGCCATTTAGGCTATATAACTATAATTCAAATCACATGGGGTTTTTTGAGGATAGATTGACTAATCCCTTTGACCAATTCCCCCTTTTTCATTTGGTGTATTTTTTCTTTGTGTAAAAGAAATAAGATCTCAACATTGTAGGTATTTATACATGACAACTCAACACCTGCATTAAAGTGGAGGACTATCTTTTGGAGGCCATAAATTTTGATCTATAAGTCTATTTCATCTCTCATTCATGCCAAAATAAAGGTCTCAATAAGTTTAATTCATCCATAATCCACTTTATCCAATTAGGGATGTTTTCATAACTTTTATAAAGTCATATGTGGTAATCTAACAGTTTGAAAATGCATTTTAATATATTATTTTAGGATTTTTACATATTTATAAATAATATATTTTTTTTACCAAACATGAACTTAAGTTTAAATTCATCCATTAGGTTAATTTTAGTCTTTATAGGATATGTGGAGTTTTTTAGGCCCATCCAAAATTCAAAGCAAACCTTACCAAAAATAATGGAAGAAAATGTTGTTAAAAGACAAAAGTTACTAAAAATAGCAATTGCTAAAAATAACATGGGTCAGTTAGTTTTAGGTAGATTTTGATTTATTTAGTTTTCTTTAATAATAAAATTCAAATATAATTTTCTTGTTGAGATTTATTTAAATAATCTTATGTAATGCTTTATTCATTAAATGAGAATCAACAAAGAAGATTACTTTCATGCAATTTCTAAGATTTATTCCTATGGATATTTTGCTTAGCTATTATGTGCTTTCATTATATAATATTAGAGAAAGTTAGAGTCTTGGAGGTAATATATTTTGAGAATTTTTATTGGGGTTTAAAAGTTATATTTTTAGAGAGTATTATATGATTTATTAATAGGTGTAAATATGTCGAAACGATGAAGATAAATTACTCAAATGAACAAGATTATGTAAGAAATATAGAGGCAAGTGGAACTATTAACCACAATTATTGAAAATAAAAGACAAATTCAAGTGGAATATGAAATAAAGGAAGAAAAAAATTGAAGATGATATTAAAAAAGAATAGGAATGATAACAACCACCTTTAATGGAATAGAGTATGGTTAGGGATTTAGAGTGAAGGAACAAATGAATCTAGGTTGATGTTTAAAATTATGGAGGTAGTTTAAAACTAGATGAGATGATAGATTGGATAAATAACATGCATAATTGTTTCATATGAAAATTTCTAAGAAAAGATAATGAATTAAAGTTTGCATACATAAAATTGAAGGGTCATGTAATGATTTTTTGGGATTACCTATAGAAAGAGAGATAAATAAAGGGTAAAGAGAATATACAACATGTGGATTAAGATGGAGAAGCTGAGGGAGAAGATTATTCCTTTAAATTGTGTAGAAACACTATATAAAATATTAAATAATTAAAGTAAAAAGTATCGTAGTATACAAGATCACACTGATGATTTTTACAAGATTTCCATATGAGTGGAGCATCATGAAACATAAGAATATATGGATACAAATTATGTAAATAGTTTGAAGTATTCCATTCAATATGAATAGAGCATACATCGAATACTTTACATGGAGGAGGCCTATCAATTATCTTTTAAAGGAGAAGGAAAAAAAGGATAAGATTTCAAAAGATCAACTAGGCCAAAAAGAAGATAATGAACTCCAATAAGGGGATGAGGTGAGTTTAATTCCATTAGAGGAGGATCTCATTGTGGTGTAAAAAGTCAAGAAGATAATAGACAAGGGTTTCAATACCAATAAATATGAATATGATCTCATAGAGGAGGAGGATATGTTAATGCAAGAGGGTGGTTTTCAAATTAACATATGTCTTATGGTTTTACATATGTGGATAAGAACACATATAATTTTAGTTTTCACACTACCATGAATAAGAAAGGAGGTAAGAGGACTACCCAAGAGTGAATTTAGTTTAGGTTGAGAGAAAAGAGAAAAATATAGAAGCTACAATAATAGACATTGTATAAAATTTCATGATGAGGAGGACAATAATTTCTCCAAGGAAATAAGAGGTTTAGAATAATGAAGGTGGTCATGCATGGTTGTGAAAAAAATGTTATAATAATTTTAAATTTAAGTGGTAAGATATGTAAAGTAATTATATATGGTGGTAGTTGTGAAAATTTTGTTTCTAAAGAAACTATATTTGTAATGTGAAAATCATATTTATCCTTATCAAGTTTCATAGTTTAAGAAAGGGAATGAAGTTAAAATAGATAAGTGGTGTTTAATAAGGTTTTATATATGAAAAAAATTACATATTTGAATTATGGAATGATGTTGTTACAATGTATGCATGCTAGATGTTGTTTGGAAGGCCATGGAAATATGACAAAAAAATAATTCCTAATTGAGCAAAGAATACATTCCAAAGGTAGTTTTATTACCTCTTAAATAATAAGGGCATGTAAGAAACATGTTATCTAAAAAATAATTTATGAAAGACATTAAAATGATAGGTTTATTTATAAATTAATAACAAATAAATAAAACATAGAAGTGGTGATTATACTAGCATGAACAACAAAAGTGTTGAAAGAGTATGCAAATTTTATACCTCATGAGTTACCAGATCATTTACCACCAAAGTGACATTTAGTATCATATTTATTTTATTCTAGTATTATCTTTACCTTATCAATAAAACTATAGGATGAGTCAAATATAACATGTATAATTGAATAAATGGGTTACTGAATTGGTGAGAAAGTTTGTAGTAAGAGGGAGAATGAGTCCATGTGTAGCACAAACATTGATATCTCCGAATAAAGATGGTACATGTAGGACGTATGTTTATAGTAGATAAATTAAAAAAATACTATTAAATACATATTTATTATACCTCATTTACATGATATGATAGATGTGTTTGCAAGATAAAAACACATTATCAAGATTCATCTAAGTGGATACTATCAAATTTGGATTCATGAAGGAGATGAATGGAAAATACCATTCAAGACAAGGGATGAATTATATGAGTGGATGGTGATTCCATTAAAATTATCTAATACACCCATCATGTTTACAAGGGTGATCAATACAGTGCTACATGATTACATTAGTAAGTTTGTAGTGGTTTATTTTGATAAGATTTTGATATTCAGTAAGAGTAAAGAATGTAAAATAAGGCATTTAAGAATGGTATTAGAAATGTTAATAATGGAGAATATTTATGAAAATATAAACAAGTGAAATTTTATGTGTAATAGATTGCTATTTCTGGGATTTTTAGTTTCAATAGATGGTTTAAGAATCGGTGAAGAAAAAGTGAAGGAAATTGTTGAGTTATTTATTCCAAAGAGCATCATAGAGGTAAGAAGTTTCCATGGGTTAGTAACTTTTTATAGAAATAATTTTAGTATATTTTTTCACCAATAACATATTTCACAATAGGAAAATAATTTACATGGAAAAGGAAACAACAAAAAGCTTTAAATTTTTTAAGAAGAAGATTACAAGAAACATATTTTATCATTACCAAATTTTAACAAAGTGTTTGAAATGGATTATGATGCTATACATATGGGGATTTGTGTTGTGTTTATTCAATAAGGAATCCCACTATCATATTTTATCAATAAATTGATTAATTTAAGAAATAAATATTCTACATATGATGTTGAATTTTATGCCAATATACAAGCATTAAGACATTAGAGGCATTACTTGGTGCCTAAAGAGTTTATCCTTTTTATAAATCATGAGGCCTTGATGCATGTGAACATTCAAAAGAATTCAAATAGAAGGTATGTAAAATGGGTGTATATTTTGTAAGGATATAATTTTTTTTGAAGTATAAATCAAAATAAGAATTAGGTAGTTGATGCCTTGAGTAGGAGAGTGACATGGTTAACTAATATGGTGAATGATGTATTTGGAATTGAAGTGGTTAAGGAACTATATGATATTGATCTAGATTTTGGAAAGATATTTGAGCAATGCAAGAATACATTAATGTGTGAGACAAGTAATATATATGATGAGTACCATATAAAATCTTATTATATTTTCAATGGAAAATAGTTATGTATTATAGTTAGGTCTTTAAGGGATAATATTATAAGAGAATTGCATATTGGAGGTTTGGATGGACATTTTGGAAAGACCAAGATAGTATATTTGGTGGAGGATAAGTATTTTTGGCCAAAGATGTGGATATATATGGAAATGTATATTTTAAGATGTAGTATATGCCATGTGGATAAAGGCCATGCATAAAATATTGTGATGTACATACCATTACTAGTTCCAAGAGCACCATTGATATATTTGAGTATTGAATTTGTGTTAGACTTTCAAAACACATAGAAAGGAAATGATTTAATTTTTTTTGATGTAGACAAGTTTTATAAGATGGTTCATTTACTTACATGTAATAAAATTAGTGATGCCACTATAGTTGTAAATTATTTTGTAAGGATGTTGGGAGATTGCATAGTGTTTCAAAAATGACTACTTCATATAGGGGCATTCAATTTATAAGTCATTTTTTGAGGACTCTATGGAATAATATGGGAACTAAGATAAACATTATTATTTCATACCACCCATAAATAGATGGATAGATAAAAAGTAATAAACATGAGTCTGGGATATTTGTTGAGATGCATAGTTAGAAAGAAGTCCAAATAATAGGAGTTGGACTTACCATAAGCTAAGTTTACAAATAATAGTTTAGTGAACATATTAACAAGAAAATCACCATTTTTTTATTATTTGTGGTTAAATCCTATAGGTATTTTAGATTTTGTATAGTTACCAATTTTAGAATGAGTTAGTAATGATGTCAAAATATTTGCAGAGCACATACAATAATTTGTAGAAGTAATAATAAAGATATTATAAAGAAATGAAAAGTTTAAAGTATAAAAAAATATAAAAAGAATCCCAAAGGTATTTAATAAAGGATATTTATTTATTGTGTATTTTAGAAAATAAATATTTCACAAATGAACATACAAAAAGTTGAAGTGCCAAAAAAAATTTCTCTTTAGAATTATGAATATAATCAATAAAAATTCTTATGATGTGAATTTACCACATAATTTTGATATTTATCCTATATTTAATGTTTTATATTTATATGATTGTTCATGGAGAATATGGTGAATGTGAATATGATGAATAAGTGGATTGGGAAAAAAATAGCCAAGGAAGAAGAAAGAAAATATAGTATAAATTACATATAAGAAGATTGTGAACACAAGACAAGGAAGTTATAACAAGTTTTTTTTCATAGTGGGAAGGACTACACTAGGAATAAAACAATTAGATTTTAGAATGAGAGATAAATTTTTTTACAAGAATAAATGGTAGGAGTATAATCAGGGCAACTCATAGGAGTAAAATTATTTTCAACTAGAGGAGAATGATGTAGAGGCCTATATTTTGAGGGCCATATCTTTTGATCATAAGTTTATTTGATCTCTTTTTCACTCCAAAATGAAGGTATATAAAAGTTTAGTTCATCAATAACCAATATACTTAGTTAGGGATATTTTTAAAACTTGTCAGAGGTCATTTACGACCATATAATGTTCCAAAAATAAATTTTAATATATTTTTTGAGATTTTTCTATTTTTATAAATACTAAATTTTTGTAATAGAACATGAAAATGAATTAAAATTCATTAGATAGGTTGATTTTAATGTTTATAGTATATGTGGATATTTTTTAGGCCCATCCAAACTTGCATGCAAAACTTACTAAAAATAATAGTTCAAAAAGTTGATAGAAAATGAAAGTTACTAAAAATAGTAATTGCTAAATATAACATGGGCCAATTAGGTTTAGGTATATTTTTAAATTTTTAAAATATCATGTAAACTCTAATTTATATTAGAGATTTATTTAAATACTCTTAATTATTTATTCACTCAATGATAATCATCAGAGAAGATTATTTTCATGAAATTTATGAGTTTTATGCATATTTATATTTTTCTTAGCTAGTACATGTTTTCATCATCTAATATTAAATTAAGTTAGAATATTGAAGGTGATATCTTTGGGAATTTGTATTGGATTTTGAAAATTATTTTTTTGAGTATTATGTGATTGAATAATAGGTGTAAATATGCTGAGAGGATGAGGAATAATTTATCAAATTAACAAGACTATGTAAGATCTATAAAGGCAAGTGGAAAAATTAAATACAATTATCATAACTCAAAGACAAAAAAAAGCAAAAGATAAACCAAATGAATAAATAGATTGTAAAGATGGTATTTAATAAAAATAGGAACAAGTACGACCACCATTAATAAAAGAGAGGATGGTTATTGATTTAGAGGTAAGGAATGAAGGAATCAAGGTTGATGTTCCAAATTATGGAGGCATTTTAAAACAAGAAGAGTTAATAGATTGGATAAAAACATGGATAACTATTTTGAATGAAAATTTGTAAGAGAAGATAAGAAAATAGTGTTTGCATTCATTAAATTTAAGGGTCACATAATGATTTGGTGGGATCACCTACAAAAAGAGAGATAGAGAAAGTGTAAAGAGAAAATCAACATGTAGAGTAAGATGGAGAAGTACTTAACGTAAAAACATCTTACTATAGATTATGCACAGATCCTATACAAAAAATTCTAAAATTAAAATAAAAAGGATTACCATATGCAAAATTGTACAAATTATTCTTACAAGTGTTCCATATGATTGAAACATGATTAAACAAAATAAAATATGGTTTTAAGGTATGCAAATAGTTTGAATATTTATATTCAATAGTAATTGAGCATGCATATAATACTTTTCAGAGAGGAGGTTTATCAATTAGCTTTGAAGGTAGAAGAAAAAACAAAATAGATAGACTTTGAAATGATCAACTAAGCCAATAAGAGGATAATCACCTCTAATAAGGGGATGAGGTGGGTTTAAATCCACTAGAAAAAGATTTTCTTGTGGTGAAAAAAATAATAATAAGATAATAGACAAGGGTTTCAATACCAACATAAAGGAAGAAATTTTGAGATAGGATGGGACTATGTTGGTGATAGAGGGTGATTTCCAAATTAATGTAAGTTTTATTTATATATGTGGAGAATAAGGCCACAAAGTGTTTGAGTTAACACACTATAATGAATAATAAAGGGGGTAAGACGAATATATAAGAGTGAGTCTAGTTGACATTGATATAGAAGATCAAAATATAGAAGTTGTAGCAGTAGACATTAGAGAAAATCTCATGATGAGAACAATTATTTCTCTAAGGAAAGAAAAGATGTATAATAAGGAAGGTGGTGATACATGGCTAAATTTTTTTTACATGTACACTTCAAAAGGTAATAGATGTAAAGCAATTATAGATGGTGTTATTTGTGAAAATAAGGTTTCTATAGAAATGGTAAAGAAACTAGGTTTGGAATGTGAAAATCATCCTTATCCTTATCATATTTCATGGTTTAATAATGATAATGAATTTATAGTAGATAAAAATAATTTAACCAAGTTTTCTATAGGAAAACATTATAGAGATGAATTATGGTGTGATGTGTATTGTAATGGATACATGCCATGTGTTGTTAGGAAAGCCATGGAAATATGAAATAGATATAATTCAAGATGGATCATATAATATATATAATTTATGGAAAGAAGGTAAGAAAGGTAATTTTATTATCTCTAAAAGAAGAAGGGCATACAAAAAATCATGTTGTACAAAAAATAATTTATGATAGACAAAAATATTATAGGTTCGTTTTATGCATTAATAGAAAATAAAGAAGCCATAAAAGTGATGAAAATAATAAAATAAGAAACATAAGTGTTGAAAGAGTATGCAAATGTTATACTTGATTAGTTACCTAATAGTTTACCACCAAAGAGAGACATTTAATATCATATTTATTTGATTCTAGGATCAACTCTACCTAATCGATCAAATTATAAGATGAATCCAATAGAACAAATAAAATTGAATAAATGAGTTACTAAATTGATGAGAAAGAGTGTAGTAAGGGATAACATGAGTCCATGTCCAACACCAACATTAATCACTTCAAATAAATATGGGACATGGAAGATTTGTACAGATAGTATATCTATCAATAAAATAACTATCAAATATAGATTTATTATACCTCATTTAGATGATATGATGGATGTGCTTGTAGGAGAAAAATACTATACCAAGATTGATTTGAGGAGTTGATAATATCATATTTAGATACATGAAGGAGATGAATGAAAAAAAAAATTTCAAGACTAGGGATGGATTATATGAGTGGATGGTGATGCCATTCAGATTATATAATACACCCAACATGTCTATAAGGTTGATGAACACAATGTTGTGTGATTACATTGGTAAATTTGGAGTGGTTTTTTTATAACATTTTGATATTCAATAAGAGTAAAGAAGAGCACATAAGTGTTATAGATATTTTTACAACCCCTTATCTTTTCTATGAATTCAAGTGTACTTATAGCTTATTCTACCATATTGACAACTAATATCGTAACACCTAAAACTCTTACAAGAGTCCTAGTCTATTACTCTCAATTCAAATATCCATTATTATGATAAATGTTATTATGACTACTACATTTAATGAAAATTTCAATCGAAAATATTAATGTGGTTATGAAAGCATAAGTTTATTATAATGAAAATGCATTTAGTTCTATATGGACAAGATATGCAGATTGATAGTTTTGACAGTTTGACTTGGTGATGCAAGGAGTAATTATTCTAGGTTGTACTTACCCATTTCATCTAGAAATGATTTAGTATTTTTTATAACTTGATTTCAAAAACTCTTTTCTAGTCTATTTTATTTCAAATGAGCCATTTGATTAGTGATATTTGAAAAATTATAGTTCAAATACTTTTTTTTCTTGAATTAATAATTAGTTCTAAGATAGTTGAGAATAATAAATGACTTTGATATCATTTTCAATTCATACAGATCATATATTTTTTTTGTTTCATAGATGGAATTTGCGACTACTTTAAGGCATTAATGTATATGTTTGATTTCTTTTAGTCTATAAAATCTAAGCACTAAAACCTATGTGTGGACCTAAGTGTTAAGTTTCTAAGGCTATGTCGAGGTTATTTCATAAGGTAGTGAATATTAGATATTATATATTTAACTAGAAAATGTCTTAGGTTTAAATTTAGGCTTGAACCTTACTAGGAGAAGTTGGTAGTGCCATCAGATCCATTTTAAATGACATAAAATATACTTTGATATAGTTTTGGATTTTATTGGGATTTGTTTGAAATAATGGATTTCATTGCATTAATTTTTAGTGTACATAAATCAACCATTGGTCAGTAGTGGGGATTTTGAGGGTAAGTTTAGTATTGGATAAACTTGGTATAATTACTTAAAGTTGGTCAAACCTCCAACTGGGTACTGATAGTATTGACATCAAATGAAATTATGACATGAAAATTTTAAGAAATGTTGTCATTAATGTCATGTTTTATGTCATTTGATATCAAGGTTTATGTCATTAATGTTAAGGTACACCTACTAAAGATACATGGTGAGTGGTTTATTGAGGAATGAACTTTTATAGCTAATGTGACAAGAGAGAATTTGAAGTAAACCTAATGTTTTTCTATTGAGATAGAATTTTCAGGAAACCTAATCATTATTTTGAGTTTGATGTCAAGGTTCAGATCAAGGAAAGCATGTTTGATTACTAGTCCTTGAGTGTAAAGTGTCTTGAGAATCCTAGTCATAACAAGCATAGTCATATCATTAGCATGTGCATGATGAGCATAAATAGGTATGTGCAGAGGTATGATATTATCTAAGAAACATGAAATTAATTTGATCAAGGTTGATAAGCATCAAAGAGTGTTTCAAGATTAATTTTAAAAGTTGTCAAGTGTTTAAACCTAGTAAGAAATTTGAGAAGGTTTGTGCATTAGATGCCTATTCTTGTACATGAAAGAGCATGGTGGCCTGGTGATATGGATACACAAAGGAATAATATTCCATATTATTTTTTTATATCATGTATATGAGGTATTGGATCACTCATGAGAGTCTTAGAGTGACCTTATAGGGGTAGGACCTACAAACCTAATCTATAAGTAGACTAGTTTTAGACCCTACCTGACCTAATGAGGTGGCATATAGTGTTTCAAAGTAATATGAATGATGTATATTAGTTATTTAGAATTATATATGTTTATTGAGTTTTTTTATGATATTTTGAGAGCTTGGTCAATGGTTAGAAGGTCATTTTCAAGACCTAATGTGACTTGTAAGTCAAGGCCTAAAGAGCCAAAAGAGAGAACATGGCCTAATGGGGTATGAGGTTTTGTTTCCAAGGATAAAATGAACATATGAGAAATTCAAGAATTTTTTTTTGGAGTTATCTCTTATGTTTACCAAGTTTCAAATCAAAATTTTAAGGTTAAGGCAAGAAAAAGTTTTTGGAGGTCTCTCTTGTGCATAAAATGAAGGGTTCTCAACTTGAGAAGAAATTTAAAGTGTTCATTGGCATGTGTAACTTATGAATGGGAACCTAATAAATTAATGGTATATGGGTAAGATTCACATTTCAAAGTTACAAGCATTGGTTTCTAGAATAAGGGGATAAGCTTTATGGATGATCATTAAGACTAAAATATGGTTTAAACCCTCAAAGAACCCCAAATCAAATCCAATGTGAAATATATTGTTCTAAAGTTATAAAAATTTATTGCATTAGTTATTTTAAATATTTTGACATGAATTAAACTCTCACAGGCATCTCCAAGACTGATTGGTTTGTCATCTGAGTGAGTTGACCCTAGAAGAAAAGCCTTATTTCTTAGAGATTTGTTATAGTTCTCAGAGTTGACCAAGTCAAAGTTACTAAATTTATGGAGGAAAAATATTGATACTTTCATTTTATGTACATGGTGGATTATGAGTATATTATGTCCCTCATGGCTGATAAACTAGTCGTACAAGTTAACTAGTCATTAACAGGCCTGATGGTGCAAATAGTGAGAAAACTAGGCATCAGTGAGAAGTATATTAAGGATGTGATATCATGGATTAGGGATGAATAAAATTGCATGGAAATTTTTAAAAATAATTTTATTACATTTTAATTTTGTATATATGTTTTGGAGGTCAATGGATATGATGAAAATTTTGCTCATAAGTTGACCTGTCTAATGAAGATAAGATAATGAAGTTGCAAGTTCATGAGATTGGTCTGCAAGACCAATATTTTAATTTAATAATATTTTATATCTATTTTATAATGGTTTAATGATCACATATTATAATAAAAATTAATCATTAGTCTTATAAAATAGTTTGACAGGTGTTGAACATCAAAATCATCATGACTGGTCTTTAAGGCAAACAAATAATTCTAGGTAAGCAAGTTGTAATGCTGAGTTTGAGGATTTATGCCCTAAGATGAAGCATCCAATGAATATTATGTTTTTTTTGGGACATATGTGTCATATAAATTATTTTAATAAGGTTTTATAATTAGTTAAAGGATTGAAATGGTGAATCCAGAATGGGTTGGCTAGTTCAGGTTTAACTATTTATACTAAAGACAAAAGATTGGGCTATAAGACCAATAATTGACATTATACCATATGATATTTGTAATTGATAATTATATAAATATGTAAAATAATATATTTAATATTTTATTGGTCATGGGAAGTATTATTTTATGTTTTTAAGATCAATTTATTCGTGACTATGTTTTGGAGTGTTTTAACAGTTCTGAGTGGGCTACTTGTAGAGAAGTGTTTGACCCTATATACCCTGAGTTGTGCAGTATAAATCACATGTTGATGACCATAATGTCATTTATATTTTATATATGTTAATTTTTTCCATGTTTTTTAACTAAATTGTGTTTTTTCTTTAGTTATTCAATATAAACTTTTCGGGTATCCATAGGCTAATTGTGAACCATTTGAGAAGAGGTTCAAGTAGTGGTTGGACTTAAAAGGTATTGTGGACATAAAGTGAAGTTTTATAAGTTATATTTTAATAGAATATGATATGTTCTTACCATTTTAAAATTTTAAAATTACTTCAATTAAGGCAAAGTGTAACATGTCCTAAATAAACCTAATAGGAGTAGGTCTAAATGAGACCTAAAGGTGAGATAAGGGCTAATTGAGGTAGGTCAGACCTAAAGGGAGTCAAAAAAAATTGATACATGTCCATGAGATTTCCTAAGATCCATTTCATTTTGAAGTAATAGTTTAAGAATATTTGGTTAAATAATAAGGATATGAACAAGTGACTTGTATAAATACTAAGAAGTTTTAGGCCTATTTGAGTGTGTAGAGAACATGAAAATGAAATACAACATTAGTAAGTAGAATAAGGTTATATAGACCATCATAGGTGAGTAAATGAATTGTTATGAAGTTTTGATAGAGTTATATATATTAAAATCAATGTTATATTATCTAATCAAGTTACAAAGAGGGATAGTTAAGTGAAGAAGGCTAAAAGGTAGTTTGAGAGGGCTAAGAGTGTGAAGAGATGAAGAAGCCTGCATCATAAATTGGTTGATAAATAGTGTGTCCTAAATGTGATAAAATATATCATGTGGCTGAGTTGGTTTTGAATCATGTAGGGTTTTGGTGCCTCCTTATAAGTTAGTGCTTCCTAAAACCTAGCTAAGTTGGTTCTTAGCTAGTTGGGGTTGGTACCACATGTAAAGAAAGTGCTTCACTAAATTTGGTATTTGCCTTATAGAATAATAGTTTGATATCAGTGGGTTTTCATTGCATTGAGGTTTTCCAAAATATAAGCTATGTTATATTGTGTTTACGTTCTCCATGCTTATGTGGATAGTTGTTTATGCTTGCTATACATATGTGCTTGATTGAATGATTCATGTTTGCTTAAATGAAATTTATAAGTAAGTTCATAAGAATAATTCACCACCCCTTTTCAATCATTTTTCTTCCAATAATAAATTATGGTAGTTAATGCTTTATTAGAGTATAAAAAATGTTGGTTATGCATATTTGGAAGTCATTCTTGCAAGCTCTTTGGAGGAAGTGACATTTTACGAGAAAAATAAGGAATAAAAAGAAAATAGACTATATTTATAAGCAAGGTAAGTTTATGACTTATTAATTAGTTTACATATATGAATATTCATTAAATTTAATATTTAAAGAATATTTTAAGTTATTTACATGATTAGATATTTATTTTTGAATCTTGAAGTTATCTAAGTTATTTTTGAAAATATTACATGGTTTCAAAATTTAGACATATACATATGGAAGGTTATAAAAATATAGTTGGAAAATATTTGAAGGTTTTAGGTTTGTTTCTAGGTTGATGGATGTGTTATCACTTTTATTTTCTCCATTTGAGGATGTGTTAGAGGTATCCTCACTCAATTGACACAATGGGAACTCTTTAAGGTTTTGGGTGTCCTATGACTAAAGATAAATTCCAGAGAGGGTTGGATCCCTTAATGCTACACCTAAACTAAAACTATGCATACTTAGATTTCAAGGAATAGGGAGAAAGAAAGTATAAAAGTAATGAGTAAAAGGGGTGATTCACAAAATTTTAAGTCTCATCTACTTGTTTATGATTACTACTATGGACTAAAGCAAGACTATAATCTTATTTCACAACTCCAAATAGTCCTTCTAGCATAAGTGTTTCAATATGGAAGCTATAGTTAATAAATCAATCAAGAGGGATAATCAAGAGGTATGGAAGACACTAGTGAAGGTTTTTCACACTTAACATTTATAAAACTACTTGATACATAACATATAACTTGAAAAAAATAACTTACTCATAAAGACGCAAGAATGAAGATGAAAAATGCAAGGAAGTTGTGTAGAGATCCAATTCCTACCACTATTGTGTTGAAATTGTCAATCTTACTCAAACTTCTATGATAATGCACAATCTGGGCCAAAATCACTAAAACATGCTAAATGGTTTGAATTTATCACATAAAAATGATAATTTAGGCTAATATATCCCAAAATGAGGTAATGCATTTTATGTGATTATTAGATTTTATAAAAACACTTCAAGTCAAATTGAGACCATGCAAAATGATGCTCTAAACCACTAAAATATTCTAATTTAGATACACATGTTAGGTGTATATGTCATTTCATGTTTTTGATTATATAAGGTGGCAAACTAGGGGCTGAAACCTTACAAAAGTAGAGGAACCATGAAGGCAATCAACATAAACAATGCCTTACAATAAGAATGACACGATCAGTGTACCAACAGACATAAAAAACTAAAATAAAATAAGAATAGGAAAAAATGAGAGAGAAATCTCTCCTTACATAAACATAGATTTGATGAGGTCATTCAATTTCTCAGTGTTCTCCACATTGACAGTAGAAGCAGTACTACCCAAGTCTTGTAGCATAGACATGTTTAGGAGAACGGAATTTCAAAGCCCAGTGGTAAAGATCTACTCCAATTTCTAGATGCAACCCTTCAAGGTAGTAATTTTAGCTTTCAAACCAATCTCAATTTTAGTTTCCTCATAAACTTCCTTTACATACATCTTTCCCTTTTTGTCAGCATTTTTCACAATGTCAGCAACATCCTCTACAATAGCCTCAAATTCTCTTATCTCTTACTTACCTTCAATATCCTTAGAGATTTCCTAAACTTCTAATTCCTTGTTCTCCTCCTCTGAGGTGCTCTTAGAGTAGTCAATAAGCCTAGCCTTAGGAGTGGGTTTGCCAACAATCCACCCTGATCATCAAACTCCCGAGGAGAGGCCCTCCTTACTAACCTTAGGGAAAGATGGGATTTACTACCTTGACCCCCAATGGTCCTACAAGGATTTTTAGGGGTCCCCATAGTGGTCCCCCCAATACCCTCTTCACCAGCATAAAACTTTCTCTTCTTGCCTTCATACTGACAAAGGAGCTAGGGGTGTCTAAGGGAGTCTCCTCAAGAGTAGAAAAGGAAACTTCATTAGTTTTAGTAGAGACAGGGGAAGGATAGCGCTCTCTGATAGCATCACCAACAAAAGGGTTAGAATAAATTTCACCACTATCAATTCTAATAGTCTTGGATGGCTCAAGGGCATCATGGAAATTATATAAACAAAAAATGAAGCCCTGATGGAGGGGGAGAGGATTCATATCAAGTTTTTTTACCAATTTTGCTCTCACCCTAAGGACAAAATGTTCTAGGGAAGAGAGCAGATAAAAGGGAAAGTTGTCATGTTCCCTTTTCAGTTGACATCTTCAGAGTTGATGATTAGCCTATTATGTGACCTTCGTAAGTTGATAAGATGGATAGAGGGTCATGATGGAGCTTGGCTTGGATTTGATTAGTAGAATTTCTATAGTTGGTTTTCATTCAGGCTCTTTCAAACACATTTGCCTAAGCTCCTACTATTTAGGGACTTTTGACATGCAACAGAGCACCCTTATTTTGGTATGGTCATGTGCAAAATTACTCCCTAGTTCACCAGCTTTAGACGGTTTGAGGATCAGACATATATTGAGGGAGATATTAATATTTGATTGATTTAATTAAATATTAATTATTTTAGCATATTTTCATTATGAAACCCTAATTCTTAATTATGAAAACCTAATTAGGGAAAGCACTCTTTTTAGAAGATATAAGGGTTACTTATTGGAGAGAGGCCATATGAATATGATTATGATTATTGATTATGGATTATTGATTGAAGACAATTTTTGCTAAGGATTTTCTTAAGAAGACTGAGCCAAGGGTTCTAGTATTCTATTTACATTGAAGAATGTGCCCTCTTTAGTGTGTCTAATTTAGAGGCTGTGAGATATCAACTGATCTATTGCCAGGTTGAGAGATAACTTCACACAAAATTTATCACAGGTATTTACAAGAATTTATTTTATTAGGTTTTTGATTTAGATATTACACAGATAAGGATCTTTCGTATTAGAGCCATATATCTTGAGATTAGGCGTCCAGCATACAGGTCGTGCTATATTGTATTGGAAGCCATACGAAGCTCGTATAGATCTGTGCAAATTTGTACGCATCAGCAAAAAGCATAGAGACCGACATCAACAGGCAGAGACTGACAGTGGCTGACATTGGCCGACCCCCATACCGATGTTAGCAGGTTAGTGACACCAAGAAACTGATGGCCATAATATAACTGATGTCAGCGACTATGTTTTTGACATAGCAAGCCAAGACGTACCAGATCTAGGTTTTATTCCTAGTTTGTAGAAAATTTAGGGTTTTAAGATAGTATTCTATATTATTGACAGAGACTCAATATTGTAATTGTCTTGGAGAAATAAAGAGCATTGATTACTCAATTGATAGATTATACTACTAAGTTTATTTATTTATTTGAAATTATTTTGCAAAAGTCATAATTCTTGTTGTTTCATACAAAAACACAAAAAAATAAGAATACATAGAAAATAGTCAAAAAAATATTTAGTTTCAAAATTCAAGGGAAATAGGGGATATTATAGTGGTATCAAAGCTTTTGTCCAAAAAAAAGGAGACCCTAAGAAAGGGGATATTACAGTAGTATCAGAGCTTTGGTCCTGTCATCTTGTTGGGTAGTTGGGTAGATTGGTCATTGAATCAGCTAATTAATCATGGCTATTCCACATACTCAGACACAGTGGGACAAGGATATGGAGATGTTTAAACAAGGTTTGAACAAGTTGGTTGAACACCAAAGGAGAATGAATGAATTTATTTTAGACCCTACAATAGAAGCCAAATTAGTATGGTGTATGACATCCATTTTGAGAGGGTCCACATCACAACACAAAAAGATGGAGAAACAAGAGGTCTATACAGGTGAAGTTCATCATTTACTTAGTGGAGTAGCCACTAGTGTTGTGACTACTCATGATGGAGACATTTTACAACCACAGGATATTGTTACTAATTTGTTTGAGGATAGTAGCATGTCCCATGATTCTTATGAGATAGTTTCAGCCACAACTTCTTCAGAGTTAGATGAGGATGAGTCTAATGCTTGCATTCAAAGTGTGGAGGTGTACTCAGATGTTAGTACACTAAGAGTTGATGATCTCTCAGATATGGTAGAGTCTATAGAAGGTTCCCAGGATCTAACTATTGTAGATGACACCCAAGAGGATGTCATGGACAATGCTGAAGACTTAGTCTCTTCAGTAGGATCCTTTAATACAGAGGTTTATGTGGATGTTTTAGTCACTCCATTTGATGATATGAGTTCAACAGTTGGTCTATTAAATTTGGATGGTAGTATTACAAATGTTAGCTATTCTGAGGTTTCTCCTTTAGACAATGTGTCAGGGGTAGCGTATAGGAGTTCAACCAGCTAGCATAATCATGTGTCTAGTCAACTGAGAGTTAGTGAGTGAGACATTACTATCAATTGCAAGAATTTTGATGCTGCTCATCAGTTGTTAGTAGTTAATGGATGGGGTTCTCCTACTAGTGATGAGTAGGGAGGTAGTTATTTTCCCTTGATAGAGATCCACACTTTATGGGAGGCTATCCAAATTTTGAGACAAGATTATATGTGGTTGGTAGTAGATAGAGATTATCTTAGGGAGTGGGGTAGTACAACATACGATGCATTATTTGTCAAGGAAGATAAGGTGAGTGAACTTACTTAGTAGCTTGAGGTGACTTCTGAGATTCTTGAAAGTATGCAATTGGCTTTTGAGTAGTCATAGTTTCATTTGGCTGAGGTGACCATGGAGTTAGAGTGACTTCAATCTTTACCAGAGTTGGTATAGTCATAGGGTGTGGTATTTGGGGACATGAGGGTGCCCATGGTCGAGATTGTTAGAGATACTGGGGATGAGCATATATCTATCCTCGATGCTAGTATTGTTTTGTTTCTAGTAAAGTTACATTCAGTTGAGTTGGGTGCTACAATCGAGTATGGTAGTCAGCCTGATATGGTGATAGGTGCTAAGGTTGACAATTTGTCAGTACATGGCTTAGAGCAGGTGTTGATGACAAGCAAATTTGATTTGTGTTATTATTGTCTAGCATGTGATGTCTCTTCATTATCCATGATGCATAAGAGTTTGCGTGATGAGACCGTGGATGGTGATTTGCAGAGATATGTTGATCACAATAGAGGTATAGTGTGTGGATTCTCCACACTTGGCTTAGTTCCATTTGGGAGTTGTTGTAGAGTTGGCGTGTGCCTTCCGCATAGCATGGTAGAATGTGTACATTGTATTTGTGATTTTAGAGATTGGTTGAGTTACATTCACCAGTTTGATTATGGATTCCTCTTTGTTCTATTTTAGAGGATATTGTAGGAGCTTGCATTGATTAACAACAGTGCAAATCATAACTACATATGGGATCTAGGTGGATTGATTGGTTTATTGTTCTGAGATTGCTTAGGGATAAGCAATTTTAGGAGGGGTGGATTGTCATGTCCCCTTTTTAGTTGACATCTTTAGAGTTGATGATTAGCCTATTATGCGACCTTCATAGGCTGATAGGATGGATAGAGGGTCATGATGGAGCTTGGCTTGGCTTTGATTAGCAAAATTTCTATAGTTGGTTTTCATTCAGGCTCTTTTAGACACATTTACTTGAGCTCCTATTATTTAGGGACTTTTGACACGTAGTGAAGCACCCTTATTTTGGTATGGTCATGTGTAGAATTACTCCCTGGTTCACTAGCTTCAGACGGTTCGAGGATCAGACATATATTGAGGGAGATATTAATATTTGATTGATTTAATTAAATATTAATTATTTTAGCATATTCTCATTATGAAACCCTAATTAGGGAAATCACTCCTTTTAAAAGATATAAGGGTTACTTATTGGAGAGAGGCCATATGAATATGAATATGATTATGATTATTGATTATGGATTATTGATTGAAGACAATTTTTGCTAAGGATTTTCTTGAGAAGACTAAATAAAGGGTTCTAGTATTCTATCTGCATTGAAGAACATGCCCTCTTCAGTGTGTGTGATTCAGAGGCTATGAGATATCAGCTAATCTATTGCCAGGTTGAGAGATAACTTCACACAAAAGTTATCACAGGTATTTACAAGAATTTATTTTATTAGGTTTTTGATTTAGATATTGCACAAATAAGGATCTTCCATATTAGAGCCATATATCTTGAGATCAAGCATCCAGCATATAGGTCATGATATATTATATTAACAGCCGTACAAAGCCCGTACAGATCTGTGTAAATCTATACACATCAGTGGAAAGCACAGAGACCAACATCGGTAGGCAAATACTGACAATGACTGACATCAGTCAACCCCCATACTGATGTTGACAGGTTAACAAGACCAAGAAACTGATGGCAGTAATATAACTGACGTCGGTGACTATGTTTGTGACACAGTAGGCTGAGACATATGAAATCTAGGTTTTATTCCTAGTTTTTGGAAAATTTAGGGTTTTAAGACAATATTTTATATTATTGATAGAGGCTCAATATTATAGTCATCTTGGAGAAATAAAGAGTATTGATTAGTCAGTTGACAAATTATACTACTGGGTTTATTTATTTATTTGAAATTATTTTGCAAAAGTCACAATTCTTGTTGTTTCATACAAAAACACAAAAAAAATTAGAATACATAAGAAATAGTCAAAAAAATATTCAATTTCAAAATTCAAGGGAAACAGGGGATATTACAAAAGCTAATGAGAAAATTATGCCTAAAATTATTTTTAAGGGGGAGATGATAATTATAGAACCTAGTGAAATGTCCCTCCAGCATGAAATACTTCATGATGATGAAGCACACGTCATCCCATGTCTCAGGCAATTTGGCTTGATCAAATCCTCCTTGGTAAGGAGCAAGTTCTTCACCTTCTCCCAGAAATAGCTTTTGGCTAGAAAGGTCTATGATTTTTTGTTTTCCATTGTAGCTTCATCCCTTGCATGGACATGCTTGTAGCCATAACTATCACCTTTTTAGAAATCTCAAAGCTAATTCCTCCAATAGTGACTTATCAGTTTAGATAGGTTTTCATCAAACCCATTGAGCCTCTCCAAGTAGGGGCTAATCCCACCCTCTTTGTAGTAGTACTAAACCACTGGGTTGTCTTTGAACTCATAGTAAGAGACTGGTTCCATTCAAATTTTTTTGCCCCCCATTTTGGATTTATAGAATAGACTAGGAAAATTCCCAATTTTTACCTTCGTAGTTGAAGTAGCTTCAAGCCCTTCCTCCTGAATATGCATAATGATAATGTGATAGCACATAATTCATAGCATCATGTAGAGATGACACTTACTCCTCCCATGCTTAAACATAATTTTTTGATGATATCCATAATGAAGTGTACTCACCTTAACAAATTGGTACAATAAATTAGAAATGATTATCAAAAGAGTACAATAGGCCCTAAACTCTGAGATCCACATCAGCACCCTCTAAAAGGACCAACTAATAGAGCTATCCTTCTAATATGTCCAACTTATCCTTAATAAGTCATTTCATTTTGGATAAGATCCCTAATATTTAAAGGGATATGATCTATTTTGTGTCAACATTGCCAATTTCAAAATTGTTGGCTGAGATTGGCATAGGCATCAGCAACACTATTTCCCTCTATAAATATGTGAAATATCATCTCTGGTAAGCTTTTGTAGAAGAAATTGAATATCCCTAATGATGTCTTTTAACTTAATGAACACATTTGATTCTTTTTTAACTACATTGATAACCATTTTAGAGTCCCCCCAGATACTCAAATTCCTTATACCTAGGGATATAGCCAATTTTATGCCCCATAGGAAAGTAGTTGCTTCAGCATAGTTATTACTTTGGTAGCCTATTCCATCAGCATAGACAACAATCATCCACCCTTTGTCATTTCTTATAATCCCTCCCCCACTAGCTTTACCATCAGACTTGGAGGCCCCATCAAAGTTAAGTTTCATCCAGTTAGGCTTCGAGGGATTCCATTTAGTATTATGTCTCTATAGAATTTTGAAATTTTTAAGTAGGAATATGATTTAGTACCTTTCATTTAGCCACAATTTTTGCTTCTTCTTGAGTTATGAATTTCTCCATAGTATGAATATGAGCAATGGTGACACTTTCCACAAGAGCCTTAACAAAAGAATGAAATGACATTTATAGCAGTATCCTTAAATTTTTTGTGGTTGCACTCTTTCCATATGTTATTTCATGTTGATAATGTCCTCATTGGGGTATTTCTCTATATGTAACTGACACCTTATTTTAATTATACTCTAGTCAAATTATGACTTAGTAACTTGACATTTTGACCAGTTTGACCAAATGGGCAACCAATTTCCAAATAATTACACAAAATTTATTAAACCTACTTGTTAATGTGATTTTTATTCACACCAATTCATAATTACGTAGCCTCTAACATTTCAAGATCTCAATGGAGGTAAACTCCACTCTAGGGCATGAGTTACATGTATGAAATCTAAACACCCAGGTTATGGAATAGTAGGCAATGCATGCATGTTGTAAACAAAGATTATGAATGAATGAATTATCTTTAAATTTTTTTTTCAAAAGTTAGGAAATTAGGTGGATAGATGGTTATTAGTCTAGAGTGGGTATATCTTAAAAATAAACTCAAAATGGAGGGAACGGTAGATTAGTAGAGAAGGATTTTATGGTTTCAAGAATTACCTCTCAAATTAGATTCTAAGTGGACAAGTGATTTTAGAACCAATGTCTATTGCTAGCATCTATTACACAAACATAATTAGACATGGTCAGGTAGTCTAGAATAGTTTCATATAGGAAACTCAAATGTCTAAATCAAAGGTTGCTCATTTTAGAGTATTTATTGCACACCCTTACTCAAGATATTATGAATCAAACCATTGGAGGTATCTAAGATAGCTATTACACATACAAAAAATACTATATCATTGAAATCACCTTTACACACTGAGAAATATGAAACAATCAACTTACTTGATAATAATAAATATAATTTCTAATCCTTCAATATCTATTGCACATATAAAACTAGCATATTCATCATGATAAGAAATAATTCCTTACATCTATTTCAAACTATAATTATTGAATCAAATAACCAAAAAGATTAATCCTAAGTACACAAATCTTGGAGACAAAATACATAAACACATTCACTAACAATCAAAATTAATTCTATTTTCATATTGAAATTTTGCGACATCTTTACAAATGTTGGTTACACATGTTTAAATAGACTTGAGGAGGGGTCACCTCATCATCCAAGTACAAGCAAAAGTTGTGTTTATGTGATGTAGTTAGAAACTCAGTTCTAATTGTAGTTTCAAAACTATATGTAAGGTATACATAGATTTAATTTATGTTTATCAAGAATTAAAGTCAAGATTTATAATATTATGAAACATGTACATGTTTACAAAACAAATCATGAAACTTTTACATTAAGTTATAAGATAAGAAAACTATGAGTACAAAATTGCTGTCACTACATTGAATTGGCATGCACAAAATTGGTTGGTCAACTAATGTTTAGTGGTTGCTGCATGGATGTGTTAACCTTAGTGGGAGTCATCACTATTTATGTTTCCAATGAACTAGATGTTACAACCTTAGTCTTCCTCTTCTTCACCTCTATCTCAAGATAATATTTGTGACCCACATCATACTAATACCTTTTGATATCTAAGTTAATTAATGAGGGTTTGTGCACCCTATTAACTTGATATAAGAGTTTTACATTCTCAACCTTCAGATATTGGAAGTTTATCTTGAAATTTTCAAATTTAATTAATTTATTTCCTTTAAAACATAGCTCAAATTCAATTTCTTTCAATGTTAATTCCTATAGACTTTGGTTAAAGTTATTAGATGTTTCTTGAATGACTTGGTAAAAATTGATTCTATCGGTCAACATGCCTGTAGCATCCCTTTCCTTAGATAGTTTCAAATAATCCAAAATCCACAATATGAGCATCTCATTCTCTTGCTATTTGGGCATCAATGCCCCAAATACTCTTACCCACTCTCTAGATTCCTATGTTCTAATGATCACCAAATTGAGGGAATTTGATGCCTTTAATGTTGTCATGAGGTCTAGATAGTTGTATACATTTATTATTAGTGTACAGAGTCAATAATTTTAGTTTATTTTAATCTTGATTTAAATAATTATATAATTTATGTAATTGAGCTATATGGGGGGCCAATTCATCCCTGATTTTTTCAAGTTCCTCAAGATCATTATAACATTTGGAAGTAGCTTCTTCAACTTCAATCTCAAATACTACTAGAATATGGATTGTTTAATGTTGTTCTTTGATTTTCTCTAGTTTCTATTCTATCTCTTTCCTTTCCATTTGTGTCCCCTTGTGTAATGCTATCATAATATATTTTTTGTTTTCTTCTAGGAACCTAAAATATTCTATGTAGAGGATTGTCCTAGATGCCTATTCTTTCTCTTGGATAAGGAATAGACCTCCTATCTTTCTTCAAGAATAATTTACCTCCAAGATTCATCATCTAGTTTCTTCTTCCCAACCCTTTGAATATTCCCTGTGGGTTTATCAAATAATGAGGTTATGGATGGAAGTTATTTAATTTTGAAATTAGGTTTTTGGGAAGCTTTCCTTACAAGATCAATTACCCATGGGGTAATCACTAGATGGGTTGGGTCTATTGATTGATTATACTTAGCTATAGCCTCCACCTCTTAATTTATTGCTAATTGTTTTATGGCTCCTTTGACAACTATATCAAGAAGGGATGAAAAAAATATTTTGGACTAATCCACACCCCCATATTTGGGGAGTGGATGGACTGTAAAGACTTGTTTACCCATTTTTCCCTTCCCTAAAGATGAAAAAATAGTATCTTGGGAGCAACTTGTGTAAGGCATTGGCAAATTGATATGTGTGGAAGAAACATGGAGGTAGGATTTGACCAATGTTATTTCAATTTTATTAGTCACCCTTCACTTTTTGATGGTTTGGACTATGCCAATCTCAAAGTGAATATTAATAATGGAAATAATGGATGTGGATGGAACTTTGGGAGAAAATGAAACAATAGTGGTAGAATCCTCCTCCACCTTGGAATTGAAGAAAGAGATTCTAAAGATAATAAAAGAGGTACTTGAAACATCAATAGTGGAGGTGGCATCCTCCACCTTTAGAGTGAGCAATAGGGTTTTTTAAATAATACTAATAGGAACTGAACTAAAAATGGGAGCAAATGAAGAAACTTGGGAAGAAGGGCATGAAAGTTGAGACTCATTACCTAATTTGTCATCTTAGCTCAGTATCTTATCTTTAAGGATTAGTGACTTGGCTCTTTCCAACTCTTATTCTTCATATAGTTATTGATCTACCTCTTTTTATTGTTGGATTGAAGGTGATATATGTGTGGTTCCTCAACATTTGGCTTTGTTGTGAGGGGAGGAGGCTTGGTTTCCTCTTGTAGAAAATAGTAGTTTTCAATGGTGGAAGGAGGTTCTTTGAGTTGAGGTAGTAGCAACATCTTGCACCATATATTCCTTCATACATAACACATCTATAGATGTTTTCAATGTTAACGTAGCTAGGTGCTTTTGGTTTCTACATAGAGGAATCTAAGTCAATTGGATCCTATTTGGCTCCTCTAAGATCAATCTTAGTCAACCTAGGTTATTTCTTATTAACCTTAAATAGTATGGGAATTCTTTGGCTAGGATCTTATTGTATTTATGTTTGTTGTTGGTGTTTATTATCCCAAAAGTTAGAAGTATCCAATCCTTTAGGAGGTGGCATCCTAGTATGCATTTCCTAAATTAAAATTGAATATTCTTATTATATAATCCTTAAATTATCCTCCTTAAGGTCTACAAGTTTTACCCTTTCTAAAACCTATGCATCATCCATTTCATTCATGAATAGAAAATCATGGTTGTAGGGGTCACATTGGTATGGAATATTGAAGCCATAGATATGATTTTGGATGCAACTGTAGGGGTCCCAATCCCTTTGTGGCAAGGTAGGCAACTGATAATGATTTCTCTTGTTGACTAAATCTCCAAAATGCTTCCTTATGGTATAACACATTCTCCCTATCATCATGTGAGATCCATAAAATGTGCCCTTCTTCTACTTTATTGAATTTTCCTCCACACTTCATTAGAGTGTTGATGGTGAAATTTGTTTTGTCAACTAATCAACCCTTTTGCCTATTACAAATGTTAAATTATAATCATACTAGTCTAATAGTAAGGTTTTAAATGTTCAATTACAATCCTAAATATGCAAGGAGTTGTTAAATGTTCTAAGAAATAATAAATAAGCTATTGAATATAACATATTCTATTAGAATTTTAGAAATCCACTTATCCAATAATGAATCAGTTTAGATATGAATGTGTAATCTATCCTATTCGATAGATAAGGTCTATGAAAAAGATAATCTCTTGAAAGAAATAAATTTGATTCAATAGTATAATATATTTTTAATGTAATATCTTTATTTTTTTGTAATAATCATCTGAATAGCACAAAGACAATAAACCATAAATATCAAAGTAATATAGAATTAAGCTAAATTAAAGATGAATATATCTTATATAAAGTAAGCACCAAACATAACTCAATAAATCAAGAAAAATCAAGTAAAAACCAATAACTAAAAAATTAAAAAACTAATTATTAAAAAGTAAAGTATTAAATATAAACTAAAATAGAACACAACAAATTAATCAAGAATCTAAATATGTCTAGTAAACTAAAATTAATCAAATAAACTTAACTAATTTAAAATCTAACTAAGTCTATCTATAAAATATTAAATAAAGGAAATTAAACTTATGAAATTTACTCAAAATAAAATTAAAACAAGTAGTAAGATAAATATAAATTAAAGTAAATTAGAAACTAAATAAAATAGGAAGAAATCAAATCAATTAAAGATTAAACTAAATTATATTAATCTACGTTAAAGTCAAAGTCAAAATAAAATACAATATAAACAAAAGATGCAATTCTCAATAGAGAGAGTTGTCTTCATAGAATATATTGATTCTATTTGAGAAACCAACATCTTCTTTACAAAACATATTAAAAAAATAACTTCTACAATTAATTAGATCAATGAAATGTCACAAATAATGAAGTTTTGATCATTATTCGGGTTGAATACTTGGATTCTACATATAGGACTACAAGAAGAAATCATCTAAAGATATTAAACTTGACAAAATTTAGACAATCTATTATAAATAATAATATAAAACTAGATATAACTATGTTTTCTAAGAAATATACTGAACCATTAGAGAAAGTAGCATTGGTCTATCTGTAAAAGTCATGCTATCTCAGAGAAGTTGAATAGAAGAGAGAGATAAATGATTGACTTCACAATGTATAAGTAATAAATAACTATGTTTTCCTTCTCTTCAAATGAATTCTTGATCCCCATTCATACTTCAAATTTGGTTAGAAAATAAGTTGTAACTAACATTACTTAGTCACTTGTTAACTTAAATAATTGACATTTAAAAGTAAATTAATAGAAAATTTTACTAGTTAAGGTTTAATTAAGACTTAAAAGTCTCAAGGGATCAAATATTTACATCATAGACTAGGTATTTACTAATGGGTAGGGACTTTTAATCAATTAATAATAATAAGGCATACATATTTTAATAAATAATTAGATAAATCAAATTTTAGTGATATTGTTATTCATATAAATTCCTTAACACATATATCAAACTTATGTAGGCATATTATATATGTTTGAATTTAAAAGTTTGTTGTAATTTCAAAATATCAAAACCAAAGTATCAAAAAATGAAAGTACTAAAGTTTTGCTAGCTTAACAGTTTAACTTTAAATAAAAAAATTATCCTTTTGATAGCCAAAATTCATCAGAATCTGATAAAACTTCGATTGCTAGTTTTCCTTGCTCATTCACACATTTATTGTATTCCATTTCAACTACTAGAAATTGAAATAGATTAGTTCTAGAATCACTTTTAACATCATCAATCCCCAAATTAATCCACTTCACAACTCTCATCTTAGTTAGAGTATTTTATTCATCTTGGTTGATTGAACATTTGTTAGAAATGGGTAGATGAATGACAAGTGATGACTTTTCCAAACTTAGCTTCCTATACCTCATAATAAGATCTTTAAAACTTTTTACACCCTAAAATAGTATATCTCTAAGATGGTGTGGGTTCATCAGAATAAGAAGGTAAGGCTATATTAAGAAAATTATTATCATAAGATATCTCATGCTCTGGTTGAGTTGGCTCATTAACTTGGTGGACTGCTTCTGGGGTTGGTGACTGAATAGGGAGATGGTTTGAATTAATCTATGTTTATGAGAAAAAATGTTATGAGATTGAGACCTAGCTTCAAATTTACATCAAGGAAATCCTCTATTACCCATATGGTTTTTAGGATTGAAATGAAAATTATTTAAAAGATTCCATAATTCAAGGTCAATGGCATCAAAATGTATTGACAATCTATCTCTCCTACTAGCATACCTAGGGCCAAACCTTCTAGCCCTAAAACCCCCTCTTGGAAATTGTCTATTAGGTGCTTCCTAATTCACATTGTCTAATTTTGATTCCTTTCCCAACCTTTGCTACCATTATCTTTACTTGAACTAGGTTGATCCCACCCTAACATCCTATATGCAATTTGAAATATCTTCAAAAATAATTATTATATGACTGAGAAACAACATGATTATATCAAATCTGAAACCATATATCCACTATATTTCAAAATATCAAACTCTCAATCACTTATAAAATTTATAATATTAGTAAATGATCATTCAATTAATTTTAAAGACTGAATTGAGTTATGAAAACTTCAAACTATCTCAAATATCACTATAATATTCCAATTATAACTTTAAAAATAAAATTATATTCACATAATATTATTTTCTGACATTCTATAATATTTTTTTGATTTTTTTCTCACGGTGTGAATATAATATCAAAATATGTATCATTGTCAAATTGAAATAATTCAACATTGTTGAAAGAAATATTTTTATGAAAACCATTTATTACATATATTTCTCAAACTATAATCTGTATAACTTTCTCAAAATTGATAAGAGACTAAGTCATCAAAATAATTTCAACATAACCTTTCATCAAAATATAAACTTGTGTTGGGTGAATATTTTGTCATCAACTAACTGAAGGTAAAATGGGTATATCAACCACCATGTAATGAGATAAATCTCTCCTCTCAGCAAGTGGAGGTTTCTTATAAACTACTATAGACTAATATAAACTAAAAATAGACTCAAGGGTGAGATCATACCATCCATTTCTCTTTTTTTCAAAAATGTTGTCACAAAGTAAAGGAAAACTCCTAGGTAATAATTGAATGCATTTCTCTTCTTTTAAAAATGATGTTCAAAAATTCAAAAGAATACTTCTCGGGTAACAACTATATCCGCAAGAAACCTATGAAAGAACAAATTTTTTCGTTGGTTCTCCTACTAATTTAGGACTAGTATCATAGTAAAATGAAGTGTAGCTGAAAGTCTCCACGAAAAACTACAACAAAGTATATGATCACAAAGGATAAAAGTAGTTCAAATCCTTTCCAATATCCTTTGTACTAAAACCCATAACACACAAGCTAAAGACAATTATGGTATCACAAAGTTGCCACAATTAGCTTCAGGGCATCTTCTAGATTATTTTCACTTGCTCTACTTATTTGATCAAATGAACAAGACTGTATTTAGGAAAAAGACATAAGAATAATTTCCTACATTACACAAGCTATTTCAACACAAAGTTTGAAAGTTCACTTGCTTTCTCATTCACTTGATAAAATATGATTAACAATCTGAGCTCAAAGTCTCAAAAATGCCTTTCAATTTGGGCAAAGTTTTGCTTCTAATAACTAAGAGATCTCTCTTTGACAAGCTGAGAGATTACAATATATAACATTCAAAGAAAGACTTTGGCACTTGTTTTCACATAATGGCCCATGTTGTATTGAATGCATTAGAAAGGGGAAGTTCTATGAAGGGGCCATGCTAATCCAAGTTTCCAGCCTTGACTTTGGCAGTTAAATCATATCAAATGTCTCCTTTAAAGCATGGGTTTCTTGATCCTCTTTATGATACTTACAAGACTGTCCACTCGTCTTTACTCAAATGAAGAAAAATACATTGCACCATTGAATTCTTGCACTCTCTGGTAATCACTTGGTGGACTATTTCACCTATTGGAATAACTTCTTTATAGATGCTTATGGATTATCTATATCATTCCCTCTTTCCTTGCTACATTTTTCCCTTCTTGGTGATCTGATCTCTCAAGGATATCCTCTCACTTTCTATTGGCTCCTTCAACTCTTCCTCAGTAGATCGCTGAGTTTGTTCCTGGGTTTGCATCCTTTGAAAATTAATGGTTATTTTGCTATCCTAAATTTGACATCTACGGGGATGTCATTGGTCACTTGAACCATTTTGAACCTTGAACATTGAACCTTTTAGGGTTCATCGATTCATTGGTTCAATGGTTTGGTCGTTCAATATATTATGTTTTACAAAGAGTCATGTTCACTCAGTCTTCTTCTGAATTCAATGTATCATTGAACCAACTATTTAAACCTCTAGATTGAACCTTTTTCTAGAACCTTCCACTCATTTGAACCCTTTAAAGCAGAGTTTAATGGCTCAATAGTTTAATGGCTTAATGGTTCATTGAATCCCACTATTAAACCATAATTTATTGAACCTCAGTGTTGAACCATCCTTATCAATTTTTAGGAAATGCCTCAAGTGTTTCAAAAAATTTCCTTGTGAAAACCCACCTTTTGAACTTGTAATTTCCTTAGCTGAAAAGGATTGTGTGATTGAATAACTTGACTACTCAGATCATTTTTTTAGAAAGAAAGTGAACATTTTTGGTCTATAAGACCAAAATGATCAATAAGTTGTCCATAAAAATGAGTGAATAATTTTGGGAACAACATCTAGCTCTAGTTGGGGAACTTTCATTGATTGTATTCTGAAATGATTGAAGGGAGTAGAATCTAGACTCTAAGTGCCTTCATCTATGCCATTGGGCTATGAAGTCATGCCAACCAAAAAGAAAGAGGTGCCAAAAACTAAATGAACAGTATAAAATAAAAAAATGAATAAATACTATAAATATGTATAACTAAACTTATCTGATACTTTAAGGATTGAAGTGCTTCAGATGCTACCCAAAATGAGGTAGTGAAAATGGCATTCCATCTTGATATATTAGTAAGAAACTATTTTCACCCCAAATCTGATGATTGGTGAATGGATCTCTCCACCAGGAATCAAATTTTCTATGCATTCCTTTTGGTTCTCTCCCCTTACCCCACAACAAGACTTGGTTTCTAATCTGAAAACCATGAATCCTTGGTCTCTTGTTGAAGAGTTTATTTTCTTGATTTTCATGTGCAGTAATATGTTCCACTATCATAGTTCATTGCTCTTTTAATTTAGTGAATCACATGATTTTATTATCACCATTAAACACCTATTGGTGATTGGCATTATCAGGTATACTTAGTTGAAAGACCAGCTCAATAGTGTACTTATGCCCTTTGAAATCTTTGTGAGGAACTATGAGGGTTGTGGAGACAACCAATGAATCCGCATGACCATTAAACTCTCTGGGCACCATATAAATATTGAAAGCATCAAAACTTTCAATGTAATCCCATACAATATTGTGATAATGTCACAATCTTCTTTTTTTCATTTGATACAGATTCCTTACCTAAAAAACCACCAATTCAACATCTCCTTAGGCATGAAGAAACTTAACACCTTTAGCATGAGTAGCTTTCAATTCAAGCAACAAGGATTCATACTCAATGGTGTTGTTGATATTGTTGAACTACAACCTATAATAATAGGGTAAAATATCTTTTTGTGGAGATATCAAAATAATTTCAGCTCCAGAATCGATAGAAGAGTAGTTACCATTGAATTCTAGAATCTAGACATCATTAGAATTTGATCTCCTTAAAGATTTCTATTCATTAAGGAGGGAAGATTATTTTTCACCTAAACTTTGCCCTACTAATTCTTCTGATTTTCTGTCTAAATCTTTTGAATTATCATTGAATGAACTTTCATCTATTGAAATAGAAACATCTTTAGTGGACATTAAGTAATTACCTATTCTTATGTTGGAAATATTGTCATTGATGTCAAAGGTTTAACATTATTGGTTATAAAGGCCCCATTGCATTTAATGTTATTTGTAATAAATATATCTTGTCTAATATGAATTAATATTTATTTAATATTAATGAATATATTTTTGGTTTTATATGAGATAAAATAAGGGCCCATGGAGAAGTCAAAGAGCCACATGATAAAGACAAAAGAAGAATGGGATGTATTTTCCCATGAAGAGTCATCTTGGGGAGTTTCAAGAGTCACCAAGTGAAGACAAAAGAGGAAGGGCAAAATTTCTCATGAAGGGACACTTTAAGGAATATGAAAAGTCACCAACATGAGGAACAAAGAGGGAAGGACAGTTTTGATCATGAAGGCTCACCACATGACTTTTCAAAGGTTTGAATATGAAGGGTCATTCAAGTTTTGCACCATTTTCCATGAGGATTGAAGGGTTATAAAGGGGGAAGACCAAAGGTCATTTGGAAAGCTATAAATAAAGGCTTGAGAAGCCATTTGAAAATATGAGATATAGAGGTTGATTTGATATTGTAATATCTAGCTTAGAAGAGCAATTGTGAGAGATGAATATGATTTGTATTTATTATATCTAGCTTAGAAGAGCAAAGCAGAGAGAGAGAGGAAAGAGATGTATTGATCTATCATTTGTTGAGATAACAACATTGAGAGATAGGTGTGTGGTATACACAAAGGGGTTGGTGCTCCTGTGGGTTGGTGCTCAACAAAGGGGTGTGGTGCTCCTGTGGGTTGGTGCTCAGCAAAGGGGTTAGTGCTCCTATAAGCTTGGCTTGTGAATATTGTTTGGGTTGGTTCTCATTCATATACTTGATATTATTCTCCATGGTTTTTCTCACATTGGGTTTCCACATTATATCTGGTGTCTCTCTCTATCTTGTGTGGTGTTTATTTGTTTGAGTTTTATTGCATATCTTGAATGTTTAATTAAGTGTAATTTGGTTAAAGAAAATATTAATAAGATATATGATTTATTGATTCACCTCCCCCCTCTTAGTATACCCCATGCTTAACAATTGGTATCAGAGCAAGGTCTTTTTTGAAAAGTTTTACAGCTTGAAGGTAGATCGGGAAAGCATGATGGCTAGGTCACAGGAAGGATTTTCTATAAATAAGGCACCTTTGTTTGATAGGACAAATTATGCTTTTTAGATCATGATAATGAAGGCTTATTTTATGGCCATTGGATTGGACATATGGAAAGCAATGGTGGAGGAATATGAAGAGCCATAGACATTTGTAATTACTCTAGCAAAAAAGAAGGCAAGTGAATGTAATGCTAAAGCTTTAAATGTTATTTTATGTGGTTTATGTGAATATAATTTTTTTAAAGTTATGAAATGTAAATTTTCTCATGAAACTTGGGTAAAACTTGAGAATATTTACAAAGGTGATGGAAAAGTTCAACAAGCTAAGCTGCAGACTTTTAGAAGGCAGTTTGAAGGTTTGAAGATGGAAGAAGAAGAAGATATAACAAGTTATCTTTTATGAGTTGATCAAATCATAAATTAGATTCAAGGTCTTAGAGAAACATTGGATGAGTCAATGGTGGTGAAATTTTTTTTGAGATCTCTACTAATGAGATATGATGCAAAGGTTTCGACAATCAACGAGATGAAGAATTTAGCCAAGCTAAAGATGGATGAGCTTCATGGTATTCTCACATCATATGAGATGTAGATAAAACAAGATAAACCCTCAAAGAGAGAAGTGGCTTTCAAGACATCAAAGAAGGAGAAAGCTAGGATTCAAGAATCAAGTGATAGTTCTAGTGATGATGAAGATGACAATAGAGCACTTTCCATTTTCAAGCTGAAAAGAAGAAGAGGTAAATATCAAGGAAAATTACCTTTTAAGTGTTTTAACTATGAAAAGATTGGACATTTTTTAGCTAGATGAATAGATAAGGTTAATGATGATGAAGAAGAAAATTCTACATACAAGAAGAATTTCAAAGGCAAATCTAAGAAGGGATTCGAAAAGAAGAGCCTATATTCTAAGGATCCTAGCTCAGGTGAAGATAGTGGAGTCAACAATTTAGAAGAAGAAGAGATTCTATTCATGGCCATACATGAAGATGATCAAGAAGAAGAAGAGAAGGAAGCTGAAGTGAATATGGAAGGAGAGCTCATTTGTGCCTTAGAAGAGTTAGAAGCTATTTAGAAGAAGAATCAAAGATTAAAGTTCTAGATCGAGAAAAATGAACAAGAGTCAAAGGAAATGATTGAAGATCTACAAGCACACTTTGAAGAAGCTAAGAAGAATGAAGAAGACCTCAAAACACAGTTGGAAATAGCAAGAAAAGAATGTCAAAGGTATGTTATTGAAATTTCCTCTTTAAAAGAAGATATTAAGAAAGCAATCAGTGATAAAGTAGTCAGTGATTCAACATTTGAAGATAGCACTAACATGCTGAATAAGATATTGGAAAGTCAAAAAGCAAATTCAGATAAGATAGGGATCAGATTTGAAAAGAAAAAGAGCTATGCTGAAGCTCTTACAAAAGAGGAAACAAAAAGGGGAGAAGTGAAAAATACAGAGGACATTTCAAACAAAGAAGGTTGGAGAGAACAAAGATATAAAAGACAATCAAGTCAGAGATATATAGATAGGTCTTATTTTTATGGCTATTATTTTCTTTGTAATGGATATGGTCACAAGAAATTATAATGTAGAAAAAGAGATAAAAAATTTAGAAATAAGGAGAAGGATAGTCAAGGAGAGTCAAGCAGAAGCCATAACTCTTTTGCTCCTCTATCAAGCTTTGATGAAGAGACCATAGTATGCTACAAGTGCAACAACTTTAGACACATAGCTCAATATTATAGAAGCGTGTTTGAGTCAGTCAAGAAGGATCAGAGTTTCAAAGCTCCATTCATCAAGAAGAAGGCTCAGACACGTTCATGGTAGAAGAAACAACTTGAAGATTGTATGATGGTTCAGACAGCTTTACATGTAAGAGGTAAAGATTAGCCATGGTTAGGTGATAGCAGATGTTTGAGGCATATGATAGGTGATAAAAGTAACTTCACAACTCTAAAGAAGATCAATGGTGGTACAGTGAGATTTAGAGATAAAACCACTACCAAGATAGCTGGAAAAGGTACTTTAAGTTTGGATTATGGTAGAACTAAGACTAAGAATGTTTTATGTGTAAAAGGTCTTAAGCATAATCTATTGAGTGTTAGTCAAATATGTGATCAAGGCTACACATTAAGGTTTCATGCTGAAGGTTGTGAGATTAGAAGAAAAGATTCAAATGAGGTGATTGTAGATGCTCAAAGGATAGGGAATATTGTATATGTATTGTCAAATATCTTCTCAAAGGCATGATCAAAGGACACATTCAAAGATCTATGAGAAGAGTTGGGAGTAATTTCTATTACTTCATGCCATTGATGTTTAGCATCAATTAAGGGGGAGCTAAGTGTTAGCTCCAAGTAGGCCCTTTGCCATTGATGTCAAAGAGGGAGAATAATAGGTACATGAATAGGTGCAAAAAATAGGTATAGGTTGCTATAGTAAGGGGGAGTTATTGTATGTTTTCAAATGATAGTATGTGTAGGTGACAAGATGTGGCAGGTTCAGGATTGAGGTTGCCATCAATGACAAAGGGGGAGATTGTTAAAAATATTATCATTGATTTCAAAGGTTTAGCATTATTGGTGATAAAGGCCCCATTGCATTTAATGTTGTTTATAATAAATATATCTTAGCTAATATGAGTTAATATTTATTTAATATTAACAAATATATTTTTGGTTGCATATGAGACAAAAGAAGGGCCCATGGAGAAGTCAAAGAGCCACAAGATAAAGACCAAAGAAGGACATGACGCATTTTCCCATGAAGAGTCATCTTGGGGAATTCCAAGAGTCACCAAGTGAAGACAAAAGAGGAAGGGAAAAATTTCTCATGAAGGGACACTTTAAGGAATATGAAAAGTCACCAAGATGAGGACAAAAGAGGGAAGAAATTTTTTGATCATGAAGGGTCACCACATGACTTTTCAAAGGCTTGAATATGAAGGGTCATACAAGTTTGGCACCATTTTCCATGAGGATTAAAGGGTCACAAAGGGGGAAGACCAAAGGTCAATTGGAAAGCTATAAATAAAGGCTTGAGAAGCCATTTGAAAATATGAGATATAGAGGTTGATTTGATATTGTAATATCTATCTTAGAAGAGAAATTGTGAGAGATGAATATGATTTGTTTTTTTTATATCTAGCTTAGAAGATCAAAGGAGAGAGAGGAAAGAGATGTTGTATTGATCTATCATTTGTTGAGATAGCAACATTGAGAGATAGGTGTGTGGTATACACAAAGGGGTTGGTGCTCATGTGGGTTGGTGCTCACGAATTGTTGCTAGGTTGGTGCTCTTATGGGTTGGTGCTCATGAATAGTAGTTGGGTTGGTGCTCAGCAAAGGGGTGTGGTTCTCTTATGGGTTAGTGCCCATGAATAGTTTTTGGGTTGGTGCTCAGTAAAAGGGTTGTTTCTCTTGCAAGCTTGGCTTGTGAATATTGTTTGGGTTGGTGCTCATTCATATACTTGAGATTGTTCTCTATGGTTTTTCCAACATTGGATTTCCACATTATATCTGGTGTCCCTCTCTATCTTTTATGGTGTTTATTTGTTTGAGTTTTATTGCATATCTTGAATGTTTGATTAAGTGGAATTTGGTTAAAGAAAATATTAATAAGATATATGATATACTAATTCACCCCCCTCTTAGTATATCCCATGCTTAACATCCTAAAGATTCAAACAAAATTTGAGCTTCAAGGTCTAATGTTTGAGTAAAAATATATTTTGACTCCTTCTTAGGAAGTAGCCTTTGCATGATGCCCTTAATAGGTATCCTCACTTTAGATAGGTCGACTATCAACCCTTCACCTACATCTTTGCAAAAATTACACCTAAGCAGAATGCCATAGGGAGATGGAACCTTGGCCACCAAGACTATCATTTTAATCCTCTTTTTTGGGAAATCCACAAATACGAAATGGGCATCTTTGATTTGACCCAAAAGTGGAACTCATTTTTTTTCCATGGAGAAACATCTCCCAAAATTTTTAGTTAAGGTAAGACCAAGAGAGTCTGCTACCTTGGTGGGCATAACATTATAAGAAGCTCTAGAGTCTATTATACAGTTGCTCAATTTATAACCATTTATTAAAATGGAAACATAGAAAGGTTCTATTTTTCTAGGGGAAACAAGAGGAGTAATGATAGAATTATTTTGGGTGGATTTGTTCTTTGGGGGATAATGAGTCACCTTTAAAACATCTTGTCCTATAGGGACAATTTTGTTTTTGATTCATTCAGCCAACTTATCCAACTGCTTAGGGTTGGCTTGTAAGTACTCAAACTCAGACCTTTGGATATTGGTCTTCCTAGCATGATCAGTTATGTCAAATAACTAAAATGAACTAAAAATAGAGGAAGTCCATCATTCTAGTTTTTATTTGGTGTGGTACTAGTCTAAAAATTTGAAGTAGAAGGTACAAGATCATTTTAGGTACTTACTTTCTAATTGATCACTGAGTCCTTTGATTGGAAAGGTAGTGAAGTCCCCCATTTAGAAATTGATATTACTAGATAAGGTTCTTCTCCTTATTTTCCCTTATCAACTTGGGACCTAGTAAAAATAACATATGATCCGTCAAACACTTCTCCCTTTTTTCTAGCTTCATCTTGGTAATTAAGAAAACAAATGTTGGAGTTGCCAACTAATTCCTTTTATCCTTTTACAAAGAGATTAGCATCATCTTCTTGGTCAAACTTAGGTTAGAAAGAGAAATCACATTGAGCTTTATGATAACTGACTACTGAGTTGATTGGTGCTACTTTAATAGTAAGCTTCCCCTATGTGAGAGGAAGATGATTGGGTTACCCTTGACTTCTGGTAGCATTGCTTTGATATTAATGGCTAGGGAATGTCTTCCTTGGTATATCTTGATAAGAAGGAGTAGACATACCTTGGGCCATTTGCCTTTTCAGAGCTAGCAATTCATTTGCTAAATTTTGCACCATGGGATCAATGGTGCTTGTAGAAGAGTTTTTATCAGATGAAGAAAATTTATTTATATTAAGATCTCTTCTTATCTTACCTACAAGGATAAGATCATCTTTGACCTTGGTATCCAAAATCTAAGTTGTAGAAAGATCTATATGGCCATCCTACCTTAATAGAAAAATCACTTTGGGAAGTTGAGAGTTGATGAAGAAGCACTTAATATTTTTTGGTGTTGGCTAAGTAATTATAGAAATCTTATTCCTCAGCTTATTGAATTTAGCAGTGAAGTCTCGCATAGGCTCATGAGGCTCCTTCTTCATTTGCGTAAGTTGAGCCAATAAGGCATGTGCATCTTCTATGGGTTTGAACCAAGCCTCAAACTTGGCCTTGAGAGTGTTCTAGTCAGTTATAGTCTAATCTAGAAGATGATAAAACCAATCTATGGTAGTGCCTTTCAATGTTTCTACAAATAGTCTTACTAATATATCTTCATATTCAATGCCTATCACTCCATATGATATGCATAAAGCTGTAATATGCTCATCAAGATGAACTTTCTCATCACCATAGAACTTGGAAAAATTATTTCTTGAACTATGGGGTACTTCATGTATAGGTGGGGTTAGATTTAGAGGGCCAAAAGTGTTACCCCAAGGGCCTTAAGCTGCCATGATATGATGATTGAAATGAGGGATAACAAAACTTTATGGAGTGTGTATAGACAAAGCTTTGCTAGTAGAGGAAAGAGAAACTTTGCATGGTATTGGAGACTTGACGTTGGTAGGAGGAAACTCCTAGTTCACTGAAGGTGAGCTCATGTAGGAGAAATATCAAAATTATTTTGTTGCATAAACTCAAATATAGGATCAACAATACCTTGATCTCTCTAGCTTCACATATACCATGGATCTACCAAAGTATAGAATGGAAAAGAATTGGAAATGCTTCAATTTGAAGCTTTAGGCTTCAAATTGCACATTCTTCCCTAGTGGAGTCACCAGAAAATATTGGGTGAATATTTTGTCATCAACTAACTAAAGGTAAAATGGATATATCAACCACAGCATAATGAGATGAATCTCTCCTCTCAGCAAGGGGAGGTTCCCTATAAACTACTATAGACAAATATAAATTAAAAATAGACTCAAGGGTGAGATCATGCCATCCATTTCTCTTTTTTTAGAAATGATGTTCACAAAGTAAAGAAAAACTCCTGGGTAATAACTAAATGCATTTATCTTCTTTTATAAATTATGTTCACAAAACCAAAGGAAGACTACCCAAGTAACAATTGTATCTACAAGAAACCCATGAAAGCACAAAGTCTTTCGTTGCTTCTCCTACTAATTTAGGACTAGTATCATAGTGGAATGAAGTGCAGCTGAAAATCTCCACTAAAAACTACAATAAAGTATATGATCACAAAGGATAAAAGTAGTTCAAAGCCTTTCTAATATCTTTTGTACTAAAACACAAAACACACAAGCTAAAGACAATTATGTTAGCACAAAGTCTCCATAATCAACTTTAGGACATCTTCTAGATTATTTTCACTTGCTCTACTTATTTGATCAAACAAACAAGACTGTATTTAGGAAAAAGACATAAGAATAATTTCCTACATAACACAAGTTATTTCAACACAAAGATTGAAAGGTCACTTGATTTCTCATTCACCTAATAAAATATGATTAACAATCTGAGTTCAAAGTCTCAAAAATGCCTTTCAATTTGGGCAAAGTTTTTCTTTTAATAACTAAGAGATCTCTCTTCTATAAGCTAAGAGAATACAATATATAGCATCAAAAGAAAGACTTTGGTATTTGTTTTCACGCAATGACCCATGTTGTATTGAATGCATTAGAAAGGGGAAGGTCTATGAAGGGGCCATGCTAGAGTAGGTTGTTAGCCTTGACTTTGGCATTTAAATCATATCAAATGTCTCCTCCAAAGCATGGTTTTCCTAGTCCTCTTTATGATACTTACATGACTATCCACTCATCTTTACACAAACAAAGAAAAATAGGCCATGACATTGAATGCTTGGACTCTTTAATAATCACTTTGTGGACTATTCCAACTACTAGAATAACTTCTCTGGAGATGCTTCTAGATTCTCTATATCATTCCCTCTTTCCTTGCTACATTTTTTCCCTTCCTGGTGATCCAAGCTCTCAGGGCTATCTTCTCACTTTCTGCTAGCTCCTTTAGTTCTTCCTCAGTGGATCACTAAGTTTGTTCCCATGTCTACATCATTTGAAAATCAATGGTTATTCCATTGTCCTAAATTTGATGTCTATAGAGACGTCACTAGTCACTTGAACCATTTTAAACCTTGAACCTTGAACCTTTTGGAGTTCACAAGTTTAATGGTTCAATGGTTCAAAGGTTCAGTGGTTCAATATTTTATGTTTTGAAAATAGTCATGTTCACTCAGTCTTTTTATGAATTAAATGTATCATTGAATCAACTATTTGAATCTCTAAATTGAACCTTTTTCTTGAAATTTCCACTTGAACCTTCCACTCATACCTTCTGAACCATTTGAACCTTTTGAACCTTTGAACCCTTTTGAACCTCTAAACTATTTGAAGCAGAGTTTAATGATTCAACAAGTCAATGGTTCAATGGTTTATTGAATATCATTTAACCCCATCATTGAACCATATTTTATTGAACCTCAAATTTGAACCATCCTTATCAATTTTTAGGAAATGCCTTAAGTGTTTTGAAAATTTTCCTTTCGAAAGCACACCTTTTTGAACTTGCAATTTCCTTAGCTGAAATGGCTTGTGCAATTGAATAACTTGATTGCTCAAAACACTTTTTGAGAAAGAAAGAGATCATTTTTTTCCTATAGGACCAAAATGATCAATAGGTTGTCCACAAAAATGAGTGACTGACTTTGGGAACAACAACTTCAGCAATAACTTATCTTTTCAAGCCAATATTATAGTTTCTTGAAACTATAAACCATATCTTATTGTTTTATATATTTCTATTTTTAAAATAAACTATAAATTTACAAATTGCATGGTATTTCATTCTATCTATCAAAATCTTCCACAATAACATAGAATTTCATCAGAAACCATTTTCAAACATCAAATTTTCAATTACTTCAAAACCATTACACATATGAACTTTAATCAAAGTACCACAACAAAAAATATTATCCTTTGAAAAACATTATTTTAAATTGATAAAAATAATTCATTATAACTTTCCATTAGAATTATCAACCACTTATTTATTGTTCTCTCATATCTAAGACTTGGAACAAAATCTAGAATATAACTTCTCTATCTATAAAATAATATATGCAAATCAAATCTATTTATTGAAACATTTCACAATGTTTCCTCATATTATACCTAAAAGACTTTTTGAATCCAACATATTTATAAAATTTCATCTTATAAAACCTCAAATTTACATGAAAGTATAACCTCCAGAATTAAATTGAAATGCCTTTTATGTCATGACAACCAAAACCATCAAAAATGTAATATTAAAATGTGCATATCACAAAATAATCTCCATTATTTTCTCAAGCATAGCTCAAACATACCATATTTCCACAAAATCTTCATGAAGATCTTTATCCTTCAAAATCCATGCATGCATGAACTATAGTTTCAAAATACTTGAATATGAACAAAAACTTTACTATTGAACCAAAACTAACATATGCATGTTCACCAAAATAGTCTCCATTATTTTTTTTTAACCAAAACCCATTCGAGTATACTTATCATTTCACATCAAAAAATGACCAACCTTTATATTTATTAGACTTAACTATGGAAATGAATAGATTTATATTAAAAATAAAAACCACTCTTATATCTATACCATAGAAAATGATGCAAAAACCCAACAAAATAAATGTTTTTCATGTAACTAATACTTTAATATCTTTCAACTTTCTCATTCTAAAATTATACATGAAAATAATCTAAATAGAAAACCTATCATTTATTTCATGCACCAGTCATATCAAAAAACTATATATTATCTTCATTAACACTTATTAATTTTTAAGTGGCATACTTGTATAAGCTTTCTACAACATTTTCCATTTGTGAATCACTATCTGCAACCTCTAAATTCTATCTATAAGAGAGTCACATTCATGGAAAATATTTAAAAAATGACTAATCAAAAGGAAAAATAGAACTATTTGCAATCTAAGTTTGAGCATTAAATACCCATGCCTATGTCCACGTTCATGATTTACCTATCAAATCAAGATAGGGACTTATTAAATTTCCAACTTACTTAGTAAAACTATCAAATTTATCTATGACCATTATACTTTCAAAAACCATAACTAATTTACATCAAATGAGGCATGTACACCATGCATTAAAGTCCCTTGAACTACCTAGGATCTCACCAACATATTGAAGCATCCACCATGCTTCATATTTGAACCATCTACCAACTAGATTATTTAAAACATCAACTTGCCATCTCAACACTTGAATCATTAAATGGTATGAATGTTATAACCTTGTTTAATGTCAACATTGTTTATTTCAAATTGACCCTATAAATAAACATTACCTTATGCTAAGTCTTAGTGCTTCAAAATGTCAATATTCACATTATTCAATAAACCTTTATAATAAAATCCATCTTTGACCATTTAGAGTCTTAGAATTAGGTCTCTCATCTTTGATGAATTTTAAAATAGGATACTGTATATATTCAAAAACTTAGGGTCACTTTATAATAATTATCAATCCTTTAAAAATGGCTTAGGTTTAATTTTATAAGCCAAACTTATCCGTTTCACCACTAACATAATACCAGCCATACTTGCAATTGAATTTAGATCAATCATATAATCATTATGGTAAATATAAATCAAGTGTGAAATCAAACTTCAATATATGAATCATGACAAATAAAATAAATTATTTTCTTTGATAGATCTATAATATACATTACTTTCCTTAAACAGAAACAATGTACCAATCACTACAATCTTGATCAAACTTGTCAACTAAAATTGTGACTAAACACAAACACTTCAGAAATGAAAAATATGTATGCAAATTTTATTTATTTATCCATTTATTCTTTTCAAAACCACTTTAATATAGATGTAAATTCATAATAAATCATTACCCAAATCATATAAATGAAAATATGCATACTCAATTTACTACTAATCGACTCAGGTCCCCGACCATAGTTTTAAACTTTATGACTTAGTCATCTCTATTGTAGATAGGAGTATTCATTTTAGAAAAATGAAAGGGTATGAAAAATAGGCATAACACTAGAGACTTTGCTAGTTAGTTTTGAATAAAAAAACTAAGTATAAATAAGATTACCTATTGTATAAAAATATATAATCTTGAAAGTGTGATCTAAGGAAATCGTTTCTCAAGTAGCTATACATGAAACCTTTTATAATAAATTTAAATAAGGGATGAGATGCTAAGCTAGAGTGACATAAAGAAAGGGAATGATATAATAGAGGAGTTAGGGTTGGATGCATAGATAAATATAAATACATCCAATACAATATCTAAAAATAAAGTAAAATTTTGACAACTAATTTTAACTTAGTATATATTATTCATGTATGAAAAAAATAAAATATACAAAGACTAATATCTAAAAATAATTCATACTTATAAATATATTGCAACATCTTCTCATTCCTCCATAATATTAAAACTTCATCCACTTGAAATAATTTTTGATCTTTCAAACTAAAAGTTAAATGATAGAAAGAAGTAGACAAATAAACCAAAACAACAAAACAAGAAATAGTCAAACAACATAAAAGAAAAGATGCACAAAACCGAAAAAAAGAAAAAAGAAAAAATCAAAACTAAAAGGAATATAATTGTGAAACAATTTTAAATTATGGTTGTTAATAGAGTAATGTAATCAATTTCCATCAATATCTTTCAAATTAAAAGCATTATTTCCATGTACAATTGTAACTCGATAAAGATCAAGCCATAATGAATCAAATTTATGATGTTTACCAGGATATTCATGAGCTTTGTCCCAGTGTAAAACTAAATCACCACTTTTAAATTTTTTATTAAAAACTTTCTTATCAAAAAATGTTTTTAATTTTTGTTTATCCCTTTTTAATTTCTATAATGCTATTGCCTTTGATTCATCAAGAGCTATTAGATAATGAAATCTTTGTTTAATCAAATTTGTATCTTTAATAACATATTATAAAGTAGTTCTAGTTGAATAAATTTAATGATATTGGTAAGGTAGCATCAAATCCATAAGATAACACGAAAGGTGAATAAATATTTGTTATTTTGACAATCATTCTATCAACACATAAAGCTTCAAAAATTTCAAGATGTTAATTTCTTTTGTTTTCACGACCTAATTTTTTCATGATTGAAATCAGATTTTTGTTTGTTGAATCATCTTGACCATTACCTTAAGGGTAATATTTATATTAATGAGTAGATATAATAGAGTATTTTCTTAAAAATTCTATAAATTAATTTGAAATAAACTATGGTCCATTATCAAAAATGATTTCATAAGGAATTCTAAATCTAGATAAAATCTAATTTTCTAAAAATGAGATTACTTAATCTATTACAAAACTTTTAAGTCCTTTGGCTTCAGGCTACTTAGTGAAATAATCCATTACTATTAATATATACCTATGACCAATTGATAAAGGATGATGTATATATGAAATAAAATCAATGCCCCATTTCGTAAATGGTTTTTCAAGTATAAATAGATTTAAAGGCATTATAGGCAACTTATCTCTATGAAAAAAAAATTGACATGGCATACAAGAAAGAACCAACTTATAAGCATCTTAAAATAGCATAGGCCAATAATAACCTACTCGTAAGTTCTTATAAGTAGTGGTTTTTGTAGTGTAATGTCCATTTCAATTTCCTTTATGAAAACCTCTAAAAACCTTTTGAGTTTGGTCATGCATAGGAATCTTAATAAAACTCCATCTCTATTTCAAAGGACTATTTAGTATAATTTGGACATATACCCACTAAAGTAGAGTGGACAAAATTTTCTCAAAAATATTTTTTTTATGTTCCAAATAAAATGGATTGTTTCAAACCATTTGGGCCATAGATCATTTTGAATGAATTGAACTATTTTGAATAATTTGGACTTATACCCTGTAAAGTGGAGTAGAGAAAATTTTCTCCAAAAAATAAATTTGATATATTATAGATAAATTAGAGTATTCGAAACAATTTGGGCATAGATGATTTTGAATAAATTGGGTTATTTTAAATAAAATGGACTTATACCCACTAAAGTGGAGTGAAGAGAATTTTCTCCAAAAAAAAATTTGTTATATTTGAAATAAATTGGACTGTTTCAAAGCATTTCGACAAAGATCATTTTGAGTAAATAGGGCTATTTTGAATAATTTAGACCTATACCTATAAAATGGAGTAATTAAAAAGAATATTTTCTCCAATAATAATTTTTTTTAATTCTAAATAAATCAGACTATTTCAAACCATTTGAGCATAGATCATTTTCATTAAATTAGGTTATTTTTAATAATTTGAAATTATACCCACTAAAGTGGAGTGGAGAATATTTTCTCCATAAATAAATTTTATATTCCAAATAAATTGAATTATTTCAAACCATTTGGGAGAATATCATTTTGAATATAATGGACTATTTCAAACTCATGGCACCCTTCTAGGCCTTCATATCAATCATTGATACTTTGAAGTAGCTTTTGTTGTTGGGACACATGGCACTGTTTGACTGGCCAAATTATGGATGAAACATATTAAGCAATCTAGTTCATCTACATAATAAAATATCTTGATAATTATTTGTGGTTCATTGGGAAGATCTTCTGAATGAGAAAGTGTTAATATACTAATTCAATAATTTCAAGGAATCTCCAACTATAAATCAAATTGGACTAATAAATAAAGCAAAGTAATTCTAAATTAGAATCAATTATTTTGAAATTAATTGATATATATTTGAAATAATTTAAAAATGATTTGTATGAAATTGATGATAATGTTTATTACTATAATTATATTTTATAATCAATAAATATACTTGAAAGAATCGTGCGAAGTTACATCTTTCTAGACATTGGTTCATAGATGTTGGCATAGATTTTTTGCTTTCTCCCAAGAATGTGATGATTGACATCATTTTTATCCTCTAATATTTTTCATATTTTTGACTTCCAATTCTAGTATATTTACTTGATGTAACATAACTCATTTTCAATTTTTGATTTGTAACACTATTCTGAGAATTACAATCAATGAACAACATGTTGGTAATTGAAAAATCATCTCCGAATGTCACTTTAAAAATAAATTCATTGAATTTTTATATGTTTATATTAAACATGTTATAATTCCCTCCCCCCCACCACCCAAAAAAAAACATGAAATTTGAACTTGTGTAATCCATGGCTTGAATGACTATCCTCAAATGATTGTCCTCTATCATTGACCAAATGCCAATATGAGAAAAAGACTATAGTGCTACCTTCAAAATTTCATTGGAATGATTTCAAATATAGTATGATATATTTTCAGTTTTATAATCTTCTTTTTTTATCGTATCATGCATTTGCATATCTTTTTTTTGTGCACAACAAATGGTAAGTCATCCAACCCCAAAATCAATAGTTTTTTAGAAGTCAGTTTTAGCTCCTCCTTTGAAATGTCTAGAAATTTAAAATAAATAAATGAATAATTTATTAACAATATTATATTATAAGAGATATGACATGAAAATTTTCATATAAAATGTTTTACATGTTACTAAACTGGTCATTGATGTGATTTTGATTTTCATTTCTTATTGTAATAGAGAAACATAATGCATTTCATTTGATTCATTTTTTTGGCATTTATTTAAATATTATAAAGATTCATATAAACAAATATAAAAATAAATACATGCTCATGCACTTTGTAACTATAATACACATTTTACATGGATGTACCATTTTTGTTGCTAGTTTTGTAACACACATATGCATATAAAAGTTCATATTGAATCCTTATAACTTGACCATGAATGTATTATAATCTGAATTAGTCTAGTTTTTCCATAACTCCTTTATCATAGACATTGATAGGAGTTTATCATTGATCAACCAACATCTATATTCTTATAGTAATTGAAGTATCAATTGTTCTTATGCATACAAATACATATTTAGATGTTTATGCAACCCATCACAACAAACAAAATAAGATTTACTATTCTAAGTTGTAGTTCACTATCACTAAATTCAAATGAATATACACCTTAATAGTTGAACCCCATTCATATAATTACAATAAGACACATCAATTTAAAAAGTGTTTAAATCAATAGTAATATAATTGTTTCTAGCACAATATACTTTATTATTATTTTATTGATAAAGAACACATGGATACTCTACATCAAAATTTATTGTATTAAAGACATAGTATAACACATATTGTGTTATTTTAAATTGGGTAAATTAAATATGTAAAAAAATTTATAATGGGTAAATTAAACTTGTAAATAATATTTTAATGGGTAAGTACAACCACATTCAATTTACATAACAATAAAGTGAACCACACTTCTAAATCCCAAACTGATGCAAGTCTATATTTTATTATCTTTTACAATCTCTTGTCCATGAATAAAAATTAAATTGTAATGTGTATAAATAAATAAAGATAGTTAATATATTCTAGACTTGCATGAAATTGTATAATTACACATTTATTGAAAGGGATTTTCACATTTTTTTGGCCTTTTTATAGTTTCTATGGGTGCACTCTTTCATTGAAACTTTGGTTCTCTATTCCATGAAAGGTATTATATAATATAGTAACTAAAAATTATCTTTGTCAATTGATTTGATATTTCTATTTTAAAAATGTGTCTTTTTGTAAAGTTTTACCTTGTGTTGTTTTAGTGGAGGCACCAACTTGTAGAGTTGTGTCAAGGGTTGTTGTGTTATAGATACAAAGTGCTAGAGCTACATTTTGAACTATTTTAATTAAACATAAATAGATGAAAAAATATTATATTATTATTATGAATCATTGATAAATAAAAAATTATATAATTGAAAAAATATGCATGATCTTATGTTACCTTCTTTAACTTACAATGTGTCATGTTCATTGATATGATTTTCTATTATTATTGTTTCCTCACATGCATGTAATGACATTGGTGATACACATCAAAGGATTGATAAGCTATTAGGTTTGAAAATAAAGCATACACACCAAAAGATTGTTAAGATGTTATATTTAGAAAATGAAGCATGATTATAAAATAAATTAAAAATTTATGCACTTGGTATTGATTGAAGTGGTTGTTATTGTATTGATTGCTCTTAATTTGTCAAACAAACTTGAAATTGAATATTAAAATTGTTTGTTCTTCAGTTTATGTAATTTAAGATAAATTTCTTTGTAGTTTTGTATAAGTATGCACCAATCTAGCTCCTGTATATACCAATAACATGTCATATGCATCTAGATCATTGAAAGTAGAGATAAGTGTCTTTTAAAAGATGTTATCTAGTCAATTTTTTAATGGCCTTCATGTTTTGTGTGAACTAATTATTTGAAATGTTGGTATGTCTTTGTATCTTTCAAACCCATCCTTTAATCTACTTTGTTATGAATAGAGGCTAAAACCTAGCAACTAAAAATGAGCTATATCTTGACAAAAATTGATACTTATAATATGTATCCAATCAAATACATAACTATGTAAACTCCATAGTATGACACTTGTATCTTCTGTGTAACATAAATCACCAACACATAGATTATTAAGAGAGGTCTGAATGGTAGGATAATGTTCTAGTTTTTTCATGATGAATTTATTGAAGACCTATTGACCATTTCTGCCCAATAGGGCAAAACAATTAGTCGCCTTCTTCCCCTGCTATTTAGGGCCAATTCATTTTTTTATTTTGCATAAGTCCAGGAGTTTCTACAGACTCTGTAGGTGAAATCCTTGGCAAATGAAAGATCAGTTAAAAAATTTCTAGGTTTTACAAGGCTTCTTCAGGCTCTGGTCTAAAGGAAATCACAAAAAAAAATTGGCATCTTTGAACCATTGAACTGGTTCAATGCCTTAGTTCAATGCCTAGTTCAATCATTTCAAGTTCAATGCTTGGTTCAATCAGTTTAAATGGTTCAGCGGCTTTTAGTTAAACAAAAAGTTCATCGCTTAATTCAAATGCCTCAATTCAGCAATCATTCGAACCATTGAACCAATTACAATTCAATGGCTTAGTTCAACGAGTTTGGTTCAAGACCACCAGTTTAGCACTTGGTGCAAAGAGAGTGGTTCAATGTTGGTTCAATCGGCTTGATGCCCAGCATTGAACCATTGAACCATTAAAGCATTTTTGGTTTAATGGCTTGGTTTAAGGGTATGCCCAAAAGGTTGAGGAGGACAAAAGCTCATAACAAAAAAGCCTGCAAAGGACATGACATTTTTCCAGGGACGGTGATGTTTAGAAAGCCATTACCTTAAGAGAGCGAATTAGCTACTGGTTTTTAAAGTGATGACAACTGCGTGAACGTCAAAATTAACATAATGAAATATCCATTTTTTTTTGAACTGTTTGAGTGTCAAGCATGGAAAAGGCTTAGAAAACATAGTGACCTACCAAAAGATAGCCCCGAGGGCCGAAGGAGCCAGAAGAGACAAGATAGGAAAAAGACAAAAGTGCCAAAAGCATGGAGCAAGTAGATAGTCTAAGTGGTGAAGGGAAGTGCCGATTCAAGAAGTTTTTTCAGTAGGTGAAACAGTGTCTACAAGTTGACCATTAGAAGGCATGAATGACCAACCATTTAACCCATTTTTTTATTTCACATTTATGAGTAGATGAAGTAATCCAAGTAATGCAAGAAGGTGTCAGGAAGTTATCTCAGTGGTTAACGCGACTGGTTTTTCTTCATTATGCACTGTAGAGTAGGAAAATAACACGACTCATCAATTTAATTCCTAATAGTAGAATGGTCATCACACAAAAGTAGACAAACCATGTAATCACCTTGAAGAAATGCCTAAAGTCAGAGCTAGGGCTGACACAACATTTATGTTTAAGCAGCTTGCTCTTCCTAATGCTCATAAGGCACATGGGCCACTTGTAAAAAGGGGCACCAAAAGGCCTCTTTTCTTCTCCTATATATTGAGGACTTGTCATTTGAGAAAATCATCTTCCACATTTGTAAGGCGTAGCCCTGGCAAAATTTCACCTGAATCAATAAACACATTTTTTACCTCTATCTTGGATAGATATTTCTGAGTATGTCTTGAGTGTTAGTTTGTGATTAGTCATTGTTTCTTGATGCTTTCACAGTTCAACACCAACATACTTATTGTCTACAAGGTGCCATTTCTGTAGCTAATAAGGAGAGCTGTATTTGAAAGTGTAGAGATAGAAGAAATTACTTACATTGTGTATTTCATAGCACCTTGATGAATCTCTATTTTCTATATTTTCAATTAGAGCCTCCCTGCCAAGTTCTTTCAGCCTAGGCCTTCTGCCAAGTCTAAAGTGTATGTATGTATTTGTCTAATTTTAAGTGTGAATGTGAGAAGGTCATCTTTATTTGGGTGCATCACCTCTTTAGTGTAGATTTGTTTTCCTGCAATCTTTCTCCCTTTTCATCCCCACCATTATATAATGTGTGTGTGTGTGTGTGTGTGTGTGTGTCTATGTGTTAGCACTTGTTGGAATGAACATGATGCATCAAAGGGAGCTAGCCCTTATTTAGAGACTCTCCCCTCCAGCTTCACTAGTCCCACAGGTGAGAGGGGAGTTTCCATAGTTGCATGAAGAAGGCAGGAGCTCGGCCTCCTACTAAGGGTGCAATCTTCTACATCAACAGTTTTAGCATGCCCAGTGGGACCAATTGGGATAGGTTTTATCTAAAGAGTTGAATAATTTTTTAAGTGTTCTTCAACTGACTAGCCTTTGGAGGCTTTGCATCAAACACCAATGGTGACTTCAAGTTGAATTTGTTGGTTAAGCAGCGTGGTGCCATAAAAAATCTTACTTTTATATGTATAATTCTTTTGCACAAAATTATGGACCATGTATTCCTTCATATGACTATGATCAAGCTCCATATATTTATGCAATCCCCTCAAGTAGCTCTCCTAATTTCCATACAATGTTAAGGGAGGTGGCACTAGAGTTTGAGAAGTAGACAATGGAGATTGATAGACTGGAAGAGTAGTATGGGTATCAGCAGGAGCTGATGTATAAAGAGGAATGTTTGTTTAGGCAAGCACAAGCCTTGCATTCCATAGAGGAGGAGGTAGCAAAATGGAGAAATCCATTTATTCAAGGTAGTCAGCCTTTTGTGCCCCTTCCTATTCTGAAAAAAGCCCCCTCTTTTCCACCAAATCCTTTCTATCAGATAACACTTGCTCACTCTAGATCATCAAATACATCTACTCTCAATCTCATGTGCCTAGATTTCCAACATCAATGGGAACTAGAGCAAACTCCCATGGAGATGAACCTTTTAAACTCCTTAGATTGTGAATCTTCCATTGGGGGGAATACCACCAGCCAGCACGCCCCTCTTCTAGAGACTCTTCTAGTGCATCAACAATCTCTTCATTCCATTCCTCAACCTCCCCAAGTCTTTCAACATGATGTGTAGATTCCAAGTTGTATGAAGGAATGCCAGGAACCAACCCAGAGCCTTGAAGAGAATGATGCTAGTGACCTCTAAGAAAGACTCTTTCAGGATAATCTAGCCAAGCAAATTAAATATTTAGAGGCTATGATGAGGCTGCTTCTTGAAAAAGAGATAACTTTTAGACCTTGCAGAGGAGCCCTAGGACCTTGGACAAAACAAAGTTATTGCCTGTTCACAGGAGCAAAATTCCAATTTTGAGATCCTAAACTAGGGGAAAATAGTAAAATCATGGGGTAGGAATGAGGAGAAGCAAGGTTTTTCTCAAAACCTTGAAGAAGTTGAAACTATTCCTATTCATGATAATGCTGATGACCTCCAGGAAAAGCTCTTCCAAGAGGATCTAGCTAGGAGAATTGTAGAGTTGGAATCTAGAGAGAGATTCCTCAACCAATGTGTGATGGATGGCTCAGACCAAATAACACATTCCATGTCTGAACACACCCCACCTAAACATATCCAAGAGAGATATCAGGCTACACCTGATATAGATGAAGTGTTGACCAAGTGGAAGGAGGAGAATCATTCGATTCTAGCTTAAGGATTGCCTCCTCTTCCACATGCTTGTCTCACTTCACCCTTTCTCAAGGAATAACCTATTCTGTAGGAGGTGAGTGAGGAGTAGAAGATCCAATTTGTAGTTCTTCAAGAGGCTATCATGAGCGACAATGAAGAATAAATCATCATCAATGCTCCTTGTTAAGGCCTTATTAGTAATGGAGAAGACATAGGTCTTGCATATATGCAGATGTTCCAGCAATATGAGAAGGAATAAAAGCATGGTGAGCCCTCTTCCCCTCTATTTGATGAACTTCCTAATTGTTTTGATGATGAGGATGACTATGCTGAGGAGCTTGAGTTGAAGGAGGATCAGGAGGATATCTTTGAACATCTAGAGATCCTAATCTTTGAGGAGGAAAAGGAAAAGTCTGTCTTCCTTGAGGAAAACTTTGAAGAAGAAAGTTTTAAAGAAAGAGGCAATGTTCTATGGGATGAGTAATCTTTTTTTGAGTCCATTTTAGATATCACCACAGTCACCCTCCTTCAAGAAGGCCAAGAGGAAGCAAAGGATGAGTTTGACAGGATCTTTAATGAGGTAGAAGGAAACAAGTCAGACCATGATGCACTGCAAGGGAGCTATACATGTCAAAGGGCTAGCAGTGATAAGCCAGCAGCTACTAATTTCTTGGTGAAGAGCACCAATATGAAGGACCAGCATTCAATAAGCCTCTAGGGACAAGAAGAATACATGCATGTTGGAGGCATGTTTGAATTTGATCCACTTAGATTCTAACCAACCCAAGTGATAGGCAAGAAGAGCAAGTTACCAATTCTCTTTTTCATTTAACTACTTGCCTAGCACCATAAGTCTTCTTCTTACTAGGAAGGGGACTTAAGAAATTTTGTCTTTGAACCAGGAGGGAGGCGAATTTTCCTGGTTAGCTATATATAGTAGTTTTCTTTCAGTTTCTTTTCCTGCTTTCCCTAAGTGTAGTTGCACAGGTAGTGTTTCTAGCCTTATGTGTTTCCCTTTGCGTGTGGGGTAAAAGGCTTCATGTTTGATTCTTGGATTTTTTTGGGGCTGTTATTAACTTTGTTCAAGCTACATCTGACTCCATGCCTAATGGATTTTTAAGGCAACTAGCATCTAAGCATGGTAGGCATGCTTCCCTTGGGAGGTGCTAATCTGTTGACTAGTTTTGCCCAATAGGGAAAAAAAATTGATCACCTTCTTCCCCTGCTATTTAGGGCCAATTCATTTTTTGATTTTACACAAGTCTAGGAGTTTCTACGGACTCTATAGGTGAAATCGTTGGTAGATGACAGATTAGTTTAGAAAGTTATGGGTTTTACAAGGCTTCTTCGGGCTCTGGTCTGAAGGAAATCACAAAAAAAATTGGTGTTTTTGAACCATTGAATTGGTTCAATGCCTTAGTTCAACACTTGGTTCAATCGATTCAAGTTCAACACTTGGTTCAATTAGTTCAAATGGTTTAGTGGCTTTTATTTCAATAAAAAGTTCATCTCTCAGTTCAAATGCCTTAATTCAAAAATCATTCAAACCATTGAACCATTGAACCAATTTTGGTTCAATGGTTTAGTTCAACGAGTTTGGTTCAAGACCACCAGTTCAACACTTGGTTCAAAGTGAGTGGTTCAATATTGGTTTAATCGGCTCAGCATGCAATGTTGAACCATTGAAGCATTAAACCATTTTTAGTTCAATGGCTTGGTTCAAGGGTATGCCCAAAAGGCCAAGGAAGACAAAAGCTCGTAGCAAAAAAGCCCATAAAGGACCGATGACATTTTGTCAGGGATAGTGATGTCTAAAAAGCCATCAACCTTAAGAGAGTGAATTAGCCATTGGTTTTCAAAGTGATGATGGCTGCGTGAACATCCAAATTAACACAATGAAATATCCATTTATTTTTTAAAGTGTTTGAGTGTCAAGTATGGAAAAGGCCCAGGGAACATAGTGACCTACCAAAAGATAGCCCCAAGGGCCGAAGGAGCTAGAAGAGACAAGATAGGAAAAAGGCAAAAGTGCCAAAAGCATGGAGCAGGAAGATAGTCCAAGTGGTGAAGAGAAGTACTGATTCAAGAAGTTATTTTGGCAAGTGAAATAGTGTCTGTAAGTTGACCATTAGAAGGCATGAATGACCAACTATTCGACCCATTTTTTTAATTTCACATTTATGAGTAGATGAAGTAATCCAAGTAACATAAGAAGGTGTCAGGAAGTTATATCAGTGGTCAGTGCAGCTAGTTTTTCTTCATTATGCACTACAGAGCAGGCAAATAACATGGCTCATCAATTCAATTCTTGACAGTAGAATGGCTATCATGTAGAAGTTGAAAAACTATGTTGTCACCTTAAAGAAATGCCTGAAGTCAGAGCCAAGGTTGACATAGCATTTATGTTTAAGTAGCCTACTTTTTCCAATGCTCATAAGGCACATGGGCCACTTGTAAAAAGGGGTGCCAAAAGGCCTCTTTTCTTCTCCTCTATATTGAGGACTCGTCATTTGAGAAAATCATCTTCCACATTTGTAAGGTGTAGCCCTAGCAAAATTTCACTTAAATCAATAGACGCATTTTTTACCTCTATCTTGGATAGATATTTCTGAGTATGTCTTGAGTGTTAGTTTGTGTTTAGTCATTGTTTCTTGATGCTTTCATAGGTTCGACACCAACATACCTGTTGTCTATAATGTGTCATTTCTATAATTGACAAGGAGAGCTGTATTTGGAAGTGCAGAGATAGAAGAAATTACTTACAGTGTGCATTTCACAGCACCTTGGTGAATCTCAATTTTTTGTATTTTCCATTAGAACCTCCTTGCCGAGTTCTTGCAGCCTGGGCCTTCTACCAAGTCTGAAGTGTATGTATGTATTTGTCTAATTTTAAGTGTGAATGTGAGAATGTCATCTTTATTTTGGTGCATCACCTCTTTAGAGTAGATTTGCTTTCTTGTAATCTTTCTCCCTTTTCATCCCCCCCATTATATATCTATATATGTGTGTGTGTTAACACTTGCTAGAATGAACATGATGCATCAAAGGGAGCTAGACCTTATCTAGAGACTCTCCCCTCCAGCTTCACTGGTCCCATAGGTGAGAGGGGAGTTTCCATAGTTGCATGAAGAAGGCAAGAGCTCAGCCTCCTGCCAAGGGTGCAATCTTCTGTGTCAACAAGGCCTTGACACTAAATTTTTAAATTAATGCCTAAATAAATAGGTAAAGATGTTCTTCCTTAAAAAATTTAGTGAGATTCAAAATATCAATAATTATCATGTCATCATTCAGACCAAGAATGAACGTTTCACTAAATTCTTCTAAAATGGATGGTCAAAGACATGGGGGCCTATAATGGAAGCTAAATCTTTCTATATCTATCTTATGAAGTGGACCTCCATTATTATGTAGATAAATTTTCAATATGCTTAATGAATCTTGAGATAATGCTTCCCAAAAAAATTTATTTTTTGAAATAACTTCATTCAAGACACATAAATCATCAAACCTTTTTGAATAAATTTTATAATGCTCCATTACCTCTTTAGGTGTGATTGTTTGGTGTGGTGGTAGTGTTATATCATGATTGTTTAGTTAATCTATAATTTTTGATAATATTTTGCTTTCTACATTTACCTTTTTGCACCAATTATCCATGTCTTTGTACCCAAGGATTTTCAATAAGGAAATAGACCCTTTTCCAATAAAACTACGAGTTTTACTTTTTGTTTGTCTAAAATCCCTTTAATATTTATAACTAATATTATACCAATCAAATTTAAATCTTGTTTGTCTAAAATAGGTAAAGTACCACTTTCAAAGAAATCAAACACCTTATCAAAACAATCATAAATAGGTTATTTTATGAAAAAGGCATTTTCTCTCCTAAAATTGTTATGCTAAATAGTTCATTTGTTTGAACGAGTGTTTATCTTATTCTTGTATTTATTCCATATTTTTCTTTCCTATTTCAAGATTATTCCAAACTCTTAGTTTGGTAAGGTTATGTTTAGTTCAAACTCTTTATAAAAATGAATCCTTATAAATAATTTTATTGGCTTCATTATTTTGATTACACATTTTATGCACAATATGAAATGGAGTATAAGTTTTCAAAAATATTACCCTTCTAACACAACATTTATTTATCAACAATTCTCTATTATGTTGTAATTATGTGTTGGCCATCTACAATTTTGAACCTTATGATTTTTTCTCGATTATATCTTCTAGGACTTCTTTTGATTCAATAATATAGTCAGCGTTGCTTGGATCAAAAGGAATTAAAAAATCATCCTTCATTGCAACCTCATTATGTTTTTCAAATAAATGAATTATATATTTCACCCCTCTTTCATTTAGATTTCTTAATTTGATATTTACATCCCTCAATTCATAGAGCCCTATAGTAATATTCTAGGCATAATTTATAGAGGAAATATACCATGTAGAGAATTCACTGTGTGTCTTATCATAAGTTTTCGTGAATAAAAGTGTTACAACCTTTTATTCAATCTTATTTTTCTCCACTGGTGTGAGTACTTGTATGGCCCCTTTCAAATCTGCATACAATTATGTTTCACTTGATTATCTTTTCTTCTTTAATTTTTTTTATATCATGATTATAAGGTATCTTAAATACATGTATGCATGGTGCCAAGTACAAGTTGTTACCCCTTTTTCATGTTTTTATTTCAACATGTTTTGTATTATAATGACAAAATTATCTCTGTCTATCAGCCTAGACATTTGAAAGTTGTCATAGCTATTCAAATGAAACCCAAATGTTTCACAAGAAGGAGAGAAATTAATTTTTGTCAACTCTATATTATCAGGTGTAAATTTATTGAAATTAGCTATAGCTTGATGGATAACTCCCTATTCTTCATTCCATACTTCTAGTTAGAATTTAAGGGCATCTTCAATTTCATCCTTATCATAGGTCAGGATTATTCTAATTGAAGAAGATTCTTTTCTTGATGTAGTGCTAATAGGTATATATCTGGATGCATGTTTGGCAAACTAAACAATTCAAAATACCAATCAATAAGAGGAATTTTTTTGCCACCATAAAATGGAAGATGTTTATATGGATTTAATTTTAGTTTTGTTATTTTAAACTATACTTAATCCAAACTCTATTGGAGTTAAGCCTTCTTCTTCCTTTTATCCAAATTCTCTTTGAGTGAGGCCTTATTCTGCCTTTTAAGTATGATAATTCTTTTTTTCCTGAAGACATTCTACAAAGCAATTGAAATGATTTAAATATTGATATTTTGTAAAATGTAAGTTACATATTGCATAGGTTCATGAATTTTTTTTGTGTTACTATTAATTCTAAACTACAATAAAAAATACATATTAAATCTTCATAATATATACATCAAATCACACGTAAACTAATAAGGTATGACCAAACCAAAAATAAATTATGTGTACCAACCAATATAATATGATGGGTAAAAGAATCCAAAAACATTTGTTTTAAAGGATAAATATGATGGGAAGCATGTTTCTAATATGTGTCAAAATGCCCATCAATAGGTACCTTTAAGGTATTTCCTAGGAGATACTTTTCAATCATGCACAAGAGTGAACTTTTCTTACAAGACATTTGATAAGAGATACCTTCAATTTAAACATGATGGTATTACAAGTGTACTTCAAGGCCCTTGAAGGAATCTCCTATTGGACACCTCAAAGGGTGTTGTCATATATTCAAAGGGATGTTGAATGTAACTCCCAGTAGAAGTTCCCTTCACCTTGAAAGCACTATTGGTTGATAACTTGATGACTTGAAGGGATTTCTAATACTTGGGAGAGTGCATATTTTAGGTCCTCTTATGCACATAATCTTTCCACAAAAATCCATTTTAATAATTTCCCATATTACATTAATAGTTTTAGATCTAAATAATTATTGTTGATGCTAGAAAGTGCACCCTGCAGTAGGAAAATAGATTCCTACCCTCTCCCCGCAACATGGAAACCCCTCTCTCGCCTGTAGGACGGCGAAGCAGGAGAGGAGAGTCTCTAGATATGGGCTAGTTCCCTTTGATGTATCTTGCTTGTTTCAGACAGCACAAAAATATAGTTATATAGGTATACTGGGGGGGATGAAAAGAGAGAGAGAAAAAGCATGAAAACAAACAACCTACTCTAAAAGAGGTGATACACCAAAACTGAAAGTGACCTTCCCACATCCACACTCAAGACTAAACAAAACATACTTACACTTAGATCTGGTAGAAAAGACCAGGTCTCTGGGATGACAAGGAGGTTCTTATGGAAAGCACAAGAAACAGGGACTCACCAAGGTGCTGAGAAATACACACTATAAGTGACCTCACCTGTTCTATACCTCCAAAACAGAACTCTACTCCTTGCAACAACAAACAGTGGCACTTTGTAGATGACAGGTTTGCTGGTGTTGAACCTGTGAGAGCATCAAGAGATAATGACTGGACATAGATTAACATTCAATGCATACATAGAAAGATCCATCCAAATAGAGGTAAAAACTATCCCATATTGATTCAGGTGGAAAATTTGGAGAGCAGTGCTCTTTACAAAAGCATGAGAAGATCCACCCCTGATAAATGACCAAGTCTACGTATATATAGGGAAAGAGCCAAGAGGATTCAAGGGGCAGCTTGAGTCTCCATTGGAAAGAGTGAAAACACTATAGATGACGTCACAAGTCTATTGGGACCATGCTTTTTACCTCATTTTGCATGCTGGTCTTCTCCTCCGGTGGCTGGGCGGGCTTTTTCCTATGCTCTATAAGTGTTTTTTGCTGCCTGCTATTATGGGCGGTGAATTTGCCACCCGCTGTCATGGACTTCATGTGGGACTTCTACCGACATCAGATGATAAGTTGTTAACTACGACAGTTTTACCGACGTCGATCGATGTAAGCTACCGACGGCGGCAGTTTTGCCGACGTCGACCGATGTAAGTGGCCTCTTTTTCTTCACCGGCTGCTTCACACGGCAATTTTTCCACCTTCTACTTGCTTGTAGGGGGTCTTTTTTTACCCACCCATGTTATGGGCAATGATTTTTCTACCCTCTGCATTTTGTCTGTCCTTCTTTTTTGCCTTAGTGTTAAATGCCCTAGCACTTTTCCTCTCTTCTTGTGTGAACGTTTGAAGACTCTACCTCTTGTTACTGTGAACATCAACAAACGAGGCCGATGAACTAATGCTCTGAAATGGAGCTGTCAAACCCTGAAGGTGGACCTTGCAACTTGAAATGACTGGCCATGTAAAGTAGGTGTAGGAGGTGACTGGGATTTTGCCTGAGGGGCAAAATTGGGTCAACAATTACCTTATTGTACCTCTAAAATTTTCCTTTACCTTGATGGTCCTTTTAATATCTGAAAAGTATCTCTTAGGAGATACCTTCAATTTAATCATGAAGGTATTTAAGGCCTTTAAAGGAATCTCCTATTAGATACCTCAAGATTGAACTTTCTCAATTTTATTGAGGTTTGTAATATCTTCAAGGTATCTCCTAGAAGATACTTCAAGTTACCCATGAAGTAATCTCCTAGTCGATATTGTTGATGTCTAAAACTCTCACTCTTGATGAAAAGTTTCCTATTGAACACTTTATAGATTCAAGATGAAATTGTGATTACTAAGGTTTTAAAATTAAAAAAATGCTAATTACTACTATCCTAGTCTATGACAATGGATGTCCATAAAATGAGAATGTGAAAAAGCAAAATGATTGCTAACCACCCCTTACAAAATAATTGAGCTTTAAATAAATAGGTGAGGTGAACATCAAAACAAGAGATACCTAGAGAATCCCTCTCTATGACCATGATAATGCCATTGCAACTAAAAGGAGGTCTTGATCTCATGAGTTCAATTGGCCTCTAGATCCTAGATATGGGGCAACTATATTGTTTTATTAAGATCACTATGCTTGGGAGAAGTGAGGTGGCACCACATGTCTACTCCTAGTAATGTCTCACTTATACTTTGCCTAATGGTTTTGGCTTCCAAAAATCAAAAGATTACACCTTATGCCATGCCTAAAGTGTTTCAAAATCTTTACTTGAAAGGGGGACCCACACTACCATCTAATAACACTTCTTTTAATACTGATGAACCAACACAACTCTTAGGCAAGCATGAAGATGAAACATGCCATACAATCATATCTTCAGAGTAATTAGGGACTTATTTGGTGAGGTTGGGTGCAAAAATTTTAGTACCATGTCAAAATTATGAAAGGGGGCCTAGAGAAGAAACATCAAAAGGGGATCCACTAGAAGGTGCCAAAGAACCATGCCGATGCCAAGAGAGCCTGAAGAAATAAATGAACTACCGAAAAATGAAAAAATGTGGGTTTTTAATCTATAGTTCCTAGTGACTCATAAGGGTATACACTTGTGGGTGGTATAACTTGAAACTCTAGTGCTGAATTAGTTAAAACAAAATTACAAAAGAGAAGAAGGTGCAAAAATCTACAAATTTTGAAGGGTTGACTGTAAGGGTGCCCAATCCTCTTTTGGTTGGGTTCTTATGCTGAAAGCCTTAAAGGATCTATCTATATCTATCATATACTTAAAGGAGATGCTTTCCAAGACTTCAACGATCACTAGTTTCTTAAACTCTAACTCAGTGAGTGGGTGAAAAACATTTCTACCTTAAAGGCATTGGGTATTTGACCAAAAGCTATAAAGATGGTCTAGTCATCATACTTTTTCTAAATTAATGCATTGATCTGATCCTTAGGGAGGACACTATTATTTTCTAAGAAAGGGGAGAGGATTCCTAGTTAGACCAAATGTTATATATGTAACTAATTTTCTTAGGATGTTTGATCTAAGGCATTAAGAAATTACTTACACTTATTTGCTACCTTGATATAACTTAAAAACTCAATTACCATTATTTTTACCTACCTCCAGTTGGTCACCCCTACTACTATTAATACTTTAGGAGAAGCACAATAGAGATTTTGAATAAGGATATATGACTTTAAGACCTTCAAGGAGATGAAATAAATTATCTTATAAATAGATGTGTTCACCTTAGAAGATAACTTCTATGCATCTATGAAGGTTAGTGTTGTATTTAGGTTTGTCATTGCATCTTTGATTCATTCCCAAAAGTATCTTCATAACTACTAGACTATGGAAATGATCTCAGTGGCTTAGGGGTGAGTGTGAGGTCATTTTTTAACTTTTTAATCTCTTGATCTTTGATTAAGAATTCCTACTATTCTTAGTTCTACAATAGTTGATATGATCAATTTGCATCATAGAGATTCTATTAGATCTCATCTAGCTCTATCTCCTACTCTTATAACTTGGTCTCAATGGCTTTAAATGAATCAACTTCTACTTGGAATATTTCATTTAGTATACTATCCTGTATCTCTAGTTGTGTATTGTTGAGGTTAGTATATTTTACCTTAGCTTCAATATTGAGGTAGTCAACCATAGTTTTTCCTCTTGAGAGCTCTAGCTTAGTCTTCTCTAGATGATGGGCCACCTTAACATGGTCTATTGTCATATAATTTTATATTTACTTCATAATCTTGACTTTATCAGTGGGCTAGACTTGATTAAGGTCAAGGCTGATAGTTTTGATAGTGTAGTTCCCCAATTACATCTATTCAATGGGCTAAACTACTTGGGGAGTCAAGAAAATGACCATAAGAGTTACTATAGTGGGTCATAAAATGATTTAATGTGAGCTTGGGCATCAACCTTGGTCTATTTCCCCTTTTCTTTTACACTTGGTTCTTTCAAGCTATCCTTTCTATGTCTATATATTACTAGAACTAGTTTGGTGCTTCAATAATCTCTCCTACAAATGGGGTCCCTTGTGGAAGCATAAATGTGATAGAAAATTGATATTGTGAAGTAATAGGTCCTAAACCTATACAAGTGAGTGAATGAAAGTGAAGGGTTAAAAGGGATAACTATGGTATTTCACAAGGTGGCGTGAATGAGGATTTCACCATTAGGGGGATAAGGTATAAGATGAAGGTAGGGGAGTGAAGAAAGGGATGTGGGAGGAGATATGCATATTATAATCAAAGCGGATATGCTTGGTGATAGGTTGATTATATGAAAAGGATATTGGGGTGAAAGTGGTACCAGGTTAAGGAATGGAAGGTACTAAAACCTATAGTGGGGCTACTAGGGTAGATGATGAAGTGACAAGGGGAGCCAAGCGATTGGCTAGGAAATAAATGAAACCATAATCTATTAAAAATATATATAGGTGATGAGCTAGTGAGAAGCATCTAGAGGTGGAAAGTAAGGGATCTATGAACTAGATCTTATTGTAGGGGGAAGTCAATGGAGGGATAGAAATGGGTGCCTCAATGTGCTTAAGCTAGAATAACTAAGATATGAGGTGCTTGAAGGGATATTATTATTTTTTTAGGGCTAAGGGATTTTAAGGGATGGGATTTGACCATATTAAAGGATCCTAGGTAGCCACTACCTCTACTTCTTCTACTTCCTCTTCTAGGGGTGTATCCCCTGCTTCCTCCATGAGTGTCTTCTTCTTTATTCCCCCCATCTCGACCTCGAGAGTAGATTCCTCCTTAGACCTAAATTATTATGGGTGAAACTCATCCTATATTTTCTCAAAATTATCATCCTAGTCATCATCATACAACCCCTTGGATGGCTTATCTATTTTAAACTTGTATTTGATGAAGGTAGCTTTCTTCTTGATGCTTCAAGTTAATTGGGTGAGTAATAAATTTTGACATATGAACTAGCTCCCAAAATACTCCCATGGTATAAGGGCATCTTTTTACATCTAAACTGGCTCCACATGATTTTAGGGGATTTCCTCTATGGACAACTTCCTTTGGTCTATGTAGGGTCAAGCTTGATACTCAAGAGATATAGTGATCTTCAATTCAACTATGTATCCTATCTAATCATAGTCCCATTGGTCATCTATAAAATTGATTACAAGTTCTAATATCTTGTATATGAGGAGGTGCAATTGATGCCTTTTTTACACTATGATGTCACCCCTTGAGAAGGAGACATCATAGACACCCTTTTTCTTCTTCCCATCCTCATACACAAGGTATATCACATCAAGTTGGTGAGCCAAATCAAAGGCTAAGGTTCTATCTGTTACTATGTGGGGAATCTATAATATCTCTCCTTTAAAATGATGTACTCATATGAAAGAGAATTGGGATCCCTAGAACCAACCAGTTGAGACTTTATTGGTTGAGAGCCAAGCTTGTTGATAATTTTCCATCTTGTAAGTGTCATCCATTCGACTGAGATCAAAAAAAACTAGAGCCATAAACCACTCTAATAACTCATATTAGTCCTCAATATTTGATAATATATTAGTCTATACTATGATAGGGGCCATTAAATGGGGAAAATTCTTAGTATCAAAGGTGTTAAGCTAGGGATACTTGGAAAAGAAATGGTAATGTTAGTGTAGGATTAGGTTCATGAGGAAGGATGAGTACTAGAAGGTACTCATTATAATAAATTCTCTAGTTTGTTCCTCATGTTGGAAGTAATGGGATTGACAAAGTCCATTATGAATTCCTACACTTTTTCTTTTGCTGTCAACAAGAAGAGCACTCCTAACTAAAATTCATATACGTTGACATCTCTATCCATGCCTAGGATGAAGGCTAGCATAGTTAGAGTGTCTTTCAAATGCTATGTGGGAAAGTCCAACTAGGGCATGGGTAGATAAGGCATCTGAATGACCTCATAGTTGAGTAGAGTCTTAAGGAAACTTGCCTTATGCTTGACCTAAGAGTACTAGACAAGCTAGAAGCTCTTGATGCTGTAGATAATGGATTTAGGGTCATAAGGAAGATGAAGCATCTCTATAATATAATCTACACTAATTTTTTAACCTTGAGTGGGTATTACCAGTGATCAATCTAATGTCTATATCATAACTTCTTAGGCATAGGGTAATAATCTCAGGGCATGGGTGTATATAAGGTACCATGTATTATGGTAACATGATTTCTTATAAATTGTATTTGAAGGTGTTATAATCTTTATTGCTTACCCTATCAAGAATTTAGACATAAGTGCCCTCTCTCAAATTCTTTTGGTTTTGGTCCAATTTTAGGTTGAATATATTATCCATAAAATCAATTCCCAAAGCTCAATCTCAACAATATTCCCTAGTCATTAGTCTATTATATGGTGTTTTCTCCATCACTTGAGTAGGGGCTAAAGTGTAGGATTTGTCCATTATGTGTTGAAAAGTATTATCTCCTATACTAGTTTAATTATGGGTTCTTAACTTTGATGGATGTTTGCCACTATTGGATGAGGATGTAGAGGCATCCATATTTATATTTATTTCAAGGACCCTTTTTTGCTATAAGACTAAATTGATGGTTACTACCTCATTTATCTTACAAACTCTCTTTATTTCATTCTCAATTTCTCAAAGCTTGATCTAAAATCATAAAGTGTTAAGTGCTTGTCTCAAAAGGAGAAAATGGATATATATGCATTATTACCACTATTAATTGTGTCCTTCATGGGAAATTTTTGGAAAGAGGCACCATCATAAGTAATGGGGGTGGCACATATGCCTGGAGATCCATACACTAAAGATTTATGATTATCATCATGGGAATTTGTGCATGATGGAGTATATTATATTAATTTTAGGTAAGGTGGGAATATAAACATCATTTAAAGAATGTTTTTAGGGATTAGAAAGAATTGAATGAAAGGACACATGGAGACTTTGTTGACCACTTGTGCTAGTGGCACTTATTTGTAAAAGGAAAAAACAAGGGGAAGATAAAAAATAAAGGAAGGGAAACACATAATGGAAAGGGAAACTAATTAATATTATAAAGGGGAAGATGGGTAAGGTATTTGAAATGCTTTAAGTTGATCCCATTAACTAACATATATAATTTGTTTCCTCTTGGTGTTCTAATTTAAAAACATTCCCCCATTTGTCACTGATAATGCAAAATAGTCCTATCCAAAGGGGCTCAAAGTTTGCATGTTTTCTTGGTTTTGTGGCTCATTGGTCATATTTGAGAACCAAGTCTCCTAGTTTAAACTTAGGGACTGATGACTTCTTAAAAATCATGGCCAAACAAATGAAGGGGGAACCTGAGGAAGAGGAGGATGATACACCACCCACCAAACTTTGTTGAGCTTGTTGATGATGAAAAGGCCCTTTGGGGCCCTTTCCTTGATGATAAGTTCTCTTTGGGCCTTCTTAAAATACCCTTTAGGTTTTTTGAAAGTACCCTTCCATCTTTTTGAAATTACCCATTGGGATTTTTGAAATTACTCTTTAGGATTTTTGAAATTACCCTTAGGATTTTTTGGAATAACCCTTTGCCCTTTGAGACTTTTTCCCTAGATCTTTCCTCAATGAGAAGTGCCCTTCAGACCTTCTAAAATTTCCCTTCCAATTTGGAGATCATCCATGCCTATTTTGGTTGTACATTGTTCCCAACTCTCATTTGGATTAATGGACATGTTTTCATATGATCATGGTTTTACCCCTTCCAATGTTGCTTGTGTTTTTATATTTCAAGTTCAATGTAATTTTATTTAGAAATGAGAATAATTAGGCTCTTTGTGTTTTAATGTTAAATTGATCTTTTATTATCTTTTGGTTGGTCAATTCATTATTAAATCTTAACCTAATTTTTTTGGCCTAATGTCCATTTTGTGGATTTATCCTTCAAGGAACAAGTGGAATTTTACTTTACATGGAAGACACAAATGTGTTATATTTTGAAACTCCCTATAATACCTTCAAATTATCTCCTAGGATATACCTTTCAAACATGCACAAAGTGGATTTCCCCTTCAAGGTATCTCTTAGGATATATGTTTCAAATAGGTGCAACAGTGTATTTCTCCTTCAAGGAACAAGTTTAATTTTACTTTACATGGAATGCACTACTAGGTGATATTTTGAAGGCCCTTATAATACCTTCAATGTATCTCCTAGGAGATATATTTCAATAAAAAGAGTGGATTTCCACTACCTTTCAAATAGGCACAAGAGTGGATTTCTCCTTCAAGGAACAAGTGGAATTTTCCTTTATATGGAAGGCACTATTGGGTGATATTTTGAAGGACCTTGTAATAATTTTAAGGTATCTCCTAGGAGATACCTTTCAAACATGAACAAGAGTGAATTTACCTACTATAGAAGTAAAAACAAAGAAATAATAGAAAATCACATCCTCTTCATTGTAGATGGAGACTTAATATAGAAGTTTGTAAGGTGGCACATACAAAGCATCCTTTTGCACCTATGAGACCTACCTATTAAGGTTATAGAATATAAAAATTTCTAACTTATGATAGTCCTAGTCTATTACAATGGTGAATAAAAAAATGACAACTCACAAAAATAATATCCATCCCCTTCTAAATAGGAAGAGCCTACAATATATAGGTGATACAAATTCTTGGATAAAGTGACTCTTAGAGACCCAAACACTCACACCCATGATGACATCATTGTAACTAAAATAGGTTCTTGAGATCATGAGTGTATTTAGCCTTTTGATTTTGGATATGGTACAACTACATCATTCTATTATATCCATTACACTTTGGAGAAGAGAGGTGATCCCATGTATTCTCTTCTAGAACTGTCCTTAATATCCTATATCTAATGGCCTTGATCCTCCTAAAAATCAATTGTTAACACTTTAAGCTAAGCTTAAAGTGTTTCAAAAGATTTTTTCATGAGGGACCCACACCTTCATCAAATTATGCTCTTCTAATATCTATCAACCCAACACGACTTTCAAGTAAGCACATAGATGACATGCATCAAGTTATACTTTTTTGAATGGACTAGGAACTCCTTGGTGAGATAAAATGGGGGCGCACCATGTTTTGAACTAGCACTTATTTAGAGTGAGACAAAAGTCTCTTTAAGCCAAATGAGAACTAGGCTACCATGCATCAGAAGTGGATGAGGGCTAGGACATAGATAAAATTTGAAAGGGGGCCTGAAGAAGAAATAGGTTAAAATGAGGACCATAGGAAGGTGATGAGGAACTATTAACTATCATGAAGGGTGGATCAATAGGCCCTAAAAAAATCCATACCCCATTGTTTTAAGAATTACGATAAACTACTCCAAAATAACAAATGTGGATTTTTGATCCACATTTCCTAGTGACTCATAGGGGTATCTTCTTGTAGATGGGATAACCTATAAAACTCTAGCACTTAGATTAGTTGAATCAAACCTATAAAATTGGGAGGAAGGTATAAAGACCTAAATTTTTTTAAAGGTTTCTTTCAAGGGTACACACTCTTCATCCTTCAAATAGGTCTTTTTATTGAAAGCCTCAACAGCTCAATATAGATCTATTATCCCCTTGGAGGATATTTTTCCGAAGACTTTAACCACCACCAACATCTAGATCTCTAGTGAGGTAAGTGGTTGTAATATCTTATCCACTTTGGAGACATTAGGGGATTGACCAAGAGATGTGAATATTATTTGGTTATTGTACTTTTTCTTAGGCAATAACTTGATTTGGTCCTTAGGGAGGATGTTATTATCTACCAAGAAAGGGAGGGGAATCCTAACTAGACTAGTTACTTAATGTGCCTCCACCTCTCTTGGACTATTTATTCCAAGGCATTAAGGAATGCCTTGCACTTATTTATTACATTGTTATATCCTAGGAACCCATTCACCTTTTCTAATACCTACATCTACTTTTTCACCCCCACTACTTTTATCATTTTGAGAGAAGCACTATAGAGCTTTTGGATAAGTCTTTATGAGTCTAGAACCTTGGGTGAGACAAAGGTGATCACTTGATCAACATATATACTTAATGAAGAAGATAAATTTTGTGAATCTATGATGAAGGTTAGAATTATCTTTAGATTTACCACTATGTTCTTAATTTATTCCTAATAAGATTTATACAGCTACTATACTATAGCAAGGATTTCAATGGCTTAGATGCTTAATCTCTTGGTCCTTGACCAAGGAGTCATGTTGAAGATGGTTCTATAATTATTGATATAACCAATTCAAATCATGGAGCTTTTGGTGAATTTCATCTAGCTCCATCTTTTTCTCTTACATTTTGGTCTTGATGGCTAATCATAGGCTAGATTTTACTTGGAAGCTTTCATTTGAGATTAACCCCTAGAGGTTGGCCCTCACCTTATTGAGGTCCATCTCCTTTGTATTAACCTAAAAATTGAGGTAGTCAACCATAGCTTTTACTTTTGAGATCTATAGCTTGGTATTTTCTAATTGATGAGCCACCTTGACATATTCCATAGTCATAGACTTTTGTGTTTCTTCCATATCCTTGACTTTGTTAGTGGGTCAGACTTGGTTGAGGTTAAGGCTGATAGCATGGATGGTGTAGTCCCCTAGCTACATATATTCTTAAGGATTGACTACTTTGGGGGTTAGATGAGCAACCATCAAATATTACTACATAGGGTAAAGAATGACTACATGTGAGGTTGGGCATTGTTCTTTAGTTTCTTCCCCATTCTCCTTTCTATTTGGCCATTCTAGGTTTCCCTTGTTACATCTACCTTATATTGGTACCATTTTGGCACTTAGATGATCTCTCCCATAAATGTAATCCCATATGGCATTACAAATAGAATTGCTAATTATTTTTATAGAATAGTGGATCAATCTCTCATAGAGTTAAGCAAATGGATGGTGAGAGTCAAAGGGATAAAGGTGGAAGTATATGGGGTGAGGTGAATGGTGATTATGTTATGAGGGAGGACGAGAAAGATTATGAAGGTAAGGGAGTGAAAAAAGGCATGTGGGAAGAGTACATATTGCTAAGGAGAAGGGCTTAGGCTCAATGATAGGTTAGGTGGATGAAGAGAATACTAGAGTTAAGGTGGTATCAATCTGGGTAGTAGAGAGTGCCACAACCTATAGTAAGACTATGATGGAAAATGAAGAAGTTATAAGGGGAGCCAAAGTGCTTGGCTGGGTAGTAGATGATGCTACAACCTATAAAATAATTATAGAGGGATATTGGGAAGTGGAAAAGGAAGATGAGGTAGAAATGAAGAGGATCTATAAAGTGGATTTTATTTTATGAAGGGGTTGATGGAGGGATAAAAATAGGTGCCTTAGTCAACATGATCTAGGATGACCCAGTTATAAGGTGCTCAAAGGGATCTTGTTGTTTTTAAGAGGCCATGGGATAGGGGAACATGGGAGGTGGCCATGTTGAAGGCTTATTTGTCACTATGACCTCTACCTATGCTACTTCTTTCCTTAGGGGTGAGTCTCCTACCTCCTCTCTAGGAGTGTCTTCTTCTCCTTCTTCATCTCCTCTTATCTCAGTTTTAAGAGTGGATTCTTCTTCCAACCTCATTTTTTCTAGGTGGTACTCATCCTAAAGCTTCTTAAACTATTCATCCCTATCATATTCATATAAATCATCATGTGGTTGGTTGATCTCAAATATGTACTTAGAAAAGGTTGCTTATTTCTCTCCATTCTAATTAAATGGAGTGAATTGGTTCTTTATCCTCTTTCATAATTTCTTAGTCAAGTCAAATTGTTAGACTATGACAAAAAAAGACTCCCATGGTTTGAGGATGTCTTGTGAGATCAAGGTTAGGACTATGTATTTCTAAGGAATGTCCTTTCTGGGTGACTTCCTCTACTCTAAGTAAGGTTAGCCCTGATGATTAAGAGTATTTGTGGTCTTCAAGTTGACTGTGTATCATGTCATATCATAAATCCATCAGTCATCTATTAGGTTAACACTAAGCTCTTATAGTTTGGCTATGAGTAAGTGTCCATATTGCCTTTTGAGTATTGTGATGTCATCTCATGCAAAATGGATATCATACACACCCTTTTTCTTCTTTTCCACCCTATATATAAAGTCTACTACAATGAGTTAGACAACTAATTATATGGCTAAGATTTTTTTATCTAGCATGTGAGGGAGCTAGAATGGTTATCCTTAGAATCCATGCACCTAAATGAATGAAAATTGATCTCCCCAAAACTAGTCAATGAGAAGTTTACTTCTTACAAGCCATGCCTTTTATGAATATATCATCTTAGAGGTGATGGACATGCAACTAAGTTCTATGAGAATCTAAGTCATGAACCACTTTGAGAACTCATATTAGTCCCTAGTATTTGATAAGATGTGGGTCCATACAGTGACTAAGGCCACACTGGGGAAAGCCTTTGTATCTGAAGTGTTGAGTTGGAGGTACTAGGAAAATAATTGGTAGTGTTAAAACCAAATTAGGTACATGAGTAATGATGGCTACCAAAAGGTACTCATCACTAAATAATTCCATGATTATGATCTCAAGGTGGAGGTTATGTCTTTAGTAAATTCCATCTTGAACTCTTTCCCCTTCTCAACCACAGTCACTAGGTAGAGCATACCCAACTAGGAGTCATTAACATTTTTGTCTAAGTCCATACCCAAGATGAAGTCTAACATGTATAGTGTGTCACTTAGGTGCTATATAAGAAAATTAAATAGGGACATGCAAAGTAGAGGAATATTTATGACCTCTTCCTTAAGGAGAGATTTGAGGAATCGTGTCTTATCTCTCAAGGAATCCCAGATGGTCTAGAGACTATTGGTGATACAAATAGTGGCTTTGGGATAATATTGGAGTTAAAGCATTTCCTTGATGTTTTTTGCATTTATACTAACCTTCAGATGGGAATTGCTAGTGATCATGTAGGTGTTGGCATCATATCTCTTTGTATAGAGAGTGATGACCTCAAGGCATGGGTATAGATATGGCACCATGTGTTGTGCCAATGTGCAATCCTATATTCTATATTAGAAAGAGCTATAATATTTCTTGTTGATCCTATAAAGCATCTAGGTGTGGGTAACCTCTCTTAGATTCTTCAGATTTTGGGTTAACTCTAGGTCAAATATGTCATCTACAAAATTAGTTACCAAATTACTATCCTTACAAGGCTCCTTGATTTCCTTCTTAGTATTTGTCACTTTTTACTTTGCTTTGGTAGGCGATTAAGTGTAGGATTTTTTCATGGTGTACTTAGGGGGAGAATTTCCACCACTACTCATAGTATGGGTTCTCTATTTTGAAGGATGTTTATCACTTCTAGATGAGGATGTAGAAGCTCCCATGCAAAGTTATATCTACTTAAAAATCACTCTTTATTTCTACCTTAAAATTGGATTGATGGTTCTTTTATACCTCATTCACCTAAAGACACTCTTTCTCCTTTATCTCAAGTACTCAATGCTCTTAATAAAATCTAAAAGTGCCCAGTATTTATCTTTGAACAAGAGAAGGATTATTTATGCACTAGTGCCACTTAGCAGGCTCATTATGAAAATTTTAGAAATGAGCATCCCCATTAATGATAAGTGTAGTGCACACATTCAAAGGGCCATTTTCAAGATATTTTACAATGATATTTATGGTAAATCATGCATGATGGATCATCTGACAATAATGATAGGTGAGGCAGGTAGCTAACCATCTTTTATAGAATGTTTTGAAGATTTGGGAGGATTAGGGAGAGGGCACATGGTGATTAAGTCAGCCACCTATGCTAATGGAACTTATTTTAAAAATGAAACAACAAAAGACACAAATAAAAGGAAATAAACCATAAGAAAAGGTAAACACACAACAAAAAGGGAAACTAGCTAATTATGTAAAATGGGGAGAGATGGGCAAGTTATTTGAAATGTTTTAGATCAATATCATTGACAGGGATCTCCAATGCATTTCCCTATTGATTTTATAATTCAAAAACATTTCCCAACTTATCATTGATGATGCAAAATGATTCTTTCCAATGATAATCAAACTTCACATGTTATCCTAGATTTATGGCCCACTGATCATATTTGAGAATTAAATCTCTAGGTTTAAATCCTAGGCCTGACTACTTCATATCAAACCATCACTTAATTACTTATTGTCAGATGATCTTTGCATCTCTTTCCTCTTCCCTCACCTCTTAGAGTTTGAGAAATTCATCAAGCCAAACCTCCTAGGGAGAGACATTTTAAATAATGATAAAAGTGGATTTATCCTTTAAAGAACAAGTGTAATTTTCCTTTACATGGAAAAGGCACTATTAGGTGATATTTTGAAGGCCCTTGTAATACCTTCATAAGAGTGGATTTCCTTTTTTAAGGTATCTCCTAGGAGTTACATTTAAAATAGGTACAAGAGTGGATTTCTCCTTCAAGGAACAAGTGAAATTTTCCTTTACACGGAAGGTACTACTAGGTGATATTTTGAAGGTCTTTGTAATAACTTCAAGGTATCTCTTATGAGATACCTTTTAGACATATACAAGAGTGTATTTTACCTTCAAGGTATCTCCTAGGAGATGCCTTTCAAACATGCACAAGAGTGGATTTTTCCTTTACATGGAAAGCACTACTCTATAATATTTTGAGGTATCTCCTAATAAATATCTTTCAAACATGCACAAGAGTGGATTTTCCCTTCAAGTTATCTCATAGGATATACCTCTCAAGCAGGCACAATAATGGATTTCTCCTTCAAGAAATAAGTGGAATATTCATGGAAGTCACTACTAGGTTATATTTTGAAGGCCTTTGTAATACCTTAAGGTATATCTTAGGAGATACCTTTCAAACATGCACAAGATTGGTTTTCCCCTTTAATTAATCTCTTATGAGATGCCTTTCAAGTAGGCACAAGATTGGATTTATCCTACAAGGATCAAGTGGAATTTTCCTTTGCATTAAAGTCAATATTGAGTGATATTTTAATAGCTTTTATAATATCTTCAAGGTATATATTAGGAGATACCTTTAAAACATTGACAATATTATATTTCCCCTTTAAAGTATCTCCTAGGAGATACATTTTAATGAGGGACAAAAGTGGATTTTTCCTTCAAGGAACAAGTATAATTTTAATTTACATGGAAGGCACTATTGAATGATATTTTGAAGTTCTAATAACTTAAGGGTATCTCCTAGGAAATGCCTTTCAAAAATTCACAAGAGTGCATTTCTCCTTTAAAAAATAGGTAGAATTTTCCTTTACATGAAAGGCACTACTGGGTGATATTTTGAAGGCCTTTGTAATACCTTCAAGGTATCTCCTAAGAGATACCCTAAAAACATGCACAAGAGTGTATTTCCCTTTCAAGGTATCTCTTAGGATATAGCTTTCAAATAGACACAAGAGTGGATTTCTCCTACAATGAACAAGTGGAATTTCTTAACACAAAAAGCACTAGTGGGTGATATTTTGAAGGCCCCTATAATACCTTTAATTTATCTTATAAGATATACATTTCAAACATGAACAAGAGTGTATTTACCCTTAAAGGTATCTCCTATGATATCCATTTCAAATAGGGATAAGACTTGATTTCTCCTTTAAGGAACAAGTGCAATTTTCCTTTATATGAAAAACATTACTGGGTGATATTTCAAAGGACCTTATAATAACTTCAATGTATCTCCTAGGAGATACGTGTCAAGCACAAGAGTGTATTTATACTTCAAGGAATCTCTTAAGAGATACATTTCAAATAGGCAAAAGAGAAGTTTTCTCCTTTAAAAAATAAGTGGATTTTCCTTTACATAGAAAACACTATTGGGTGATATTTTGAAGGGCCATTTAATAACTTCAAGGTATCTCTTAGGAGATACCTTTCAAACATGAAAAAAATTGGATTAAGGTATCTCCTAAACTACCTTTCAAATAGGCACAAGAGTGGATTCCCCATTCAAGGAATCAAAATTAAAAGGCACCACCAAAGAGCCTGCTACAAATTAAGGGTCACCAGGTGGTGAGAAACATATGATTCATCATGGAAATCTAGAATATGAGAATTTATGAGGTAATCAAAAGGTGCCATGTGTCCATATTTCAATTCAAAAAAATAACTTAGTCATATTCATGCCACATGAGTACTTAGTTATATCTGAGGTAGTAACCACATGTCAAAAGGTGGTAATCTTTAGATTTAAATAAAAATTTGATGACAAATCAAATTTAAATTAAAGATAAATTTAATTTTGGAGCAATCAATTTCTAAAATCAATAGTTCAAAGTTTGAAAATATTACCCATTAATATGGCATGAACCAGGATCACCATAAGCATTGCATTAATAAAGCTCACCAAAAAGGTCTTCTATACATTTATCCTGCATTAATATAATATGTGATCTCATCAATCAAATTTGAAATCCATGACCGAAGTAGGACATCTATAACTATCAAGTCAAAATAGGTCATGTTTCTCTATTCATATGAGACAAACTCTAGCCTAGCCATTGCCTCCATCAATAGAGCCCCCAAGTGGTTCTTCATAAAAGACATGAATTAAGCAAATGAAATTGGCTAAAAATGCATGCAAACAACACCATATATTTAAGGTTATTTATTTATACATAAGGTGATAAATATAAGGATTTTTTTAATAAATTGGGTATTATATATATATATATATATATATATATATAATGTGCTTTATACTTTCATATATAAATAAAGTCTAAATTAATTACAGTTTTACTCTGAAGTATGAAGGTTTAGCTCCAAAGACTAGTGAATTAGCTCTAAACATTGATAACTATGCTCCTATGATGAAAAATCATGAATGGGAAGAATCCACCTCCATCATTGAGAATCAAAATAATGCCATTAGACCAACAATGTTACAATCCATAATTTGATGTGATGGTATTTTCTGATGATGTTTCCAAACATTATTTATAAACAATATTGATGTAGCTATGTTTCAAATAGAGGTTCTTTCAAAAATATTTTGTGTGATGCATAATTAATTGTGATAATTTATCCCAGTACTACCAATAATGACCCTTATAAGACATACTACTACTTGATCAGATAAATCACCTTCCCATTATATCTCACATGATTAAAATAGATAACCATAATTGCAACCACCATTCTTATCATAATCACATAATATAACTTGCTTTGCTAATCATTTTTGCATTTTTATTGCTAGAAATTACTATGTCGTATCTCTAACCTATTGCCTCCTCTATTCCTTATGTGAATTTGAGCTCTATGTTTTTATAGTATAGTCAAATTTTCAATTAAATAGTTATTTATCCATATATGGGTGGGAGAAATTAAAAAAAGTTAATTGGAATCCTTTGATGCATTGCTGCAAGAGGAAGTAACCAGAGACCCTTCAAATTAATAGGTTGGTTGAATTTATTAAAAATGTTTCAAGGATTCCATGATGAAATTGTGAAAGAATTCTATGAAAATTTTGATGAAGATCATGTTATTATCAAAGGGAAGAACATTCCAGTGAATCCCTCTATAACTAGTGCTCTATTTGGGATTCCTGAGACTGAAGTAATTGACATTGAAAAGATTATTTTTTATGACCTAACTTATATTTTTGTTGAAGTAAATGAGCCACATCATATACTATCCAAATCCACCAAAGGAGTGGCCAAGGGAATTCTAACAAAAATTCTTCCATAACCTTGGCAAAATGTTGTTTACTAGATAATATAATATATTGCTTGTGATGGTAATTTTACAATAGTGGGTGGAGATATTATGAGACTCCTTCATTTGAGAAAAGGCATTATTCAAGAAGAATATAAGATCAATCTTCCTCTTTCCTCATAATGTTCTCATTATTATTTTTTGGAAGATAAGATGAGGTACTGGGTTTACCTACCATCATGGGCTAGTTACACTCATTTGTCACCATTATTTTCTCAAGAAAATAAGGCGTGAAAATGCTTGGTCCTCTTTCCACCAAATGTTTCCTCCAATTCTTACCAAAAGGACACCATGTTATACCCTCCTCCTTCCACTACAATCTAGATTAAAAAACCCATAGTTTAAATTATAGAATGGCCATCTTTGTCACCATTGGTTCCAAAGATACTACGTCAAAGATCAAAGTGATAAATGTGACATTATTTAGACACCCCTTATCCTCTAAATAAACTTTGATCTATTTGATGAATTATCTTATAGGAAGAAGAAAAGAAGATGTGCAAGCTACAGAAGAAATTGTATTTATAGATGGAACCCTAGTAGAAGAAGTTATACCTAAAAAATAGAGTATATTATGCCCTCTGTTGTTGATAAGGGTAATGCACCCTTGATTAAAGAAAATCCATCTTCTCCACATTCTATCAATGAAGAAAAAGAATTTTTGTATGACATGGCTTTATCATGCCATGAGGAAATAATTAGACTACAACAAACAAAGTTATATGTTCTCCATTCAACTTTGAAAGGTAAGGACTTGTTTATTTTTAATTTGAAACAAAGGTGGGAACAATCTATTACTAGAGTTAGTGACCAATAAATAAGTATTCAAGGAATACAAGATAAATAGACTATGGTCCATAATGCAATATTTTTATAGACCTAAGAATTGAATAATTTTCATAATTCTCTTTCTATCAAGGACACTCAAATTATTGATTTACAAAATTATCTTGCTATCAAGGACACTAAGATTACTAATCTGCAAAATGCCAATATTGATAAGCATATTCTAATTAATAATCTATGAGAAAGTATTTATGATGAAAATACAATGATTGCCTAACATACTAATATAATAGTAGAGCTTGACACTCAAAATTTTAAGTTACAAGCCTTTATTTAGGCCATGCAAAGAGAAACATGAGAAATTACAGTTTAGATAGAGGGTAAGAGTTATTCCCTTTTTCCATATTTTATTACATGAAATAGTCTCTACATGGCATATCACCTAGAAGAAAATTCAAAATTAAAAAGATGAAAAATACCAAAATTAAGGAATTATCTTAGAATTAATTGGCAAAATCCCAATTATAATTGCAAAAGGTGCATGCTTCTATCTAACACATTTATGTTATTTATAAGAAACTATTATCATGTAGGTAACCTTCATCAGTTTATGTTCTTTTCTTACATGAATAGTTTTATAAATGGTAGATTCAGTTAGTTTCCATTGGTTTTTCACATATCATTAAAGTTGAGCATGTATTTATGGAAATTTTTAAAAGAGAACTAAAGAAAGGTAGGATGTTATTTGTGAGTTCTATCCTTTTAATTTGTTGTTAAGATATTAATCAAGTTTTTTGATAAATTTATTTATTAGAGAGACACAATTGTGTGCCTTTATCTTCAATCTAAACAACCAAATGGCATGGCAATAGGCTAATAATAGATTTCTAGAATTACAAATCACCATTAGGTTATTCATGAGATCAAAATTTCTAGAAGCAAAGAAACTTATTTCTTATTTTAAACCACTATATCATATGCATATGAAGAACAAGTATCATGAGTTATTGAGATCTAATATTTTTGCTTTTAAAGATTTTATAAACCACCATTCTGCCAATGGTTTCAATACAAGTCTTGCTAGGTGGGAGATATTACCTATTGAGTTGAAGTGTATGGAAGTCTTTAGCCCCACCAATATTAAATGGAGTCTAAGAAGAGCCAAATCAGTTTTCCATATAATTACTCAACACTTAGAGGAAAGAAGTTCATATGTCTATATTGGGATGAGGCTTAGGCGTCCAATAATTTTGTGTGTTCTATCTCCATGGTGGTGTTAGAATTCTCAAGAAAAAATTAAACTTGAAGCATGGGTGCATATAGATGTTTGAGATATTAGATTCTTTCAAAGGGGCCATCATTTTGAAGTTTATGATTTGAGTGAGAGATTTGAATTAGGAAATTTGGATTAAGGATCAGTCATCCCACTTCTTTACAAGAGGACTTGCAAAACGTAAAGTGTGCAGGAAAAATGATGAGCATTTCATATAGCTCATCATAGTTATATAAATCATCCCTAGAGTGTTATATTTGGTTATAAATTATATTTCATTTAATATTTAAATTCTGATCTAAGTAGGATATGAATGCAATTTATTTTTTATTCTTTACCTTTTTTTGGTGCCTTACTAGTATGAATAACATAGTTTTGAGTACAACAACACATCCCATGGATGGGGTAATTTTGAGTAGAGGAACACATCCCAAGGATGGGGTAATTTTGATTACAGCGAAATATCCCAAGGATGGGTTAATTTTGAGTACAAAAAAACATCCCAATGAGGGGCAATTTTTAGAAGGAAATACATAGTTTTTATAACTCTTTTAGTTACAATTTTGAGGATTTATCAAGTGATCTCTGACAATTGAACACTAAGAGGACACTCTAGAGATGATCTAGAATTTCTCTGAATATGATCTAGGTGTGCTCTAAAGACATACACAAGATGCTTTAAATAAGTATAAGAATGCTCTAAATATCTATACAAGGTGATCGAAAGACTTGTACCAAATTCTTTCAAGATATCTGGATGTGATCCTAAGAATACAAAACTTATGTGTAATACATGATATAGAAATAAATTAGAAGCATTTTACTATAAAACATTTTTTTGAAAAAAAATAAAAAAAATGATTGGATGAAAATGATAGTTGGCAACCAAAAAAAATGAGTAGCCATACAAATCTTTGGCCCCTGCTACTTCCCACCCCTCAAAATTTTATCCCTAAACAATAACTACAAATATTTTATAAGAAATGTTTTAATATATAATGATGCATGGGACCCATCTACCTAGGAATATTGATGCACAAGGGAAAATTTTGCCACACCAAATAATAATTATAGGTGTCATTCAATCATTCATTCATTAAATTTTATGAGGAAACATGAGGAAAAACTTTTCCACCCCAAAAAGTGACTTTTCAACTTAATCTAAAACGTAAAAAAATTCAACTCAAATAATAACTTAGAACAAGCCAAAAAATGACTTTTTAACTCAGTTTAAAATAGAAACAATTCATAGTATCTAAACAGAGCCAATAGATGAATGATGTGACATGATAGAGATGGTAGAACCATTGAAATGCTCTCACATCATGACACTTTTTTACTATGATTATTTACTTATAGTTAAAAAGATGTCTACTTTCCTCTCACATTCACCATTTGGGTTCCTATTGAATACAAGTAAGTGCTAAACAATCCTAATCTTCATCATTTCATTATCTCGATCATTTCATTATTTGTTTATAGTTAATAAAAAATGTGTACTTTCTCCTCACATTCACAATTTGGGTCCCTATTGAATACAAATAATCATGAAACAATACTAATCTTTGCCATTTCTTTATCTTCTATTTCATTATTTACTTACAATTAATAAAAAAATATCTAATTTTCCTTCATATTTACCATTTGGGTCCCTATTGAATACAAGTAAGCCCTTAACAATCCTCATCTCCACCATTTCATTATCTTGACCATTTCATTTTTTTTACAGTGAATTAAAAAATCTCATCTTTCCTATCACATTTACCATTTGGGTCTCTATTGAATACAAGTAAGCACTAAACAACCCTAATCTTGGCCATTTTATTATCTAGTCCATTCTATTATCTTGATCATTTAATTATTTGCTTATAGTTAATAAAAATATATGCTTTTCTCTCAAATTCACCATTTGTGTCCCTATTGAGTACAAGTAAGTGCTAAACAATCCTAATCTCTGCCATTTCATTATCTCAACTATTTCATAACAAAAATCCTAGTCTATTTGAATCTCAACAATTTCATAACTTAAAGAAGTAAATAATGAATAAAAGGTTCATGTCAAGCCAAATAAATCACACATTTTAGGTACAGTCAAATAGTACACTACATAGATTAAATACCTAACAGGAAGTACCTACATAAATGATAGTGAAAATGGGGTCAATGCTTCCACCACTAACACCAAACTTGCAAAAATGACAGTGAAAAATGGGGTCAACACTTCCACCACTAATGCCACAGTTAACCTAACAGTCAATAAAAGAATGTTTTTCAACCATCAAAAGGGAGAGAGAAAAATTGAGATAAAATAATGGAAATATAAAAATGTAAACTTAACCCTAATTTGGAAGCACGTGGGAAAGTTATTTTAAAATAATATTTATATATTTAAACATATAAACATTTAAAAAATTATGTACATTATTTAATAAAAATATTTAAATATTTAAACATAAATAAAAAACTTTGAGAGTTTTTTAATATAAAAATATTTACAAATATTTATTATTTATTATAATTATTCTAATTAAGAAATTTTATTCATATTTATTCATTAAATTACATGATTAAAATATGTAATAGAGATTTGAATCCTTAAATTTTATCCCCCTTAAAATACCTTTGAGATAATTTAATTTACCAATTCAAATACCTGTGAGAGTGAGTAACGTTTCTTGAATTAACAAACTAATATTTGGAGATGAATTCAACCCTAAAATGATAAGTAAAATAAGTGACATAAAATCGTACCTATTTACTCAAAAACTAGACTTGGGAAAGGATTTTGTGAGGTTATCTAAATTCTAGTTATGTGAGGGCATAAGTAGTCTACACCATACCATTATATAAACATTATATTTTCATTCATGACAACAATCCATGTGATATCTCAATGTAAAGTTAGGGTTAAATATCTTAGCCAAAAACACATTGAGCACTTCAACATTGAAGACCAATATTAGGGTCAAAACCAAGGGAGTTGTGATTTTGATGTAGAGATTGTGATAATGATTTGTAAATAATAGGCTATTACATAATAATTGGAGTCTCATCCACATTTTTTGAAGATGTAACATAATCATATTGTCTAGTAGGGATTTGACTCCTTAATCTTTAGCCTCCCCCAAAATTATACCTTTGAGATAATTTAATTCAACAATTCAAATACCTATGAGGGTGAGTCACCTTTTTTGAAATTACAAACTAATATTTGGAGATGAATTCAACCTCATAATGGTAATTAAAATAAGTGACATAAAATCATATATAGTAACTAAAAGACCTCTTGGAAAAGTATTTTGTGTGCTTATCTAAATTATGGTTATGTGATGGCATATTAAGAAATCTATCTAAGAACACTTTCTATATAGTGTATATATATACTTTGAATCCATTTACAGATTGTATCTAAATTTATATTTGTATACTTTAGGTAATTTCAATCCAATAAAATAGCAACAGACTCATCACAATAAATTACACTTAATGGGTCTCCTACTATGAGTTTCTAGATCACATACAAGGGATCATCAAAATTAGAAAATGTTCAATAATTCTCTACAAGACCATAGTACAATGAAAATTATAGAAGTTCAAATATGGAAATAGAATTAAAATTATAATCATGAAACTCTGGAACCAATGGCAATGATTTTGATATAATTATTAGGCTCTTATAGAATAAGTGGAGTTTCATCCACATTTTTTGAAGATGTAACATTATTAATTATTAGTAAAAACAAGTGGTGGTGCTATAATAGTAGGCACACACATTGGAATAGATGGTGTATTTTGAACATATATGTATACTTCAAATTTTTATCATATTTGTAAACCCAAATTTTTTCATGGTGACTTTCATTTTTTTAATGTTATTGTAATAAAAGCAATTTCTCTATTTCAATTACCAAGACAAAACCTGATCATCCACAATTGTGCTCCTTATTTAGTGAATACAGATGCCCCTTGATCATAAAATGACTTAGAAATATTAGGCTCTTGCATAATAAGTCAAGTTTTATCTACATTTTTTAAAGATGTAACATAAGAAAATTATCTAATAGGGATTTCAATCCTTAATATTTAGCCCCCCCAAGGAATTATAACATTGAGATAATTTAATTCATGAATTCAAATACCTGTGAGGAAAATTTGCCTTTCTTGAAATTACAAACTAATATTTAGAGACAAATTTGACCCCAAAATGGTAATTAAAATAAGTGACACAAAATGATACCTAGTAAATCAAATACCTCTTGGAAAAAGATTTTGTGTGCTTATCTAAATTAATATGGCTATGTGAGGGAATACTAAGCAGTCTACCTCAGAACACTTACTATATATAGTATTTTTATATATAGATTTTGAATCCATTTATAGATTGTATCTAAATGTAGATTTGTATAATTTAGGGAAATTATTTCACTCCAATAAAATAGAAATAGACTCATTGTAATAAATTACTGACTTGATGGGTCTCCTATCATATATTCTAGATCATATCCAAGGGATAATCAAAATTAGAAAATTTTCAATAATCCACTACAAGACCATACTATAATGAAAATTATAGCCTTTAAAATATGGAAATAGAAGTAAAATTATCATCATGGAACTTTCAAGTCGATGGTAATAAAAATAATTATTAGGCTCTTCAATGTATAATAAGTGGAGTTTCATCCACATTTTTTTGAAGATGTAACATTATTAATTATTAGGAGGAACAAGTGGTTTTGGTATAATAGTAGGCATATACATTGGAATAGATGGTGTCTTTCAAACATATATGTCCACTTGAAATTTTTATCATATTTTAAAATCCTAAATTCTTCTTGGTCACTTCTATCTTTTTAATCACCATTATAATAAAAATAATTTCTCCATTGCAATCACCAAGATAAAACCTAATCACTCAAAATTGTGCTCCTTATCAAGTGAATACATATGCCCCTTGATTGAAACCAAGAGAGTTACAATTTTGACGTAGAGATTTTGTTAATGATTTAGAAATAATAAGATCTTGCATAATAAGTATAGTTTCATCCACATTTTTTGAAAATGTAATATAAGCAAACTATCTAATAGGGATTTGACTCAATTTTTAGCCCCATAGGAATTATACCATTTATATAATTTAATTCACCAGTTCAAATACCTATGAGAATGAGTCTCCTTTATTGAACATATAAACTAATATTTATAGATGAATTCGAATCCAAAAAGGTAATTAAAAATAAAAATAAAAATCATACCTAGTAACTCAAATACCTCTTGGAAAAAGATTTTATGTTCTTATCTAAATTAATATGGCTATGTGAGGGAATATTAAGTAGTCTACCTCAGAACACTTACTATATATATTATTTATATATATAGACTTTGAATCCATTTATTGTATCTAAATGTAGATTTATATAATTTAGCAAAATTATTTCACTCCAATAAAATAGAAATAGACTCATTGTAATAAATTATTGACTTGATGGGTCTCCTACCATATATTTTGGATCATATCCAAGGGATCATCAAAATTAGAAAAATTTAAATAATCCACTAGAAGACCATAGTACAATGAAAATTATAGCCTTTCAAATATGGAAATATAAGTAAAATTATCATCATGGAGCTTTCAAACTGATGGTAATAGAAATAATTAATAGGATTTTAAATGTATAATAAGTGGATTTTCATCCACATTTTTTTGAAGATGTAACATTATTAATTATTAGGAGGAATAAGTGGTTGTGGTATAATATTAGGCATACACATTGGAATAGATGGTGTCTTTCATACATATATGTCCACTTCAAATTTTTACCATATTTTTAAATCCTTAATTCTTCTTGGTCACTTCTCTCTTTTTAAGAACCATTACAGCAAAAGTAATTTCTCCATTTCAATCACCAAGATAAAATCTGATCATTCAAAATAGTGATCCTTATTCAGTGAATACATATGCCCCTTGATCAAAACCAAAGGAGTTACAATTATGATGTAGAGATTGTGTTAATGATTTAGAAATAATAGGATCTTTCATAATAAGTAGAGTTTGATCCACATTTTTTGATAATGTAACATAAGGAAATTATCTAATAGGGATTTGACTCCTTAATTTTTAGCCCCCTAGGAATTATACCATTGAGATAATTTAATTCACCAACTCAAATACCTATGAGTATGAGTCACCTTTATTGAACTTATAAACTAATATTTGGAGATGAATTCGACTCCAAAATGGTAATTAAAATAAGTGACACAAAATCATACCTACTAACTAAAATACCTCTTGGGAAAGGATTTTATATGATTATCTAGATTAATAATATTATATGAGGACATATTAAGTAGACTACCTTAGAACACTTATTATATATAGTTCTTATCTAAGTTAATAAGGTTATATGAGGACATATTAAGTAGTCTACCTCAAAACACTTATTATATGTAGTGATTATCTAAATTAGTAATGTTATATAGTGAGAACAAATTACTCACTTGATGTGTCTCATACCATGGGTTTTGAATTGCATCTAGGTGATCATCATAATTAGAAAATGTTTAATAATCTACTACAAGACGATAGTATAATAAAAATTATAGTCTTTCAAATATGGAAATAGAAGTAAAATTATCATCATAGAACTTTGGAATGGATGGTAATGATTTAGAAATAATTATTAGGCTCTTCGATGTATAATAAGTGGAGTTTCATCGACATTTTTTTGAATATGTCACATTATTAATTATTAAGAGGAATAAGTGGTGGTTCTATAATAGTATGCATACACATTGGATTAGATGGTGTATTTTGAACATATATGCCTACTTCAAATTTTTATCTTATTTTTGAATCCAAAATTTGTCTTGGTCGCTTCTAATTTTTTTAGCACCATTGTAAAAAAAAAAAATTATCTATTAAAATCACCAAGATAAAACTGGAACACCCACAATTATGCTCTTTATCTAGTGAATAAAGATGGCCCCAGATAAAAACCAAGGGAGTTAAAATTTTGATGTAGAGATTGTGCTAATGATTTAGAAATAATAGGCTCTTACATAATAAGTGGACTTTTACCCACATTTTCTAAAGATGTGACATAAGCTAATTATCTTATAGGGATTTGAATCCTTAATTTTTAAGCCCTCCAAGAATTATACCTTTAACATAATTTAATTCACCAAGTCAAATACCTATGACGATGAGTCACCTTTCTTCAAATTACAAACTAATTGGAGATGAATTCAACACTGAAATGGTAATTAAAATAAGTGACCCAAAATCATACCTAATAACTAAAAAACCTCTTAGGAAAGGATTTTGTGTGCTTATCTAAATTAATATGGTTATGTGAAGGAATATTAAGTTGTCTACATCATAACACTTACTATATTATATACATACATACATATATATATATATATATATATATATATATATATATATATATATATATATATATACTTTGAATCCATTTATAGATTATATTTACATGTAGATTTGTATAATTTAGGGAAACTATTTCATTCCAATAAAATAGTAAAAGACTAGTCACAACAAATTACTGACTTGTTGGGTCTCCTACCATGGGTTTTGGATCACATCTAGGGGATCGTCAGAATTAGAAAATGTTCAATAATATGCTATAAGACCATAGTACAATGAAAATTATATCCTTTCAAATATGTAAATAGAAATAAAATTATCATTATGGAACTGATGGCAATGATTTAGAAATAATTATTAGGCTCTTTAATGCATAATAAGTGGAGTTTCATCCACATTTTTTTGAAGATGTAACATTATTAATTATTATGAGGAATAAGTGGTGGTTGTATAATAATAGGCACACATATTGGAATGGATGGTGTATTTTGACAAAAATATCCAATTTAAATTTTTATCGTATTTATAAACCCAAAATTATTCTTGGTCACTTATAATTTTTAGTGCCATTATAACATTCTCATTATCTAGTGAATACAGATGTCACCTAATTGAAATAAAGGGAGTTACAATTTTGGCATAGAGATTATGCTAATTATTTAGAAATAATAGGCTCTTGCATAATAAGTGAAGTTTCTCAACATTGTTTGAAGATGTAACATAATCAAATTGTCTAATATTGATTTAAATCCTTAATTTTTAGCCTCCTCAAGGAATTATACCTTTGAGATAATTTAATTCACCAATTAAAATACCTATGAGGGTGAGTCGCCTTTATTGAACTTACAGACTAATATTTGTAGAAGAATTTGACTGCAAAATGGTAATTAAAATAAGTGACATAAAATAATACCTAGTAACTAAAAGACCTCTTCTAGAAGGATTTTTTGTGCTTATCCAAATTAATATGGTTATGTATGGGCATACTAGTTAGTCTACTATAGAACACTTACTATATATAGTATTTCTATATATAGACTTTGAATCCATTTATAGATTGTATCTAAATGTAGATTTCTATAATTTAGGGAAATTGTTTCAATCCAATAAAATAGCAACAGACTTATCGCAATAAATTATTGACTTGATTGGTCTCTTACCATGTGTTTTGGATCACATCCAAGGGATCACCAAAATTAGAAAATGTTCAATAATCCCCTACAAGACTGTAGTACAATGAAAATTATAACCTTTCAAATATAGAAATAGAAGTAAAATTATCGTCATGGAACTTTGGAACTGATGGTAATGATTTATAAATAATTTTTAGGATTTTCAATGCATAATAAGTGGAGTTTCATCTACATTTTTTTGAAGAGGTAACATTATTAATTATTATGAGGAATAAGTGGCGGTGGTATAATAGTAGGCATACACATTGGAATAGATGGTGTCTTTCTAACATATATGTCCACTTCAAAATTTTATCATATTTTTAAACTTGAAATTCTTCTTGGTCACTTCTAGTTATTTTAGTGCCATTGTAATAAAATAAATTTCTCAATTGCAATCACCAAGGCAAGACCTGATCACCCACAACTGTGCTCCTTATCTAGTAAATATAGATGTAGCTTGATCATAACCAAGGGAGTTGTAATTTTGACATAGAAATTATGTTAATGATTTATAAATAATATGATCTTATGTAGTAAGTGGAGTTTCATCCACATTTTTTGAATATGTAACATAATCAAATTTTATAATAGGTATTTGATTCCTTAATTTTTATCCCCTAGGAATTATACATTTGATATAATTTAATTCACCAATTAAAATACCTATGAAGCTAAGTCAGCTTTCTTGAACTTACAAACTAATATTTGGAGAGGAATTTGACCTCAAAATGGTAATTAAAATAAGTGACACAAAATCATACCTAGTAATTAATATTCCTCTTGGAAAAGGATTTTGTGTGCTTATCTAAATTAATATGGTTATGCAAGGGCATATTATGTAATATACCTTAGAAAACTTACTATATATAGTATTTATATATATAGACTTTGAATCCATTTATAGATTGTATCTAAATGTAGATTTATATAATTTAGGGAATTTCATTCCAATAAAATAGCAATAAACTTATTGTAACAAATTACACTTGATGTGTCTCCTATCATGGGTTTTGGATCACATCTAGGGGATTATCAAAATTATAAAATGTTCAATAATCCACTACAAGGCCATAATACATTGAAAATTTTATAAGTTCAAATATGAAAATAAAAGTAAAATTATCATCGTGGAACTTTGAAACTGATGGTAATGATTTATAAATAATTATTAGGATCTTAAATGCATAATCAGTGGAGTTTCATCTATATTTTTTTAAAGATGTAACATTATTGATTATTAAGAGAAACAAGTGGTGGTGGTATAATTGTCAGCATACACATTCGAATATATGGTGTCTTTCAAACATATATGTCCACTTCAAAATATTATCATATTTCTAAACCAAAAATTCTTCTTGGTTACTTTTAAATATTTTAATGCCATTGTAACAAAATCAATTTCTCCATTACAATCATCAAGACAAAACTTAATCACCCACAATGGTGGCATTCCTTATCCATGAAATGTAGATGCCCCCTAATTGAAACCAAAGGAGTTAGAAATTTCAATGTAGTGATTGTGCTGAGAGGTTATATCTTTACATGAAGAATGTAAGCCATCATAGACTAAAGCATTGCATGGTGATTCAGATCCTGATAAGTTTCCACCCATAATTATATTTAAGATAAACTTATTTTGACATCAATGTCATGGGTTTGGAGTAATTAGTAGGTTTGATTGTCGATTTACACTCTTTTGTTTCACATAACCCTTCTTACCCCCCACACATAAAAATTATATTAGTTATTAAATAAATATAATTAACATATTATAACATATATCATAGTATTTTTGTATATTAGAATAATTAATTATGTATTAATATTATATATAAATTATATATTTTGTAAAACATATTTTAATATTAATCCATATTATTATATCATATAATATATATGTTAATATAGATTATAAATAAATATTATATATTATAATTTTTAATATAATATATTTAAATACATCTATATATTGTTAGTAGTAGAGAAATAATATTATATTTTTAATAAAAATAAATGAATTTTTATACCTTTAACAAACTGTACAGTACCATGTAACATGAAAACAAGATTTAACATTATAGGGTCAAAAATTCAATCATCAGTATGGATTTAAAACTCTATGGCACTTCATCATGTGCGCATTAGATTACATCAAAGAGAAAATCTATTGAGCATTAATAATTTTTGGTAGGAAATGGGCATTAAATTAAAATAATCATGTATCAACAAGGTTAAATCACATATCCCTTATCCATCATAAAAGGTGCATTTTTATTAATGAAATTAAATGATCCATGCATCATTATCAATTGGATATGTAGTGAAGTGATTTGAAAATCATAATTTATAGGGCCAAATCACATCAATGTATTAAAATCAATAAAATTTAAATAGGAAACTATAAGCCAAAAAACTTTAATCTTGAAAAAAATATTTCAATACAAGAATAAAAAAACTTAATTTATATATATATATATATACATACATACAACATAAAAATTCATTTAATTTAGTTAAAAATTTAATATTATTTCCATACCATCTACAATTATATATATATATATATATATATATAAAATTGTAGATGGTATGGAAATAATATTAAATTTTTAACAAAATTAAATGAATGTTTATGTTGTATAATACCATCTAACATCAAAAAATTGGTAAATGTGATCACAAGTACAAATTTAAAACTTTGTGGTGCTTCACCATGTGCACACCATATGAGGTAGATTAAGAGTAAATATATAAAACATTATTATGTTTGGGAGAAATTAAATTAAAAGTTTCAATCACATATCATGAAGTTGTCACAAGCATTGAATTTGATGTTGTAGATGACACTTGGAATGGGATAGTGCGCAGTAAAGCATGAAAATTATTAATTTTTAGTAAACCTTCGAAATTAGTTATAAAAGGTCTATGATATATTAGATTACATTCAAATAATAATAATTAATCAAGTCTATTATACTTTACAAAATGACCATCTAATTTTTGTTAGCCATTAAGTCTTTTCAACTACAATTTAAATTAGTGATACATAATTCTTCTATTGAATAGATTCAAATTAAGATAAAGTGCCAATGAATATTTGTCTTAGTGAGTTTATTTCTCCACTCAAATAATTTTATTTATTTCTCTTGTTTATAACACAAGATTGACAATTTATCACTAATGTTAATTTTGAAGTCTAATTGTGAGATGTATTTCTTAGTGTTTCTGACTAGAAGTGCTGCAAAGTGAGTTGCATGTATGTTCATTAGTTTTCATGGACAAGATTGTTTGTAATTTTTAACTTTTGCATACCACAACCTTGTTCATGGTTTTTTTGTAATTCATAGTTACTAAGATTCATGTATTTGATGCACCTAATTTAAAAAGTAGGAATGCAAACAAATTATAACCAATCATTGTAACAGACTAGAAGTAGTGAAAATTATCATTTTTCATTTTGAAACCTTAGTAGGTGAACCTCACAAATGTGATTGGATGCTTCGTATGTGTCCTTGTGGCCTTATATATTTTTTCCTCCATCTATGAGGATGTGATGTTCTATGTTATTTAGAGTGGAAAATTATCTCTAACTGCTATTTCTTTTCTTCTAATTATATAGTTTTGGTATTTGATCACACAATATACTATAGTTCATGCTTTATGATCCTTTATGGTTTATGATGCTTTCGGATCTAATCTATTTTAAAAAATAAAAAAATATCATTTTTCAGTAATCCAAAAACCAATGTGCCACTTCTAATGTAATTCAAACATTTCCCAATCCACTACTGCCACCATTAATTGATGAGAAATAATTCTTAGGAATAATGGTGGATGGTTATGATATCCCACCTTGTAACAATAATGAGGTTCTTTCATATTTTATGAGGAAAATTTAATGCAAGTTTAATATCTTGAATGAAATTCTTTATTCATTTTATTATTAAGAGTTTTTAGGGCCAATAAAAAGGATTTCAATAGGATAGGTTCGGTGCATATCATGTGCCTAATAAACCCTTGAAAATATCTATAAAATAAACACTTTATCATAAGGCAATACCCTCTATAGTGAAGGATGTTGTAGATATTGATAGTGTATATGCACTTAACACACTTACTGATACCCTCATGTAATATATGAGTGAATTTTCCCATATTGATGCTTATGAAAGTGGATATAGAGGTGGTCCAGCTAACATTGCTACTCAACTACACTAATTATATTCTATGGTGTTTTATGCAGTGGAACTTAAATTAGATGAGGAGAAGGATTTGATGTAAACCAATTATGGTGATCTATGTTCTAATAATGCATTGGAATAAATGGTGTGTTTGTAACACATATGTCCACTTTAGTGTTGACATAGAGATTACATGCTAAGAGTCTATCTCTTTACATTCAAAATGCAAGCCATCATAGACTAAATCATTGCATGGTGATTCAAACCTTGATTGGTCTACAACCATAATTATCTTTGAAGATGAAATTAATTAATATTTTGACATTATCAAGGGTTTGGAAGTACTATGTTTAACTATAACTTATAATTTCACTCTTTTGCTTTACATAACCCTTCTCAATAATACATATATACATACATTATATGTCATGATACTTGTGTGTACATGTGTGAATGTATGTGTGTATGTGTGTGTGTGTGTGTGTGTGTGTATTATACACACACACACACACACACACACACACACACACACAAATGAGTAATATTATATATGAATTATATATTTTATATTAAATATATTAGAGGAAATGTCCCAATAGTTATGCATGTTCTAATTACCAAATAGGAATTTTGTTAACATGTGCTCCATTGATGGATCATATTGGTGTGTATATATATTAAAGTGCACTAGAAGATGAACATGTAGTATCTAATACTTGTTCAACATTTATTATATAAAATTAAAAGTAACCAACCACATTCTCACAAGTAAGACTCAAGTATGGAGATTCTTATGGACAACTATTGGTACTCCTAAGGTTAAGTTTGGGTCATAGGTTTAAAAAATGTATTTTGTAACCTCTCATGATAAAATTTGTTATATTGTAAAATGTGTAATGTGTTAAACCTTGAAACATTAGTTATAAGTAATTAAGATGACATATTAAATTAGGTACAATTTTGAAAATCTAATGTGATGTTACAGCACCTTAATATGCATTCCAAAGTCAGGGTGCATAGCTACTGGGACCTTTCCCCTATACTGAAATATATAATTATAATTTGATTTATAAACTATATTAACATATATATTATATAATAATAATAAAATATATTATATAATATATAATATTTATACTTATTATATATTTTAAATAAATATTATATATTTTAATATAATATATATAAATATCATTTTAATATATTAACTATATCACTCACCTTCAATTTGACTTGACTACTCGAGGTGCATTTGCATTCATAAATAGGTAGAAGTCCACAAAAAATTTGAAATTCAAATTTAATTTGAAAAATATGGTCTGTATAATTTTCACACATTTTTAAGAGGAACAAAAACCACAAAACATGTCTGATGAGATATATTCCTATTCCTACATATTTTTATTTTTTTCAAACATATATTATAAATCATTAATTGATCAGAATAGAATAGGTTGTAGAGTGTCAGAAGCATTGACCATATTTATTGCTACCATTTCTATAGATCCTTATTTTTAGGTATTTAATCTTAATGATGTTTAATATATATATATATATTTATATATATACTCTATTTAAAATGTACAGAAATCCTTATTTTTAAGAATTTAATCTTTGTAGTGTTCAGTATATATTTTATTACTCTTTCTAAAATGTGTGATTTATTTGTATTGACTTATCCCTTTTATTCATTTTTTAGTACCTTAATATGTTATGAAATCACTAAAACTTAGATAGTCTACCTAGATTATTATAATTTATTTGCCCTGATGGAGTGTGCCTAGTTGTGATGTTAGTGAGCCTTATGCTGAAGGAGAATGCACATGTCTATTATTTGAGAAAATAGGATTTTTAAATTATGACCCTAAAATTTTATAAAATAATACAATAAATATAATTCCAAATTCTCTACATGTGTATACTTCAATCAATTATTAATAAAAAATAGTAAAATTTTTAAGAATGTGTGTCGAGCTCAAGGAGGCCCTAGGTTGGCCTAGGCAATAGTGAGCCCTATTATAAATCTCATTTCAAAAGGAAAAGAGGTCGAAGGAGTTAAGTGGGTATCTAAGAAAAAAATGGGTAGATTCCACCAGTTATAATTCAATTGGGTAGAGTCTTTGTTTGGTTAAAATTCTATGGAAAAATAGTCACACAATAATTACATTGCCAATAAACCATGCAGTTCAAATGTCTTTCCTTATAAATGAATGAGCATGAATAGTTACTCAAAATTCATCTCAATTGTACATAAAGTGGTGAATCATTACAATCCAAAAAAAATATTAGTCCCACCCATGATAATAGAAAACATAAGATAATATAATAGGTAGTCTCCCATATCTTTATACTATGGCATTTACCAAAGCAATTGACTATAACCCCACCTATAAATAGGATTTAAAATTCTAGATCTGGGTAAATGAAATAGTCCAATTGAGTATCGAACTTACTATTGATGAATTTGTGTGTACTCTCAAAGTAAATAAATATAGTCAACTTCTATTTCTTGAGGAAACTGACCACCTTAATATTTGGAGTACTAATACCTAAAAGTACATGATAGGAAATAGTAGGTTGAGAATAGTCAGATTCATCATTAGGTCCTTCCAGACTGTTGATGTGTGTCTATGTCAAGGATGTAATTCAAATAGAAGAATAACATTTTTTAGATTATAGGAACAATAGGAATATAGTAGTGACATCTTTGGGCTTCACTCATATTTTCTAGAGAGATTATGTGGTTACAACTTACCACCTTCTAATCTGAAAGCAAACCCTATTATAGGGACAATATTAATATGGCAGTGACATAATCTACATAAATTTTTTATGATGTAAATTGATTTTTATTTAACAATATAATCTCAAACTCTTAAACACATAAATGGATACACATAATGTGCATTAATCTAAAGTTATTCATGTTTAAAAACTTCAAAAGGAGAGATCAAGGTAGGGAAAAAAATTAATTTCCCTTGCAAAAACAAAGACCAATATATCTTCTTTAATTTTTGTTAGCAACCCAAATAACAATAAAGACCAAGAGAGCACTATAGACAAACTCTCCAATTCTTTGGCTCCTTGTATTAATTTTGATAACATTTGTTTTTGGTTACTAATGAGGAGGAAACTATTGAAGGTTTGTCAATGATGTCTCCAAGGTGACCAAGGATGTTGATAAGGTGTCATGTGTGCTAGAATTATAATGACAAAGTGTGCTTCAATGAGACTCAATATTCCTACATGGTTTTTTAGTGTTTGACTTATTGAGTGTGGAGCCCTTTAGGGCTATCACATGACCATATGAAAACATTTTGGGGGCCTAGAGAGATCCAAAAATGTGGGGAGCACATTTTTCCCCCATTCCACATCTTATAGAACCTTCCTCCACATATGAGTTGAATATTCTATGTTTTATCTAATTTATATGTTTCTATGTTTTATGGCATTGTTTGTTAGATGTCTATTTTCCATGTTGACTTCCTTATTCTAAAGGAGTTGGCTATTCATTGAAAAATGTATTGCCTTCCTTGTTACAATGAGTTGGCTGTGATCACATTATTATAGAAAAATGTGCCTTAAAAGGTAAAGAGTCAATATTGGCATGTTCCTTCCTAGGTAATCTTTTGGATGAGCTTGATGAGGTGGAACTAAGTTGCCCTTTATGGATGATGCTTATCTTGGATAAGCATGGCACAATTTCTCCTCTTTTATGGTTTCTCCCTCATTTTCTATATATACAGGGTGTTGTGTAGGCTTTAGAGGTTTATGGTTTATTTGTAAGGTGTGGTTTTGAGGATCAAAGTCAAAGTGCATATGTTTTTGTAAAGTGTAGGTGTTTATTGTAGGGTGTGGTATAACAACATGTGAGATACAATTCTGTGCAGGTGTAGGTGAAATTTCAACATTTATTTATGTATCATTTTCTACAAGAGATTTTTCTATCTCTATGAGAGTTCATTGTAATCTTATTTTTCTAGATTATAGTTTTATTTGAGGACTTTCTTGGTGGATATAGCCCACATTGGGTGAACCATGGTAGATCTGTGTCATGTATTTTTTTTATCTTGTTATTTCTATTTATGCTTTCTTAATAACTATGATTTGATGAATGTTTATATGATGCATGCCTTTGCATAATTTAGATCTGATTTATGGTAATTAAATCTGATTCAAAAAGTTTTTATTCCTAATAACTGGTATAAGAGACATTAGTTGTGTGTTTCCTAAAGTGGTAAATCATAGGAAAGGTTATTATCTTGTGTGGGAGCTATGAGAGAAGACATTGATTCAAAGTTGAGAAGTTTTATGGTAATAATTTTGGTTTTTGGAAAATTTAGATGGAATATTACCTATATCAAAAGGATCTACATCTCGCCTTAGAGGGGAAAGTATAACAACCTATAAGTAGGAGTGATGTGGATTGGTCATTACTTGATAGGAAGGCATTCGGAGCCATTTATTTATGACTTGAATATTCTATTGAATTTATTATTTTTTATGATAAAACCACAAAATATCTCATGGATAAACTTTGAAAGTTTTATGAGAAACCCTCTACTTATAATAAATTTTTTATTATGAAAATATTGTTTAACATGAAAATGTCTAAAAATGGTTCAATAGATAATCATATAAATGATTTTAATATAGTTATAAATATTCTCACTTTAGTTGGAATTAATTTCGATGATGAAGTTAGAGCTTTACTAATCCTATGTTCTTTGCCTGATAGTTGGGATAGTTTGGTTATGGTTATGAGTAATGTAATCTCTACCAAAGGAAGATTAAAATTTGAGGATGTTGTAGGTGTGATTCTTAGTGAGGAAATGTGAAGGAAATCACTAATGAAGCATCTTCAAGTAATGCTTTATCTATTGATACTAGAGGGAAGAAAAATAATAAGAGCAAAGGCAACCATGGAAAGTCAAAAGTTTGATCTAAGTCTAGATCTAGATCTGAGATGATATCCTGGCATTGTGGGAAGAGTGGACACTCAAAGAAGGATTATTGGTCACTTTGGGATAAGAATGCCAATAAAGAGGAAATGAATGAGGTAAATGTGACATTAGGTAAATCATGTCATGATTCCTTAATTCTTTTTATGGATAGTTTTTTTTAGTCTCGAGTATTAGATTTAGGGGCTACTTTTCATGCCACCCCTCATAGGCATTATTTTACTGATTATGCTCAAGAGAATTTAGGACATGTATATCTTGGTGATGATGAACCATGTGAGATAGTAATGAAAGGTTTTGTGTTGGTTAATATGTATAATGGGAACACATGGATCCTTAAGGATTGCATACAAGTGCCTATGTTAATATGGCATTTGATTTTAGTGGTGCAATTGGGTAGTGAGGATTGTTCAGTAATGTCTACTAAAGATTCCTATAAACTTACCAACGGTTATCTTATTATCACAAGAGGTAAGAAATTTGGTACTTTATATTTGACTAGTAGTGTTGATTCTTTTTATTTAGTTGTTATAGATGGACATGCAACTATGTATCACTACAAGCTTAGTCATATGAGCCATAAGGGCATGTAGATCTTAAAAGATAAGTTGCCTAGATTAAAAGATCTAGATCTAAACATCTATGAGAATTATGTGTATGGGAACAAGAAATGGGTTAAGTTCGTAAAGGTTGGACCCACAAACAAGGATCATAAGTTAGAGTTGGTACACTTAGATTTATGGGGACTAGCTTAGGTATCTTCTATTAGTAGATCCAATTATTATGTTAGTTTTACTAATGATACAACTAGGAAAGTTTGATTTTATTACATTAAAAATAAATTTGATGTATTTAGCACTTTTAAGAAGAGGAAGACCTTGGTTGAGAATGAAATAGGTCTCAAGTTGAAATTTATCAGATCAGATAATGGAGGTGAGTATTATAGTAATGGTTTATTTGATTATTATTCTAATAATGGAATCCATAGGTTAAGGATGGTTCTAAGAACTCCATAACATAATAGGGTATATGAAAGAGTGAATAAAATAATAATGTAATTTTTTAGGAGCATGAGGTTACATGAAGGGTTTCCTTTACAGTTTTGGGTAGAAATAGTTAACATGGTAGTATATCTTATTAACAGAGGACCTTTTATGATTTTTGATGGAGGCATTCCTAAACAAGCTTGGTCTAGTAAGAATGTTGATTATCATTTACTTTGAGTCTTTGGATGTGAGGCTTTTGATCACATTAAGAAAGAGGATAAGACCATGTTAGAGGCTAAATTAGAGAAATGCATATTTGTTGGTTATGGTGAGTATGGCTTTGGTTTCCATTTATGGAGCATTAAAGATAAGAAAATATTTCAGTCTAGATATGTAATCTTTAATGAAAAACTCATGTATAAGGATCAATTATAGGAATAAGAATAGGAACAAAAAGAGTACATAGTATTTGATGACATTGTGGATGGCAAAGTGTCTAATGATTCATTTTAGGAACCTCCTACACAAGGACCCAAAACTCCTATGGTAAGAAGGTCTTCTAAGGTAGGAAGAACACCTGAGTGCTTTTCTCCTTTTTTGAATTATTTATTACTCACTGACAATGGAGAACTAGATTTTTATGAGAAAGCAATGTAGGTAGATGCCAAGTTGAAGTGGGATCAAGCCATCGATGAAGAGCATAGATCTCTCATGGAGAACCAAACATGGAATTTGGTATGTCTACCCAAGGGAAAGAGTGCATTGCCAAACAAGTGTATCCTTAGAACAAAAGAAGAGGATGAAGGGAGAAAAAGGTATAAGGCTAGGATGGTGGTCAAGGGGTTTGCATAAAAAATTTAGGTATTGATTTTAATGAGATTCGCTCCCCTATTGTAAAAATGACTTCTATTAGGACTATTATTAGTTTAGTTACAGTTGAGAATTTGAACTTAGAATAATTAGATGTGGAAACTACTTTTCTTCATGGTGATTTGGATGAAGAGTTATATATTAAGCAACCATAGGGATATGAGGTCAAAAGGGAAGGATAACTATGTGTGTAGACTAAAGATCTTGTATGGCCTAAAATAAGATCCATAACAATGGTATAATAAATTTGAATGTTTAATGTTGTTACAAGATTATCAAAGGTGTCATTTTAACCATTACATGTACATAAAACATTTTGATGATGGTTCCTTTATTATTTTATGCTTGTATGTAGATGACATGTTAGTTACAAGAAAGAACATACAACATATTCATATGCTCAAGAAATCTTAGTGACTACTTTTCTATGAAGGATTTGGGTGCTACAAAAAAAATCCTTAGTATGAAGATTTCTCCTGATAGGAAGGAGAAGAAGATAATCTTATCCAAATCAAAGTATGTGAAGAAAGTACTAGAAAGGTTTATCATGTTGGATGTTAAATCTATTGGTATGCAATGTCCCTTACTTAGGGGCTTCTTTTCTCCCTACAAAAGCTCTGAACAACTGTAATATCCCCTTCAAACAGGGAATATATAAACTCATAAAGCTCTTATCACAGATACAAACTTGTAGAATAGATTTGAAATAAGCATACACAAATCATAGTATAATCTCTCAATAGCAAATAAAGATCTCATTACTTGTTCTTCTGGATGATTACACAATCGAGTCTCTGTTATACAAAATAAAGAATATTAAAATCTGATCTTAAAACCCTGACTTAGCAAAATTTGGTAATGAAAATTGGATCTGGAAGGGTCTCGGCCTTTCTGTGTCGACACACAGACGCCATCGTCGGTCGATATATCGCCGACGTCAGTCGCTGTCGGTCAGCTTTCTACCGACGTCGGTCTTCAGTCGATCGATGTCGGTCACTGGAAGCCCTTTCTCTGCCAAGGTCGGTGCCTGAACAGCTCTAAACGGACCTGTACAGATGTGGTACAGCTGCCAACCTATCTCTTCTTAACCCCTGATTACTGAACAGCCTGATCTCACGAATATAGATTCTAACACAAGATCTATCTCTATATAACTTATTGGATCAAAACTAAATAAAGAAAATACCTGGAAAGCTCTGTGATAAACTTCTGTGTGAAGTTATCTCTCAACCCTGGAATTCTGTGATAACTTCTGGGTGAAGCTATCTCTCAGATCTGTATCTCTGTGATAACTTTTGGATGAAGCTATCTCTCAATTTGGCAATAAATCAGCTGATGTCTCACAGCCTCTAAATCACACACAATGAAGAGGGAACGTTCTTCACTGTAATGGAATCCTGGAACCCTTGGCTCAGTCTTCACAGAAGAATTTCTTCAATTTTCAATAATCAATAATCTATGCATACTGAATAATGGCCTCCATGTGAAACCCTTATACCCTCAAAAGATATGCTTGCCCTAATTAGGGTTTTCTTAAATTAGCATTAGGGTTTCTAATTTAAAATTAGAGCAAATAATTAATAATTAATAATTAATTATTAATGATACCAAATAATTAATTATTAATTATTAATTATTAGAGCAAATAATTAATAATTAATTATTTGGTCTCATTAATAATTAATTATTAATTATTAATTATTTGCTCTAATTTTAAATTAGAAACCCTAATGCTAATTTAAGAAAACCCTAATTAGGGCAAGCATATCTTTTGAGGGTATAAGGGTTTCACATGGAGGCCATTATTCAGTATGCATAGATTATTGATTATTGAAAATTGAAGACATTCTTCTGTGAAGACTGAGCCAAGGGTTCCAGGATTCCATTGCAGTGAAGAATGTTCCCTCTTCATTGTGTGTGATTTAGAGGCTGTGAGATATCAGCTGATTTATTGCCAAATTGAGAGATAGCTTCATCCAGAAGTTATCACAGAGATACAGATCTGAGAGATAGCTTCACCCAGAAGTTATCACAGAATTCTAGGGTTGAGAGATAACTTCACACAAAAGTTTATCACAGAGCTTTCCCCGTATTGCCTTAAGAATATGTGTTTTCCCATCAACTTCAAAATGAACCTCCATGTCTTTGAGTCAAAGAGTAACTTCCTCAAATGAATGAAGCCACTTCATACCTAAAACTAATTCTATGTCCCCCATGTTCACTACATAATAATTAGCCTTGAACTCATAGTTGTTCAAGCGCAATGGGAGGTCTCTAATCATGCGCTCACACCTCAGAGTGTGACCATCGGCTACCTTAACTCTAATTCCCTCAAAATCTTTGGTAGTGAGTCCACGCTTCTCCACAAATATAGCATCTATGAAATTATGTGTGGCTCCTGTATCAAGAAGGGTGGTAACCTTCTACCCTGCCAAAACTCCACAGAGTCTAAGTGACTCATCCGACTGAATGCTGGATAGGCGTGCCTCCTATATATGAAGCTCTAAATCTGCCTCTGCCTTAGGCTCTGAAGCCTCTACCTCCTCAGAACTATCATGCTGTTCAAAATCTTCCAATTCCAACTCCTCATAATATACCCACATCATACGATTCGTCTTGCCCTTAGGCCTCAGAGGACAATCGTGATGGATATCATATGGACCTTTGCAATAGAAGCAAAGCTTCTTCCTACGTAAATCATTAAGCGCCTCACGATCCAAAGGTGGTGCTGCTGGATTAGCCTTTGAATCATTTTTAACCCCGGATTTATCTATGTTAAAATCCGGTCTCTCTGTATCCCCATTGGAGTGCTTATGGTCTCTAGATGAAGAAGTGCCTCTGGAGTTAGATCTACTAGATGGGGATGATGTCTCCATACTACGTGCCTTCTTCATAGCTTCCTATAAGGAAGGATGATCAAAGCCTTTGACCCACCCTCTCAGTGGTTCTGTCAATCCCTCCATGAAGAGTACTAATAGTCGCCTCTCTGAAATGTCAGGAACCATGACTGATAACTTCTGGAAGTCACCAATGTATGACTCTAGACTGCCGCTTTGGCACAACTGTGCCAACTCTCAGAAATAGGACTCTGGATCCCTCCTGTCAAAACGCTCCACCAGCCTGTCCACAAACTCCTAACAAGAAGTGATCCGATCATGATGGAGTGTCACCATCCCATGGTGCCACCAATCGTGAGCTACTCCCTCAAGATGTAGTGTCGCATATCTGATAGCATCTTCCTCACCCATCGGTTGCAATGTGAGAAATGTATCCAGCTTACTAACCCAGGCCTGTGCTGTCACCTTACCACTACCGTCAAATGTTGCTAGTGTGAGCCTACTCGTAGCATGCTTTAGATCATTGTTCTGGGATCTTGGTCTCCCATTCTGTCGACCTCGATAATGTTCTTTCCTTTGTGTGAGGAATCAGTCAAAATTAATCATCTCCCTGACCATAGGTGGTAATGACTCCCACTCTTCAGTCGCTGCCCTAAGTGTGTCCGTAAATGCCTCCTAATGCTCCTCACCTGCTATCACCTCCTCTGCTTCCTGTCTCACAAAGATAGGCCTAGTAGGCCTATTCGCTGTACGAGAAATAGTCCCATATGCTCTGATACCACTGTAATATCCCCTTCAAATAGGAAATATAGCAACACAAAAAAAACTTTGAACAAGATATAACTTCAGTTGAATAAATTCAGAATAATCACAATAATATAGTCTCTGAATAGCAAATTACAAATCTTATCACTTGTCCTTTTAAACTATTACAATTGCAGTCCTTTCTCATGCATATAAATATGAAATACAGTCTTAAAAACCCTGGCTTATCAAAACTGGAAGTGAAAATTGAATTCTGGAAGGTCTCAGCCCTTCTATGTCGACACACAGTCGCCGTCGTAGGTCGATATCTCGCCGACGTCGGTCTCTGTCGGTTGGCTTTCTGCCAATGTCGGTCTTCAATCGACCGATGTCGGTCACTGAAAACCCTCTGTCTGCCGAGGTCGGTTCCTGAGCTGATTTGTACAGACCTTGTACGGCTGCCAATTAAGCACAACTTCCCTGTTTTCAACCCTTGATCTGAAAATATACTTTTCTAGCACAGAAGATCTCTAGCTGTGTAATTTATTGAATCAAAACAAGAATAAAGAAATACCTAGAATATCTGTAATAACTTCTGTGTGAAGTTATCTCTCAAACCTGAAATTTTGTGATAACTTCTGGATGAAGCTATCTCACACTTTGGCAATAGATCAGCTGATATTCCATAGCCTCTTAATTGCACACACTGAAGAGGGAACGTTCTCCAATGCAAATGGAATCCTTGAACCCTAGGCTTAGTCTTCACAGAAGAAATTCTCCAAAATCAATATCAATAATCAATAGCATACTGAATAATGGCCTCCATGTGAAACCCTTATACCCTCAAAAGATATGCTTGCCCTAATTAGGGTTTTCTTAAATTAGCATTAGGGTTTCTAATTTAAAATTAGAGCAAATAATTAATAATTAATAATTAATTATTAATGAGACCAAATAATTAATATTTGATTAAATCAATCAAATATTAATATCTCCCTCAATATACGTCGGATCCTCAAACCGATCGAAGCAGGTGAATCAGGGAGTGATTCCGCATATGACCATACCAAAATAAAGGTGCTCCGCTGCATGTCAAATATCCCTAAATAATAGGAGCATCAATCAAACATGTCTGAAAGACCCTGAATGAAAACCAAATGTAGAAATTCTGTGAATCAAAGTCAAGCCAAGCTCCAATATGACCCTCTATCCATCATATTAGCCTACGAAGGTCGCATAATAAGCTAATCATCAAGCCTGTCAATGTCCACGAAAAAGGGGACATGACATGGTACTCCTTTGGTAGGCCACTTTAGATTATCAAAGGAATAGTATACCAAGATGAAAGCTGAAAATATTAAGATGTCTAAGGTACCTTACTCATCGACAATTGATAGCTTGATGTATGCCATGGTTTGTACTAGGCAGAATATTACCCAAGTAGTGGGAGTTATGAGTAGGTATATGAGTGATCTAGGTTATGAGCATTGACTTGTAGTTAAATGGATTATTTGGTATTTGAGAGGAACCATGGATTTTTCCTTATGTTATGGTGGATCATATACCACTTTGCATGGTTATGTGGACTTGAATATGGTAGGGGATATTGATAGTAGGATAAGTAAAATAGGTTATATATACATACATATATATATATATATATATATATATATATATATATATATATATATATATATATATATATATATATAGTTAGAGATACAAAGGTTAGCTAGATTTATAGGATACAAAAGGTTGTGGCCCTATCAACCATAAAGTTAAAATATGTTTCTATCACAAAGGCTAGTAAGGAGATGATTTGGTTATGGGAGTTATTTTGAGAGTTGAGGCATGAGCAGGAAGTTGGGAGACTACACAGTGATAGTTAGACTGTTATTCAGTTGGGAAATAACTCTACTTTCCAATCATGGATGAAACACATTCAATTACATTATCACTTCATCAAGACAACTCTAGAGGATAACTTGGTGAAGTTGGAGAAGATTCTTACTATCCAAAATATTATGAATATGATGACCAAGGTGGTCATATTGGACAAGTTAATATTATGTTTAGATTTGGTTGGCCTTAGTGATCATGGAGCAGTGATAGATTTTGTTCTAGAGAAACAATCTCCAAGTGGGAGATTATTGATTGTTGATACCTTTGGGACTATGTCATGACCAAAGGAATAAATTTTTAGGGCCTAAATAGATGCACAAATATGGGGATCACATTTCCTCCCTCTCCACATTTTGTTGAACCTTACTCAACATATGAGTGGAATATCCCTTATTTTATCTAATTTGTATGTTTCCATGTTTTATGGAGTTGGTTGTTAGATGTCTTTTTTCCATGTTGAATTCCTTATTCTGAGGGAGTTGGTTGTTCTTTGGAAAATGTATTGCCTTCTTTGTTAAAAGGTGTTGGTTGTGATCACATGATTATTGGAAAATGTGCCTTAAAAGGTGGAGAGTTAATCTTGGCATGTTCCTTCTTGGGTAAGCTTTTGGATGAGCTTGATGAGGTGGAACTGAGTTGTCCTTTGTGGATGATATTTATCTTGGATAAGCATGGAAAAATTTCTCCTCTTTTTATGGTTTTTCCCTCATTTGCTATATATATAGGGTATGGTGTGGCCTTTAGAAGTTGATGGTTTGTTTTTAGGGTGTGGCTTTGAGGATTATAGTCAAAGTGTAGATGTTTTTGGAAAGTGAAGGTGTTTATTTTAGGGTCTGGTATAACATCTTGTGAGATACAATATTGTGCAAGTGTAGGTGAAAGTACAACATTTATTTGTGTAGTATTTTCTACAAGAAATTTTTATATCTCTATGAGAGTTCATTGTAATCTTGGTTTCTTAGATTAAAATTTTATTTGATGACTTTATTGGTCGATGTAGCCCACATTAGGTGAATTATAGTATATCTATGCTATATGTACTTTTATCTTGTTGTTTCCATTTATGCTTTCACAATAACTATGATTTGAGGAATGTTTTCATGATGCATGCTATTACATAATTTAAATCTAATTTATGGTCATATTAAATATAGTTTAATGTTTTTAATTCCTAACATGACTAAGGGAGGAATTTGATGGATGATATTGTTGGTATGGACAAGTTACAGAGACTCTATGGGGTGTCAAGGGTGCTTTTAATGTGTATGAAAGTTAGTAGTCTTCATCTGGTTGATCATTTTTTTATATAGACATTTTTAATCTAATGGTAGGAAATATGAATAGGTAGTTTACTAATGTCACCATTTCCATGTATGGATGATTCTATTGTAGTTAGTAATATGGTTGTAATCACATTAGTCCCTATTTTGAATTTGAATATTCAAATTTACAAAGGGAAAAATGAGTGCTTTGTATTTCATCCATAACTTTTAATCAAGATGAATTTCTTGATGGATTAAGAAAAATGTTATAGAGAACTCCATGGTACTTCTTATGAACTTAGATAGATGATTTGAATGTTTGTAAACTTGAAGATATTGAGCTCCACAATTGACTATGTGTTTGACTAGATTCTTCAAGTGATTTGAGAAGGATATTTGAGCTTGTTTTGATGTTGTTTAGATGTATCATGATGAATTTGATATTAAAAGGTGATATAGACTCTATGAGGATGATCTTTGTAGAATTTGAAGGTGGGACCATTCCATATTTAGTATGAATGAAGCTTAATAAGATAACTATGTATTCATTCATAATGTTCATATGTACAAAGTGTTTGTTGGAGTTGATTGAACATACACAGAGGTGAGCAAAGGTGATTATGATCATTTGATGTCAGAATAGTGATCTTGTAGGTTAAGGATGAGTGAATTGTTTTAGGCTCATCAAAAATGATGGTTTGGATGCCTTATGTGTGAGTGAAGGATTTCTAATGTTTGAGTGAGCTTGGTCATTAATCTAAGAATTAGATTAGTGTGTAGACTATGTGTATGACCATTTGGTCATGTTGTAGATGTGGTGATAGAGTTTTTACTTAGGATTGAAGAGTGAGCCAAAAGGTGGACTTAGATGCATTAAGTGTGTAGAATTGAGGAGTGGGGTTAGTTGTGATATGTAATGTCCTAATTGATATTTGTGTGTTAGTTCAAGTATTTAATGTGCTTTGGCCAATAAGATTTTTTGGGAGATAGAGTTGTTGAAGGTGAAGAGTGATAATCATAGTTCCATCATCTAGTCTTTAAGACATTAGTTTGAAGGTGGAATTATTCATATGTGTTGTGGTTTCTAAACATATAAGGTGGTTTTTGCCTCCTTACAAGGTGAAACATACTAAAAGTCTCATTTTTGTGGTTGCTCAACTAGACAGGTGTAGTTGCACCTTGTGAAATTATAGTCTCACTAAAAAAAGAATGGTAGTTCCTTGATTCGTTACAACTAGTCTAGATTGGGTTTTGTTATTATAGGATAGTAGCCCAATTACAGGTTCTAGTGAGTTTTATTCCCCTATAGGGTTTTCCATGTATAACTAACTTTATGTGTTTGATCTTACATTATCTCTCTTGTTCATTGCTATGAATTATTGTATGCTTCATGAATTATTATGGTAATTGATTAAGAATTTGAAAGGGTTTGAAAATTGAATTTGGATTATATGGGTTCGTTGATTCACCCTCATCTAAGTGATTATACCTCTAGTAACTAGTATCAGAGTGGGTCCTTTGGAAGAAGCTTAATAGCTTGAAAGAGATTTTGAATAGGTACAAATATGGATAAATAGTTGAAGAAAGAGAATCAACAATGGAAGGATGTGATCAAGGCACTTGAAGAACATATATGTATTTTGAAGAAAGATGCCAAAATAGATGGGAAAGTTATCAATGATCTCAAGGTTTAGTTAGAAGATGTCAAGACATGTTTTTATTCAAAATAAAAGGACATCTCAAGGGTAAAATTTAGTTACAATTTGGTTATAAATATATTACTTCACTTTTACAAAATTATGCAATGTATGCCTCTACGAAAAACTATAAAGTCAATTTTACAATGATTTTATCCAATCACAAGGAAAATCTAAGTATGTGGGTTACTACAAAAATTATATATGCATAAGGATTTTAGCCTATCAAGGCTAAGTTATCTAGACTGATACATGAAATTTTGTTGACATGGAAATTAAATTAGCCATCTAAGATACAGTAGTACCACCATAATCCTACTTCTTCTTTGCCTCATTATCTTTGTAGACTTTATGTGGTGTACCATGCTCTTATTGAATAATGTCTAAACTAAGCAATGGTGGCTAGTGAAGTCTCTTTGTCTATCAAAGGAGTATTGCATGTTCATCTTTAGTTATTTGGAATTTATTCCTAAAAATCTTGACTTCAGTTACCTTCATTCAAGTTTTTATTAATTCAGATTCTATATCTTTGATTGATAAATCTTGTATGCTTTATTTAAATTCATCTATAGCCTCTTGGATAATTTCATCAAAATTGATTCTACTATATAATTTACCATTAAGATATATTTCTTTAGATAATTTTTACTCACCAAAAATTTAAAGGAGCTGAGCCTCATGTGCATCATATTTAGGGATCAAGTACCCCCTAATTTCAATCGTTGTTTCACCTCCTCATCTTGGATGAAAACTAGGTTTAAAGAATTATATGCCTTGAGTGTTTCGATAAGATCAAGATGGCTATACAAAGAGTTACATGTATAAATAACTATAATTTTAAGCTTCACACTATCTTGAACCAAATAGTTACACAATTGATTCAATTAGTTCACATGTGGAGCCATCTTAGCCTTCATAAACTCCATGGCCTTCAAGGAGTTATAACCCTTTAAAGTGACCTCTTGCACTTTAGCTTCAATGCCTGAAAGAATGTGCACTATCTTAAATTATTCCTTGAGTTGCTTCATTTATGTAGTTAATTCTTTCACCTCTTCCTCTAGATCTTTGTGAGCTAACTTAGTGCCTTTATGGATGGACACCAAAACATCATTGTGCACTTGACCTAGGTATGAGATATTTTCCTCATATACAGACTATCCTAGCTATTTGTTCTGAATCTTGGTGAGAGAGAACACTAGTTATCATTCCTCAAGGATGATTTTGGCACCCTAGTCAACTTATAATTTCATTTTTCTCACCCTTTGGATAGTAGTAGTTGGAGGATCAAACAAAGTGGACAATGAGGGGATCTCTATGACTTTGAAAGTAGGAATTTGAGAAGGCTTACTCCTCAAATCTATTACCTATGGAGGGATATATAGTTGGGATGCATTAGAAGTTGTGACAAAAACCTCATTTTTAGCTTCCTCTTGGATTCCCTTCTACTTCTTGTGGGCCTTAAGTGGTGGTAGTCTCTTTAGTGGAATTGGTGGTAAGGAGTGGAAGGGAAATTTGAGTTTATTGAATATGGAGTTGAGGGGTGGCTATAGTGGTTTGTATATTCCTAGATGACTTCTTTTTATTGAGGGTTATAAAATTAGAGGTGCTAGTAGGGACAAAGGGAATAGCCATAGAAAGTGGGATGGATTTTGAAAGAAAGGTATCAATGGTGGTGGTAGAAATGGAAGGAGTGATGTAGAGGTGGATGAGATATAGGGGATGTATACAGTAAGAGGAATGAAAACATCCATAGAAGATACTATAACTTGATCAATAATATAAATTAAAGTCAAAATAAAACTTTAAAAGGTCTAAGTATATTGGAGGAGGAGTTCTATTGGGTCTTCTTAGAGACTCAGTGCCTTGGATGTATCTAACTCCACCTCCCCATCTGAATCATCTATAATGTCCTTGATGGTCACCTCATCTTCTCTTATTGGCCATGAATTTGGAGGTGGAAGAGGTAAACCTTGAGATTTATGCACTATAGGGCTACTTGTGGGAGTCTTGGGATTCTTTGTATAGACAAAAGGGTATTTTCTTTGTGTGGGAAAGCCTTGGTAGGTAGATTCTGATACTTGTGAATTATCTACCCCAATAGATGAAATAGTAGATACCTAGGAGATAGCCATAGGAATTTGACCATAACCTACAATAAGGAATTTTTTTCACCTTATCTTCCTCTTCATTAGAGTCTAAGATGATGGGATCTCCTCCTTGTCTTCCTCTTTGAGTACTCAGTTTAGGTAGCCCAGGTTCTCTCTTCACTATTTTCAATTTCAATTTTATAGGAAGTCTTTGGGAGGATGAAGCTTCATTTTTCTATTTAAATTCCCTTACAAAAGTTTTAATGCTTCCATCCTTTGAAAAGGGATCTTCGACTATCCACATCCCTAGTGTAAATATCATGTTTAACTTGGATAATTTTTAGATGATCCTCTTGCAGCCTATTAATTTTAGCTTGATGCCACACTTCTTCATTAGACCTTACATTCATTAAAAAAAATAATATAAATAAGGATTTTGGTAGTAATGGATATTGAATCCATGAATATGCTTTTGGATCAGCCCATGGAGATCTTAGTCTCTACATGCAAGTCTGGGGAAGACATAGTGGTGTTACTTTCTACCTACATCTTTGATATACTTTATTATTTGATACACCATATTTACAATTAAAATCAAACTTCCAAAGTATAAGTCCTTCCTTTTCCTTGACAAATCTTCTTCAATGTTATTCCATAACTATAAATTAATCATTTTTTTAACCAATTTTTATGGTACATATTTTGGGAGACATAGGGTTTCAACTTTATGTCCCCAAACCATGATGATAGGCAAAGATAACATCATGCATAAACATCATATAAAACAAAGGTAGACAATATAAATTCATAAAATGGATGTTAGTCATACCATATATTCATTTGAGTAAAGCTATACCAATACGAATTCTCTTTCTAAATTTATCAATTGAAATCGGTCCCTTCAGCTTCAACCCTTTCCATGAGCTAGTCTACTTTAGGAGTAGCCACAAGGAAAACACCTTTGGGATTGAATTTAATGTAATTAAGATGAGTGTGTGTTTTTAATAGTAGGAATCATTTATAATGAGAAAAAAATACCTCTATAAATCTATTTTATAGATGCATGTGACCACCATATTGCTGAGTGAATGAAGAAAAAAGCATCATGTGATATTTTATTAGAGAAGAAAAAATCCCTCAAAAAGTCTATGCATGGAATTACTTCTAATTTGGATTCATCAAAGTGAAATATTTAGCATTTATATGCCATTAATTCCTTGAAAAATAATCTATCTATTAATGTCATATCATCTTTAAGTGAAAACACATCCATTGATTCTATGGAATTCCATAACACTGATTAGTTTAATTACTAGTTTCCAAATATTATTGTATCCTTGAATTATGTGTAATCCTTAATTAAAAAAGGAGATGGTTGATGTATTCATTCGAATGTTCTAGATGTAAAATCTATTGTGATTTACTCTAAGATACTTATAGTTTCCTTCTATGCTATGCAAACACTTCAGCTTTAACTTGGTCACCATTCTATTTGTAAAACTCTTAAGATGTGAACCAGGTCTCTTGGTGATTTTGAGAGGTTTCAAATGCAAGTTGACTCAAACACAAATGATAGATTTACAATATGCATATCTATATAGGATCTTGCATTGAATATCATTCCATGTGATATAAATGTGTAATGTTCATCTTGATTTTGATTCACTACATATTTAAAACTTTTTAGCTGAGGTTGATGGGGGTCCTTAATATTATCAATAGAAATTATTTTACCTTGGAATTATTTTACCATTTTTGTTTTGATTGACCTTAATTCTTTTAATGAGTTTTGGAAGACCAAATTTCTTCAAACTAATTCTATCGAGGAATTTATTTTATATATTTTGTTAGAAATAATTTCCCTAAAGGAATTCCTAGAAAGAAAATTCTAATCATGTGCAAGTTCAAGGTATCTCTTAAGAGATAGCTTGAAATAAAATTCTAAGTGTGTATCAGGGTTCTTGTTAAATAGAAAGTTATCATGGTTATATCAAATCCTTTGCAAGGACCTTTTTAATCAATATGGATGGTATTTTATGGCCATTCAAGGTATCTTCTAGAAGAGATACCTTGAAATAAAATTCCAATCATGTTCATGTTCAAGGTATCTCCTAAGAGATACCTCCAAATAAAATTCCAATCATTTGCATTATGGTTCTTGTCATATGAAAAGGTGTCATGAATTATTAAATCCCTTTCAAGGACCTTTAAAATTAACATATAAAGTATTCCAAGGCCCTTTGAGTTATCTCCTAGGAGATACCTTGAAATAAAATTATAATCATGTACATGTTCAAGGAGATATATAGAAGGAAAATTCCAATAGTGTGAATAAAGGATATTGGCAAATAAAAAGTTGTAATGGTTACATTAAATCCTTTGTAATTAACATGGAAGTTATTCCAATTCCCTTTGAGGTATCTCCTATAAAATTCTAATCATGTGCATGTTTAAGGTATCTCCTAGGAGATACCTCATGTGCATTAAGGTTCTTACCAAATAAAAATTGGTCATGGTTATATCAAATACTTTTCAAGGACCTTTGAAATAAACATGAAAGGTATTCCAAGGCATTTCAAGGTATCTCCTAGGATAGACTCCTTGAAATGAAATTCCAATCATGTGTATATTCAAGGTATCTCCTAGGAGATACCTCTAAAGAAAATTCCAATCATTTTCATCATAGTCCTTTTCAAATAAAAATGTGTCATGGTTATATCAAATCCATTTTAAAGACATTTAAAATAAGCATGAAATGTATTCTAAGGCCCTTTGAGATATCTCATAAGAGATACCTTGAAATAAAATTATAATCACGTGCATGTTAAAGGTATTTCCTAAGAAATATATAGAAAGAAAATTCCAATATTGTGCATCAAGGTTGTTTCAAAATAAAAAGTTGTAATGGTTATATCAAATCCTTTTTAAGGACCTTTTAAATCAACATTTAATTTATTTTAAGGCCCTTTTAGGTATCTCTTAGAAAATTCCAATCATGTGCATGTTCAAGGTATCTCTAGGAGATACCTCGTGTGCATCATGGTTCTTGCCATATAAAAAGTTTTCATGGTTATAAAAAATCCTTTGTAATGATCTTTATAAGACACATGGAATGTATTCAAAGGCCCTTTGAGGTATTTATTATGAGAGATACCTTGAAATAAAATGCAATTATGTGCATGTTCAAGGAATCTCCCAAGAGATACCTCGAAATAAAATTCCAATTATGTGCATGAGGGTTCTTACCAAATAAAAAGGTGTCATGATTATATCAAATACCTTACAAGGACCTTTGTAATTAAAAAAATAAGGTATTATAAGGCCCTTCAAGGTATCTCCTAGGAGACACCTTTGAAAGAACCTAAACATGTCTATTGAACCTATTGTAGAAACACAAGCAACAATTCATAAAAACAATGGAATGGGTAAAACCATGATCATATGAAAACATGCCATTAATCCAAATTAGATTTTGGAACAATGTGTAAAACAATTAAGTGTGGATATGCTCCTAATCATGTAATGATGGAAAAATTGATCCTCCACCTCAATGGGATATTTTATAGTTATCTATGTGGATGAATATCTCACAAGGGACAAAACAAAACCTTTATCCTCTTACATAATAAACAAAAATGCCCCTTTCCTATGCTCATGATTACATAAAAACTATCTAAAAGGGACATGACACTATCAAGCCAATTACAATGTTTTCCTAGTGGGAAATGAGAAGAAAGAAGGGAGGGAAGAGAAGAAAGAAGTTATGCCAGCTTAGAAAAACCAAAATATCTAGTTATAATCCAAAGTTAATATAGATGATGAAATATTTTTCTAGCTTATTTTTATACTTTATATATCCTTCTAGCATAGGGGTGGAATTCCCTTAGTTTTGGCTCGCATGGTAATTGGATTTTACTCTATACTCTTCAAGCTCAGTGGTAATCTTCTGAAGCATTGTTTGATTTCATCTAATGAGTTCTTTAAGATGGTCAAAATACTTCTCAAGTGACACCAACTATTTTATTTTATCAACATCAAAAGACTCTTATGGTGAATTGATGAGGTTTTTTAGAGTGATGTGTATCATCTCTTCCTCCAAGTCACTTACACCATCAAGGTTGACCATCTTCCTTAATGCAACATATATACCATTTATTTTAGTCTTGAGGGACTTCTCTTCTCATTTTAAATTGAATATGAAATCTTTGAATATCATCAAATGATGCTTGATTTCTAGTTGACACTCCTTGGGCTTCTTGTGATCATTGGGAACAATGATCCTTTCTATGATCAAAGTATTTATGCCCATCTTTTAGACCTCATCCATTTTACACTAGACCTCATCTCATGTCTTAATATCCATCTCATAGAAAATAATTTGAACATCACACTCCCTCTTATTGGCCATTATGTTGTTTAAGGATTTCAATGCTGAGTGGATTATTTATTCTACCCTGGTGCATATATCTTCTTGAAATTTTTATATATCTCTTATTTTGGACTTCAAATCATCAATTCATCCAAAATAAAATGACTCTATTAAGAAGAGAAGATGTTTTCGAGTAATACTAGTAGTTGGAGTTACTGCCTTGGGCTCACTCAATATCTTTTGTAAGTACTAGATCATAGACTAATTTTTTGCCTTCAAATCTTCCTTGGCGGCTTTGTCTTTATCCATCTTATGAGCCACTATGTTTGCTAAAACTTTTGAGTTATGATTTAGCTCATTCCTTGATGGATCCCCTAGACTATAGCTATAAATAGTGTAACTCTCAAGGAAAGCATCTTTTTTAAAATCATCTAGTGGGATAATGGCTACCTTCACATTCCTTTCTTTTATGGTAGTGAATGTGGTCTTGGAATGTGTCTTAGAATTCTTGGGGGGATTAGAATTATATGCCTAATTGATCTTCACTACATTGATCTCCCTCATTTTGCTCATAATATCCTTATTCTACTTGACCTATTCCTCAACCCAAAGAAAGGATCTAGTCTAAAATCTCATTGATGTACTAGACATAGATGTAGGCCTTGAGATAGTAAAAGGGTGGTGTCATCAGATTAATTGATGTAATAAGTGCCACAATAATGGGCTATGGAATTAATATAAACTATTTGATTTCTTCATCACTTTACAACTCCTCACCACCCTTGTTTACTCTAGGTTCCCCTTCTAGGTTTAGCTCTATCTACTCCAAAACTTAAAAATATAGACAAAATTGGTGAGACTCCTTGAGCAATAGTTTAAGGAATATTCCTCATCCTACTAACTAAATAGAAGGTTCTTCACCCACTTCACCTAATATTTTCTTGAGCCTTATGTATGAATGAGGCTATGGTGTCTTCCTTGTTTGCCTCAGGAAACTCTTCACCAATCGTAACCTCTAGACCTTTATTATGGGTTGGATCATGGATCTTGATGAGAGGAAGGAGACCTCAAGGTGATTTAATTGAAGAAACATTACCTGAAGCACTCTTCTTAGCATCTTTATTAGACTAATCTAATTCCTTATTTATTTATCCATGGGTGGGGGTACCCATTTTTAGGTTTCTTCCCCTACATTTTTCTATACTCTCCTTCTCCTCTGATGTTGAAATTGACACCTTTGGATGGGAAAGGACAACTTATGATGCCTTTGGAGATATCTATAGTCTTCTTTATGTAACCACCCCTTCAATATTAGTGGTGACTTGAGTATCCTACTCTGGATCTACCTTATCCTTCTCATCAGATTTATTCATTTCCTTAACTACACCTTCATTATCTTGGACTAGTGGTTGGGTGATGAAATTTTCAACAAATGTTTTTTTATCTAATGAGATCATTTACTTTTATTAAGAGGCCTAAACTTGAGTGGTTACCTTAGCTCCAACCTTCACAACATCTTCAAAAGAGAGGGGATCAATTGAGGCCATAACTGATTTCTTATCACCCTTATTTTTTACTCTTGAAGGACCCTATTCTACAAATAAACCAACCATTGGGACTTTCAATCATGTATGGGGTATTTCCCTTAGAGTTCTTTACTCAGTTATTACCTGTGGAGGAGTGAATGCTCATTGATTTTTCATCAACTTTGTAATGCTCCTATCTTCACTTGAGTCTTATTCATCACTCATATCTCTAAAATCTAAGTATTTGAGGATTGATACTCTTTCCTCTTCATTGGGAGTTCCTTAGAAGCAAGATATTTAAACATAACCTCCTTCCTCTTTTTAGGAATCCCAACTAGAGGTTGTAGAGACCTTTTGACTCTTTTTGCTTCGGTTACTCTACCTCTTCCTCACCTCCTCTCTTCTTTGAATAAATCTTTGAGGGAGGGATAATGGCTGGCTATTATGATAGTGGACCAGGTGGGACAGTAGTTGGATTAACCACTATGATTATTGTTGTGATGGTTGGTATAGTTGGGGCTCCTTCTGATGCGATGGATATTCGGGTGGAACTAGATAATGTAACCTCCCCAATAGTAATTTTTTCCCAATTTTTAGATATATTATTAACTTCGAGAAGGACAATCCTAACTTGGACTATGATGTGGTTATGGATTCTACATTAATTGGCTTGGTAAAGTCAACATTAGAAACCTTTCTCTTCCCTTTGACATTTTCCATTGGTAGTGGATCCAAGTGAGCACCACTTTATTTTAGGAGGAAACCTTTTAACTCCCAAACTTGTCTAAGTTTTCAAAGGGTAGGGGTGCCATAAGTACTAAAATCAACCCCATGTTCCTTTAACCACCTGCAGGTTCTTCTCATAATTATTATGGCCCTTCATGGAATGGAATAATTTTACTTAGTAGTGAACTCCACATGTGAGATGGCCTAGGATTCAATATTGGACTAATTACATAATATAGATAGTGTCCTCTTATCATCCTCCATATCCTTAGGGATGGGAGTGATATTGTATTTGACAACTTCTTACATTGTCGGTCTCTTATAATCTAAATTCTTGGCATCTTCCTCAATAGTGAAAATAGAGAAGATGTCTTCAAAATGTGATTGATGCAAACTTACATTAGTGACTATGTTTACCCACCATCTGATATCATAGTTTAGCCTGGATGGCATCTTGTCGATCACATACTAGCCTATATATTGCTCTAATCCCTTAAATTTGGTAATACAAGGAAATGAATAATGTCCAATTTTAATTGGAAAATTAAAAAGTTTATTTACCTTCTTTTTTTCTCATCTCATGTGGGGCCACTATCTACTTTCTTAACTTTGTCACTACTATTCTATCATCCAGGTATCTCGGTAGTTTGTATGAAGATGCCAAGTAAACACTTACCCTGATATAAGTAAAAGATTTAAATTAAATATATGAGATGCCGTATTTATCAATTGTGTCTTTGTACCCCTTGGATATACTATTGAGGCTTATTATAGGATAGAAGACACTAATCATAGCATTAAATAAACAATTGTAAACTCTACATATATTCTTTCTTGAAGCCATCTACAGTTATTTTAGCATAAACCTCATATATTCTCATCACACTAGGATTCTTGGTTAGCCGCTGGAATGTCCTATTATGAAATAAGATTTACATCAAGTAGGAGGACATGTAAAATGTACCTATGAATTCTTCATTTGAGTGGATTGCTACTTGGAGTTGTATCAGTTGCCTATGTAGATTATCACTTAGAATGGTAGCCCAATCCATTTTTTTCTATTATTCCAACACATAGATTAAGATTACAAACATCCAACATTTAAATTTATCTATAATGGGCATCCCATAAACTCTTACCATAATGGTAATCAAATAATAGGGAAATTATTTGAATTCCTCTAGTTTTAGACTTTTAGACATTCTTAAGACCCTTTTCCTTTTCTTGACTAGCCAGTAAGAGTTGATAATGTCCCATATTGTGTTATCATTCCTCTAGAGAGAGTGTGATAATTTTAGGATTAGGAGGAATATCAATCATGGTGTTGATGTCCAAAGGATTGATAGAGTATACAACTTATTGGCTTTCATCGATGATAGTCCTAGTGTCTAGTTGGTATACTTAGGCACATGTAATCACTAATTCTAAGTATGGAACAACTAAGGGGAATATTTTTGTAGGGGTTATATAACTCGTGATAAGGATGGAGAATACTAGGAGAGAGTATGGATACTATAATACATTTAATATGACTATAAATTCTAACCCCTAAACATATGTATCTTTGATTTCATCTAGAATAGAAATAGTATTGCTCTTGATAGATGCTGAAGTAACCACCATTATTTCCTAGCTCTTTTAGTGTAATAGCTTGAAATTGAATGAATTCCTCACTATAATAACCCTTTAAAAAACTTAAAACATATCAAATAACACAAAACAATGATCTATAAAAGAATTTATTAGTAATCTAGAGGGTTGTGCATAATTGAAACTGAAGACCTTTAAAGAATTCATTGTAATCACTATTTCACACTACACATAGGTAGGGCACATAAATAGCTCAAAAATGCAATTATAAGATCTAAATACAAAAGGCAAACATGAATGAAGGTAATTACCTTAGTTATAATCCTATGCATTTTTAAATTAGGGTTGTCATTAATGATTTGAAGCTTAACAGTAATTACCAACTACCCTCTTTAAGTCATTTGAGCTTATTTTCAAAAAAGGAGAGATAAGGTGAAAATGTTTCTTTTATGTCAAAAAATAATCCTTGAAATGCATGGATTAATATAATAAAACTTTTCAATTCTGGTGATATTCAAGCTTTCAAGGACCTTTTGCACCTTGCCCACCCAAAGGCAAGTGAGGCAATTTTTAAAAAGGGCCCAGAGCTTGAAAATCCTTGAGTATCTACCATGTGTCATCACTTATATTTTTAAATATATGTGTTCAAGTGATTATGTACTCTTTAAACCTTTCCCACCAAAATATAAGAAAGTAAATCTCTTAAAAGGACCCAAAACTAATAAAACCTTGAGGACATACCATGTGTCTAACTTAGATGTTAGCTTAAACTCTCGACCAAATTTCCATTTTTGTACCATCCTTATTGATATAGGGAAGGGTGAATTTTTTTTTGGATACCTAAAAATAGTCTTAGTAATCCCTTTACATAACCACATGTCTTTCATTTGGCTCATCAAATAATTCCTAACCTTAGTCACCAAAACACGTTGAAGGTGCAACATGAAAATTTCATTTGTGGCCCTAGAACATTTCTTCTTTGAACATAAGGAAACAAATCAATGTATTTAAGGAGATAGATATATTTATATATTATCATAGTCAAAATTCATATCCTAGACTGCTTTATCCAAGGCATCCATTAGTACCTTTTGTGTAAAGGAAAATTGTACTCCTTTCATGAAGGAGAAATCCACTCTTGTCCCTGTTTAAAATGTATCTCCTAAGAGATATATACCTTCAATGGGAAATCCACTCTTATGCATGTTTGAAAGTTATCTCATAAGAAATACCATGAAAGTATTACAAAGGCCTTCAAAATATCACCCAGTAGTGCCTTTTATATAAAGGAATATTCCACTTGTTCCTTAGAGGAGAAATATACTCTTGTACCTATTTGAAAGGTATTTCCATGGAGATACCTTGAAGGTATTACAAGGGGCTTCAAAATATCACCCAATAGTGCCTTTTCCATGTGAAATAAAATTTCACTTGGATAAATCCTCTCTTATCCTTGTTTGAAATGTATCCTCTAGGAGGTTTGACTTGTTGAATTAATCAAACTCTAGGAGGCAAGAAACTAGGCAAGTGATGTGAAGCTCATTTGATAATAAGCATATAAGTGATGGTGAAATAGGAATTCATTAGATCTAGGATTTTAAACTATAGATTTGTTTCTTAAATATTGCATGTATCACTTAAGAAATACCTTGAAGTGTAAATCCATTATTGTTTGCACAAGTCATTTGGAATATTTATTTTCACAAAATGTTTGATGAAAAAAATCTAAACAAAAAAGTCTGAACACCCGATGTCTTGAATAATAATTCCAAAAACTTTGCTTGGACTTGTGAATTATTTGAGGTCAATATTATGCACACACAAAAAACTACACTAATGAAATCACAAATACACATCTTGAAATATGAATCAACTTGAACTCAACTATCTTAATCAACATGTTCACCAATCTTGAACTCAACTATCTTAATCAACACATTCACCAATTTTGAATCCCTATATGTGCCAATCATGAGGTCTAAAGAAGCTATTTTATTAATTAGCATGAGAGGTATTTTCTTGATGATGTCATCTTAATTATTCAATTGAAAAATGGACACACCCCACATTGTCATGATGGTTTTTTAATGATGACACAAATTTAGGTCAAGATTTTAGATATTGATACATGCAATGTAATTATTTCAAAGGACTTGCACATTTGGGGCTCTCTGGTATTGCATCACATTATTTTATTTGGCTCTTTATCCCATAAACTATCAATTTCCATTTCTAAAAACCTAAACAATGAAGCTTGTAGAAGAATTTTGTAAACTCAAAATATAGATGGGGACTGGGATCAATTCAAACCAATTTCATGCTCTGATGTCAAGGAAAATGAATACATTTGGAATAAAATGGTCGAAGGATGATTGGCACCTTTGTGTAATGGCTCATTAGGCATGATACAGGGCTTTATAAGAACATCACTCATAGATGAAAATATTGTGAAGTTCATATACATGGCTTAAGAATCTTGATCACTAAGGAGATCATTATAGAGACTACCAAGATGGATTTTTATAGTTTCAAATCATTCAAGGATAAGAAGGGAAAGGATGAGTTTCTCAGCATTTCATTCAAGAAGGAAAAGAACAAACCCAAGATTTCATCCTAAAAGGGTTTCATGAGGTTAGAACTATCAAGGAAATGGCTTGAAGTTTGCCTCTAGATAATGAAGTATATTATATTAGAAGGAAAACATGTGAGTTTTTTCCATCACTTCTTAGTACTCAATCATTTCAAAGGACACACTATTAGCATTCTAGTTTTTCTTATGCAATCCGTATAATCTTTGGAAATAAACTTCAAGAAAAACCCTTCAACAAACTTAATTCACCAAGGTTGGATTTTGTTATTGATTAATAGAGGGTAACCACAGTGATCTAAAATCATAAGTAAGGTGATTGATATCCCCAATGAGAAGGAAGAAATTGAAGGGGGATGAATTTTCCATAAAGTTAGCTTTGAATCATTAACTAAAAGAATAAAATTTTGGGGATTCTACTGAACCAATACAGGAGGATCCCAAAATAGACATGGGGAGTCCTACATATGTCCCTCCATTAGCTACAAGAGGTAAAGGGGTTCTCAATTCTAGTTACACATGAAGATTCACATCCAAAAAGTTCTATGCAACAAAATCATGGATGAGTTTGAAAAGTTACAAAGGCTCCTAGGTCATGTGTTAGCAACCTCTAAATTTGGAAAGGGTAATCTAGAACACACTACCTAGGGAAAAAAATAAACTCATAGTGGTGGAAAGGAGGATGTCAATAGGGATTTCAAGGAGGAAAATGTGTAGATCTAGTCTATGAACCACATCACAAAATATATGAAGAAGATAAGGATTGGTTCATGAGAAGTCATATCAAAAGAAGTACTAATAAAAATGAGAGTATTGTAACCAAAAATTTGGTCTTTTATTCTGATTTAGAATAGTTAGGCTTTCTCTATCTCTTTTTGTTTGGTTTTAGGTTTTTTGGATGATACTTTGTATAAGTTTGGTGATAGGGGCTTTAGCTACTGGTTTTTTCTTTTGTTCCTTTGGATTTTTCATGTCTATCTTATAGGTTTCTTTTTTGAAGAGAATGGGCCCCTTCAACTTGGATTTTAACAATATATACAAAAGAAAAAAATAATACACATTGAATGGAATTATAATACCATTATGGGTACCTTGAAGGTATCTCCTAACAAACACCTTTATGCATAGAGGAACGATTGAAGGTATTATAAGGCCTTGTTATCTTGAAATAATTCCAATCATCTACTTTTTCAAGGTATCTACTAGGATACCCATTGAAAGTATTACAAATTCATGTTTGAAAGTCTCTCCTATGAGATACATAATAAGTTAAAAATATGCATTAGCGTAAAATTGAAGGTACTACAAAGCCCTTCAAGGTATATCCTCAAAGATACCTTTAATAAAATTCCAATCATGTGCATGTTGAAGGAATGTTATTATATTTTAGTTGAATTTCTCTAGAATATGGAAATTACAAGTATAACTTGTGTAGTAAGAAGTGAAAAGCAATATTAATAACATGAGTGAATTTACACAATCTTCAATTTTATACACCATAATAAATATAAAGATAATTAACAAGACGTTAAGAATTTTGGATCATAAAGAACATGATACAAGATAGAACAAGTGAAAATAAAATAGAATAAACACTACAAACCATGTATAGGTAAAGGAATCTTAGGGAAATAATAACATCAAAAAATAATTACATTACATCATAACACTATATATATATATATATAACTTTTTACATGTCTCTATCTCTTCACATTACAACTTTACAACATTAAAAAAAGAAAAGAGACATGACATTCTTATATCTATCACTTGCCTAACAAGGCTAAAGACATCCAAAAGATCATATAGATGATAAAATTATACCCTGCACATATGTACCTTTTTTAGATCCAAAACTTTCATGGAATTAAATTATTTTTCATCCCAAGATAAAATTTAAAATTTGACCTCAACTAAATTTGGAAAATATTAGCCTTTCATAAAAGTGGGAGTAATCACTCTAGGTTTTCTAATTTTCCATATTTACCTACCACCATTTGTAGTTTTCCATATACTAGCATAACTAGGTGGCCATCCAAGTTAGAGGTATTCAGCCAACTTGGCCCTGCTTCAAATGCTTATGACTATGTCATAAATAAGAATTTTTTTTGAAACTATAAAACTTGAACTATGCATTTACCTACTATGTAGGTTGTGGTTACCTAGACTATGCCTTTATATCCAACTTTTTCTTTTACAAAATTTCTTGGTGCTCCTATAGTGGAATGAACTTAGGTTTATCTATGATATGCACAATAGTTTTCTCAACCTACAAGAGTTCATGCTTTAGAATTTTCTAATTATCAATTACTTCCCACACTATGGTAAGTAAAATGTAAAATCAAATCTAAATGACCATCAAATTGTGGACATTTACTTAATCTATGATGATAAAAAAGTCTTTGGAATTTGAAAGATTAAATTAAATATCTAACACAATATCATCCAACCTATCTATAATCCTTTAGTCTTGAATTATCATAAACATGTTACACATTATCTCATTATGCTAGAACTAGAGCTTCTTCATCATGGTATCCCTAGCTTCTAAAAACTATTAAAATGTAGTAATTAATGTTTCCCTTGTAGCTCTTTGATCATTCACTAAAACTTTAGCTTTATCCATTATTATAAAATCTATCTTATCAGAATCTAAGGATTTGTCAACATATTGCCTTAAATCAAGAATTCTTTGTACAATCTACTTAGTGTAATGCACAATTATATCCAAAAACTATACATATTCCTCTATAATTTCATAATTTCATTTCATCTTAGTGTATATATCCTACCCTTGGGTGCACATTTTTGTGCACTCACCCAATCCTTTGTTAGCTAAGTTAGCAATGTAGTTAGTTATTTGTCCTTGGACATTAATTGATCACTAAGGACTTGTGCAACTAGAGCAGGGAAAAAGGAATTGATGAGATGCCTAGCCTTAACAATTTGATTTTATGGTTCAACTTTCTCCTTGCAAAACCAAAAAACCATATGTTCCAATTTAAAATCCTTTCATGTAATGTATTTTTGGAAATCATTTTATATTTGAATTTCCTTGGATAATGGTACCTATGAAACATCCAAAGAAATCTCCATCAAAGTAGAAGAAATAAAAATAGATCTCATTCAGATAGTGGTATTTAGGGATCCCTCCATTACATATACATCATGTATTTCCATATCAAATTGTGAGTTATTTAAAGCTTTGGATTAGATAACTATGACACCTTTGTGCATGAAAAAATTTATTGACTCAATCAAAAGGACAAGTGTATCCTTGTGTTTCATCATGCCTTTAGACTTCACTTGATGGGCACTACTTGTTATGGCTAGATCTCTAAAAGACACAAAATGTTTGAGTACAGTGGTAGAAACAATCACCCAATTATGACTACATTTTTTGTGTATCAGTGGCCATAATAGGTTCCCTTCATCTGGTAGATCTACAAACTATGTGAATGATGAATCATCTTTTGGATCTTTTTCAAAAAATTCTACCACAAGTTTACATTGAGCTTCTTCTTGACGTATAATATCCACAATAATAAAAGGAGGGGGTTGTGTAGTGTTGACAAAATGATCACTACTTACCTTATTCCACACTTGGTAAGTCTGTACTATTTTCTAGAATAATAACTCTTTCTCCTCCTCGTTATCATAAACCTTTTGATAGATGTCTTAAATCATGCATTGAAAAACTTCCTATTAATTAACCCAAAACAAGATCATACACCTAATCTATCCTTGGCACATGTGTGCTATCCAACTAAGACTTGATTTTCCTTGATCTCTTTTTGGTTGTTGGGGCTAAGGATCTTTATGAAAGTCCCTTTTATTTTCATTTTTATTATTGTGGAGGATCTTCAAACTATTGGGGTGATGCCTATACTTTTGTATCTAGCTATGGTTGTTCTCACTCTTGTTGGTCTTGTTGTGTTACTAAGGATCTTTGCCTCCATAATTTAGCTTATGCTTCAACCATTGTGATGAAAAAGGGCATTAGAGTTGCATTTGGCATGGATAACTCATGCACCTTGATTTAAATGTCATTTTATAGCTTGATTACCAATTCATGTTACCCTAAATACTGCATGACATCTTATGAAATGCAAGGGTGTGACCTAATCAAAGCTAGAGCCTTAAGCCACCATGTGTTAAACCACTGTAGTTTCTCATAATATTGTCCTGTCTTAGTCCAAGTGATGCCTATGAGGGTAGTAGTAGGCCAAAAGTCTATAGTAACATTAAGTTAGCCTAGTGTGGACTTCCATTGGGGGTGAAGTTTAACAACAAAACTAGAAATTGATATTGGAAATTTTGTGAGTTACCTAAAAGTACCTTCTCAATATTAGTGATAAGATCAGATGTGAGAAACTTGAACTAATTAAAGTTCTCATTCTATTGTATTATGTGATTGAAAATGTTAATTACCCTTTTGTTACCTACATGGCCTACTTCAATGTCTACCAAAACTTATTTGTAATACATGCTACTAGAATGTGCATTGTAATGTCCTCAATGGAGTCAAATGGGGTTCCTCTACTTACCCTAGTGGGAAAATTTTATCAAATATAAGGATGAATTGGTGATGTGGTGGACTTGTATGGAAATAATGATTTTTCATGATTCAAGAGGCCTGTGGCTCTCACCATTGTCTATGCATTGATCCAAATAGTGATATCTCAAGACAAATGAATAGCCCTTTAGTTGTATTTGCTTAACAAGGTATGCTGAACTCATCTAGTTACTCAAATGTAGGTAACTTGATTAGCTTCTCTACATCAGAATCCCAAAGTAGATGGTGAAGTGTAAGAGCTCCTACTTGTGAACTTCAACTATTTCCATAAGGTCAAAGGGATTTAGGTCATTGAATTTGGTTTCTTAAATACCTAACCCAATCCCCATTTCTAGATTTTCTAAATCAATGAGCAGGATCAATAACTTGATTTTATCCATGAATAAACATGTAATATATGTTATTTTATTAATTTTTTCTATCAAAATTGGGTATAGATTTTTTCACACGGGAGTATATTCAGAGTAGATAGTAGAATAATCTTCTTCACCAAAGTATGTAATGTTTTTGGTTTGTTCATCTACTTCATTTTATGGATTTTACCATCCAATTTGCTCTTGTCAACCTCTTTAAATGCACTAACTATGTATACACATAATATTTTCACAATTTTATTTACTATTGACACTTCATATCTTGTAAGAACCTATCAAGTCTCAATCTCTCTGAGTGCATGCCTTGGGGTTCATTAAGAAAGGAGTGGGCAAACCTTTGGTGCTTCATAATATTTTTATTCCTTTTAAAACTTGCTATCTACACTCTTACCTCTTAAAAACTTAAACCCTAAGTTTATTTCTCTTTTTCCTATCTATTCCCACTATTTGTCATGATATATCCCTCATTTCTTACCTTATCTCCCATTTGACCTATTCAATAATCTAGGTTGACCTAATCAACCTAGCTTATTCTAGGGATACTTTGCCTTTCTTTATTACTTTGCATCCCAACCAACCTAGCACAAACTTTAAGCATTACCCAGATAATGTGCTAGGTTCACCTGGTTGACCTAGCACAACTGACATGTCTGAAAGTCTTTAAGGTGAGATACTACTATATATACAAGGTCATTTCTTACCATTTCATAAGAGAGTTGAATTAAGCAAATAAGTGTGAATGAACATCTACTTATTGACCATTCTACTTGAGGAATAAATCTTTAGGATTTAATACTTTGTTTTGGATCTTATATCTTATCTTATGGAGAAGTCTTTTGGATGATTAGGTAGGTCATGTAGCCTAAATTGAATTTATCTTGGTTGTCCTTACAAGCCACAAAAATCTATTGCAAAGCACCATTAGCCATAGGAAAGGTTGAGACTCAGTAGGTTCATCTCTAAAGGTAAGTATTCCTAACTTCATTTCTCCTTTGTAAGAGTTGATAGATAATGTATTATGTATTATTCTCTCTCACGTATTAGGATTCCATATACATTGATGTGAGTATATATCTCCTATACATGTTTAGTTTAGTTGTTATTTACTTATTTTATTCTAACCTCAACTTTGTGCCATAAGCTTTGGTGAGCACTAGATTAATTTAATTTTCTTTTTATTAGATTAGTTTACTTTATTGTTTATTATCATAAGTGAATATAGAAACCATAGGACTCTTTTAGTTTTGTTGTGTGATTATGTTAGATTGTATGCTTTTTAACCCTACCTATTATGATGTGATGTGAAAAATGATACAAGTGATCCCCTAATTTGGTCTAGGAGATCCTCATATTCATCATGTTCCTACTTAACAAGTGTGTGCACTAATTATAAGTGTAGGTATTATCTATCTTATCTAATCTAGGATTGAATCATGTACACCATGCAATTTTGATTAATACATTCTAGGGAACCCAATGTGAATCAAACCTTTATAGGGTTTCTTTCACTTATTTTATTCATTTTTTCATCTTCTATATCATATCTTTCAACTTTTGGCTCAATTATATTGACCTAACTACTTTCATATGTGTAAGAATAGGCAACTAGATCAACAAACTGAACCCAACATATGTTTTTATCACTTTTCAAACATTCTTTTTATCTTATTAGATTGACCAAGTTGACCTAGCACATTCCATCCACTTTACAGTAGGTTCCTATTTAGGATTCATAGTGCAAGTTCAAGATTTTAGACTTCCAAATTTGCATTCTAGTCAACTAGGTTGACGAGATCAACTCAGCACATTTTGAGACATCCAATTCAATCAACTAGGTCAACCAGGTTGACTTAGCACACTTTTTCAATTTTTACAGTAGGGTCTTATCTCACTTGGTCAACCATCTTGACCCAATTCTAAAAATTGGGCCAATTCTCTCTAAGGTTATAGGTTAGTTACCTATTCTATTTTCATCTTCAAAATGCTAGGGTCAATTTCTCTTTCTCTATTTCTAATCTACTCTATATTTTTCTTTCAAAATTATAATCTATGTATGTGTACCAATTGTATTGGCCAGCATCAATTTAATTAACTATATATTTCATTTTATTATATGATTTTATAGACTAGATATAGGCATATCTCATTTCATTTTTCATATTTTTATCAATCCTTTCTCTTTTCCTATCTATTTTGCTACATCAACAATCTTGATTCTGCACTGTCCTAGGCCCTAGTTTCTACTTTTGTCAATTGTATTAGGTTGACTTGGTTAACCTAACAATTTATATAGCTCCTATGCACTACACTAGGTCAACTAGGTTTACCTAACATAGTTTTCATGCCTTTTTCCCTTTTTTTTTAGCTTCTACTCTTTATACTAGGTTAGTTCTATGGACCCTATCTAACTTTATTGTCCCTATTTTACACCAGGTTGACTAGGTCGACCTAGCTTTATTTTTTTCACTTTATGAATCCTTTGTTTTCTCATCTTTCTTTCCTTCCTCTTTCATCATGGATTTAATATTGGCTAACAACACTAAATATCAAATAGTAGGCATGATGGTAACTAATCCTCATAGGGTTTCCCATAGACAAATTAGAGTTCCTTTTGTAAGTGCTAGTAATGTCCCTATTACAACTCACACAATGGACTATGGGTTCCCTCATGATACTCTTTGCAACATGATCCTTATTTTATCCTAGAAAACCAACCTAAGTTAGAGTATACTCTTGAAATGCTTTTCTTTATTAACCAATTTTCCCAACATAAAGGGAAAGATCCATCTACCATTTACAATCTCATGATTACAGGTCAAGATAATGAACCTCATTAACCACATTCTAAATTTTCAAATGGATTTGGTATTAATAATTTCTTTGATTCACAACCTCTTCTTTTGATCATGAACTCTTCTCATGCTTCATCTTCTTCTTTCCTTTTTTCTACCTCTATGCCTAGGATCTCAACTACCATGTCTAGTTCTACATCTAGTAGACCTCTCTTAAGATCTACTATCTTTAATCCTTCTAATAATTCATTGTTTTATACCTAACTCACTCATTATTCTAGTGCTTCTTCCTCTCTTCCATTCACTATTCCATCTTTTTCTACATAAGTAAGATTTTCCACTAGTGCCTCTCATTCTAATCATTCATCTCAAACTCTCAACAACACCAATAGTGGTACCTAATCCACTAATACCAAGACCAAATATTTTAATAATATTATTCAAACTCAGCAGCTTCTATTGAAAACTCTCAATCAAATGAATGTTTTCCAAGCCCATAACACAAATCAAATGATGAGAATGCAAAATTGCCTTCTTCATCTTCAAATGCAACCACAACCAATGGCTTGGGGCACACATAACCAAAGTGATCCTCCCCCTCCTCTTCAAGATTCTCAAGGAAATATTATTCCTAAACCTCCTTTAATCAATAAAAGTATCAAGCATATATAAAATGAACCTCTCACTACTTAGATTACTAACCTTGATATATGAGGTATAATATGTACAATCACTTATAATGGATCAACTAATCCTTGTATTCATCTTCAAACATTTAGGAATATTTATAAATATTGGATTAAATTAAACACCCTTTCCACTACCAAGATCCTTGTTAAGACCCTCATAGGTGATGCCTTAGATTGGTATAATCAACTTAGACCTCATTCCATTACTAGTTTAGAGGATTTAGTGAATGTTTTAGTTCAAGAATTCCAAACTAGTGATCTTCCTAAAATCACTTTGGCCCATTTAATCAATTGAAATCAAAGAAAAAATGAAACTACCCAAGCATTTGTTAAATGATGGAAGACTTTATCAAACAAATGTATACACAACATGGCTAATTATAATATTTTTCATCTCTTTACAAATGATATTTATCCCAAATTACAATATTGAGTATTTACCCTTTCTCCATGCACTTTGGAAGAAGCTATTGATCAATATAAATGACAAGATTTCCTTATGCATCAATTTGAACCACCCCAACCTTCCATGGGTTATTTTATATTACTTAAAAATAAAAACTATAAGGTTACTAGTGATGGTGTTTCTAATTTATATGATACCATTCACCATGTTCAAGATGTTATTCTTACCCCTTCTTTGGAACTAGCTTCCTCTTCTCAATAATCTACTAATCCTCATTTCTCAAAAAAAAAAAAAAAAAACATTAATGTTTATAAAATTCTTTCCTTAGCTGAATTTATTAAACATCTACCTAGGCCTCTTACTCATGAAATTGACCCTACTCATCCTATGAAAACTTGGTATGATCCTAGAAAGTTTTGTTGGTTTCATGCTAGTTAGGGTCATTCTCATGAGACCAGTAGATAGCTTTGTAATTTAGCTATGTAATTTCTTCTTAGACCTAATTTTTAATATTATTCTATCACATGCCAATGTCAATAATCTTATGATCATGCATTGAAAAAATACAAAACTCATGATAAGGTTCGAGCCTTGAATCTAGAAAACACTCATTTGGCTATTTATAAAGATCCTTTACCTAATCATCAACCAATTCAAGAAAACCAAGGCAAGCCCATCTCTTTTACCAAAATTATATAAAGTCTTACAAAACCAATTTATAAATAAATGGTGGTTATCATGACTAATATGTGAAGAGTGGTGGCTTTCATCAATTCTCAACCTATCTACACCTTGCCTCTTTCTCAAGCATACCATGTTATCTAATATCCTTCTCCAACTCATTTAAATGAGTTGGGGAAAGAAGATATTATAACCTTTGACAAGATACAACTTATGATTATCCTTTAGATAACACATCCCATGATATTTATACCACTCTTCCATAATCTTCTCCTTCTAATGTTAATCAACCTTATGTTAACACCTCTTCTACTCCTCCAGATTAAGTTGAACCTACTATTTCACCATCTCAACATGATTTGTAACCTACTTCTAAACCTTCCCAATCTTATCAACACAAATTTCAATGTGCTTCAACTCTTCCCTCTAAAGACCTCTTCAACCATTACACACCTATATATAACAATCTTATTGTGGGTTATGATGAGTAGGATACCATTGTAGATATCACTAATATCCCTTCTCAAATTCCATTTAATGAACTCATGAGTACATATCCCCATCATCTAAACCATCTTATGTAACTATTATTTGAGATTAATGTCCCTGATCCTCCCTTACTGGGATGGGAGGCAGTCTTATCTAATTTTGAGGATAGTGTCCTAAAATAATGTGAATATATGTCCATCATTATTGATGAAATTATTGACACTTCTCTTTCATTAAAATTTATCATCACATCTATGATTTTTTATGAGATTCTAATTCATGTAGATGATCCTCTCCTATTTATTAGTGTCTAAATTAGTGATATCCAAGTTAAGCATTCTTTGATTGATGAGGGTTATGGTACTTGTGTTGATTCTCTTGATTTCATTAAAAGCCTTAGATATTTTAAATGCAATATTATATCCACATGTAGTACCTGCCAAGGATATGATATAAGTCAAATGCCTCTTCTTAGGTGTGTGTGGCTTCCCATTACTATCCCACCTAACACTATTCATTTAAAGGTGATGATATTTAGCATTCCTCTTTCTTATAACATCCTGATTGGTAGGTTATGGACTCCTCGTATGCAAGATATCACTTCTTTCACCTACCAATGCATTAAATTACCTCATAATGGAGCCATTTATAGGATTTAAGGAGATACTAACCCTTTTAATTTTGAACAATTCCAAGATCATGGTGTCTTTAAGATTCTTACTGTTGAACCTTTACCTAGTGTTCCGTTTCATGAGCTGTAACAAAAAAAAATTCTTGTCAACTCAACTAGAGGATATAATGGGCATCCCAAGCTTACTGGTAATATTCCTCCCAATGTTTTAGACTCCGATGAAGATGAGCCTAATGATATTAATCTCAAGATCAAAACATATGATTTCATGGCTTATCTCATCTCATAACTTCTTGCTTCTTTACAACCTTGTTCTCACAAACCTCCTTATGATGACATTCCTATAGTATTATCCAAGACTCATCATTATATTCACCATGATTCTTTTGATGACAAAGTTTTTCTGACTTGTGTCATCGATCTTCATTAACCTAGTTATGATGATGGTTATTCTTTATATGATCCTTTATTAGTTGATCTTATATAAGCCCATGATACTGAGATTGTGCATTATCATTCTTATTTACTTGAGTCTTTTCATGCATCCTCTCATGTTTTGAATTTTATATTTCTTGATTTTTTTTATTTTTCCTCTTTATCATATAGTGGAGATGGTACCAACACCTTCAATTTATAAGGAGACACATAGGTTTATTCCATGGATCATGCTATGATCAACCATTATCATTTTTAGAGGTTCCCTAATTCCCATCATTAGTTTACTCTTGAGGTTAGTGTTGCCCTTCTTAGACCTTCTATTGATACTACTCCTCCCATAGTGAAACCTATGTCAGAACCAGTTATTATTGCTTATCCCCCTATTGATGAGCCTACTCTTACTTCTTTCATGAGTTCTCTTCTCATTAGGACTAGTTTTATTCCTTCTCCATCATCACCTCCTCTTGGTGATGGTTTTCTTATTTTACCTAAGATGGATCCTTTACCAACCAAATGGGTTGATTAGTTATCTCCCTTTTCTTCCACACTTATGACACCTTTTCCTATGAGTGTTCCTCTTAAGTAAACTCACAAGTCTATCTATTGATTTCATGGGCTAAATACTCATTCTTCTACCCATTGTCATAAGTATGATAATATATTGATACCTTGCATCCTTTTTACCCATCTATAGACACTACAATACATCCTCCCAAGGTTCTTCCTAAATATATACCTAAGTATGGTGAGAGGTATTTTATATGGCACCAATTCAATACACATCATACTAATCATTATCATATCCCTCAACAACATCTTAAGGATCATCTTATAGCTATCCCTGGACTAGATACTATTCCTCCCACAAGTCATTCTTGCAAGAAGGTTCCCCCTTATTCTCCCAAGTTACACCTCCTATGGTTCCTTTTGTGCCTCCACCTATGGTTCCTTCTCCACCCATGAACCCTCCATAACCCATGGATCCTTATCTATTGGTGATTCCTCCTTCTCCCATAGATCTCATTTTGACACATTCTTCTAATCATCCTTTGCCTAATTACCCTCCTCAGCATAATCTAATGAGTATTCATACTTTTTCAATTAAGGAGATTAGAAAAGAAGTATTTGTCTAATATTATATAAATATTGATGACACATTAGTAGTAGTTCATATCCACCTTCATATATATTTATCTGATGTCTTGGATAATGTGTGTGGATATATTTACCAGTACTTATGAGCATATGCATGGTACTTTTACATTTATATTTGGATTGGATGTGTGCTCCATTTTCATTTATTTTTCTATATCTAATTATATCATTTGATACTATCAAATTATTTCTTATATTATATCATTATCTTCTTTGTTATACTATATTTCTTGTTAATTTTATATTCTATCTTTTTCACATATGTTTTTTATTCCTTATCATTGCTTTATATTTCTCATTTCTTCTTGTTGCATCCCTTGGATATTTATTTTGTGATTTAATTTGTAAGACCATGGATAAAACCTGACATATCCTCACAAAATCACCATATTGAGCTTATTGTTGCCTTGTGTCTTCATGATTGTTTACTTTCTTATCCTCATTTTTCATAGATAATTGTCATGGTTACTTGGTTATATTTACCCTATTCCATTTGGCTATTGTCTCCTTTTACCATGTGATCAGTTAGAAAATAGTCTTTCTCATTTCTATTTCCTTTTATCAGTCCACCTTTGGATCTCCCTTTTTCCACAAACTAAGCATACACATGGTTGAGGTTTACAACCACATATTTATTAACTGTCAAGCCTAAGTGTCTTAGTCGGTCTTTTGTCTTGGTTTACCTAACTTCATTTAGCCTTAGCCTACAACTCATTCATGTGTATCACTATCTCTCTCATTCTTGGTCATAACAAATCTATATGGAGGATGAATCTAAAAAAAATAGAACAGCCTTCAAAAGAATGCTAAAATCCAAATCATTTAAAAAAAGGTAATGATATCAAAAGTCAAATATATGCAGTTTTCTTAAAAGTCTAACCACACTAAAAGATGTGATTTAAGTACATCTCCTAGGTCCAATCAAAGCTCAAACTCCATAGTCAACTTCACATAGAGCTGAAGACCTTTAGGGTATAGTTGGCTAGTAGCTTGGAATAGGGGAATTCAAAAAAATCTTCTAGTGCTACCTACTTTCTCACATAAATACCCAATCTTTATAGTAGACTAATGACTTTGTAATGGGACTTGAGGAATGAGGAACATGTTGTAGGGAGGTAAGTCTATTATACTTTTCATTTTACCAATCTACCTTCATGAGCTGATCTTAGTAGCACACTTATCTACCTACAAAGCTTTGTGTCTATAGGGAATAGATTTCCTTTATACATAGATGACCACTAGTCACTTAGTGTCTTCTCATCTTTTTATTATGCCTCTTATCTCCTAATGTATTATCTTAAGATTCCTAAGTATTTTATTTTTACACTCCCATTTTCATTCCCTTTCCTCATATTTCCTTTTAAGAAATATTATCTTGCTTTCTGATCACACCCTTTGGGTTTTTATGTTTTGAGTTGCAGCATAAGACTGTAGCTAAGACCTAATAATTCCTCACAAAATTACCATCCCTTTTGAATTTTAGTCTAATATTATTATTCTACTTTCCAATGTTGTTTTGGCATCCTTTTGGGTTTTTCATTATGATTGTTTTATCCTATTACCCTTATTCCCTATGTACTTAGTTATTCATTCTTATTCCACCCCATGTGGTGTTCCCTTTGTTGATTTTCAGTGTAAGACCACAAATAAGACCCATATCTCCTCACAAATTTTTCCAACAATGAAGTAACCATCAAATTACATGTGTTAACTTTGAGATAAGATTTGATTGATTATGAAGTTACACATCATTTGACATATTTCGCAGCTTGAACTAGTATCTTTTATGCTTACTTCATTTTTTTGTTGCCTCATATTTTCTTATTTTATGAGTGCATGTAATATTTCAACCATTTCTTGAATTTTGTCATACTTCCTAGCTTGAATTAGTGTGATAAATTTAAGACCAAATTTTCACTGTCTTTTATTTGTTTTTCTTACCTTGTGTGACCTTCTATATACCTTCCATTTTATTACTTTGTTTTTCATACTTCCCAACATGATATGGTATGATTTTAATTTTTTTAATTTTGTGAAAAAATATTCATCTTTGGTTTGAAAAAAAATCTTTTTTTTACCATCTTGTTTGTCATTTCTTAGTTCTTTATACTTAGTCATTTTTCATGTTTTTACACATTTCCTAGCTTGAATTAGTTTGTAGTGCATTTTTGATTGATTATATTTTTCCAAGAATTTTTTCCTATTTATTTTTAACCATGAATGTGTTTCTCATAATGCTAGAACAGAAGCCACATCTCATATATTTCCTATGGCATATAGAATGAATCTAAATACATGCGATAGAAAGAAATATATCCAAAGCATCTAAATACACATCTAGCATAAGGATAATAACAACTACAGTGACCACATACATAATCAAATTAGTAATCTGAAATGATACATCATATATAAAACAAGAGTTTGATATAGCATATATAACTATAAACAATTTAGGCTTCATCCTATATATCTCATGGCCTAACCACACTACCTAATATGGCCTCAGTATAACTCCTTTGAATGGTACATTATAACAAGGTAGTCTAAGATCTTAATCCCTCTACCTATCCCTATAGATGTGTATTCTACACCTATGCCTGTACCAACCTTGTTTGGGTTGCTACATGTGCATGTATTAGTGAGGTCTACATCACTATATATGCCTACATGATCTATGTCACTATCTCCAAATTCATGACTCTCTCATCAACTAAGGCCTACTAGGCCTACCTCTCTCTTACACCCATCTCTACTAGTGGTTTTTCCCTCTCTTTTTACATCCATATCTACCTCATAGCCTTTCTCACTAGTCTAAACTAGCTCACCTGAGCTGGGGTAGATGGTACACTTAGATCCTCTAGTGTCATGGGGTCGTATGGCTACAAAGTCTCATCTAGGATGTCATAGAATGTTACCATAACTATGGAGCCCCATACTCTTCCTCATCCTTAGGTACGCTTGCAAAAACACACTAGATGGATATTACATCATTATCATATATCACAATATCTATCTTTTTATCTGTTAATTCAAACCTTAAGTAATAAATCAATCATATTTTTCTTACCTATTTGTGTCCTAACTACTATGGTCTCACCATCCATGTGACCACCTAACATAGTCTCCCTACATATGTGACCTCTTAGTACGTCCTTAGCTCAAACTAGTTGTCATGCCTTGTGTCTATCTCAACCTAAACTTGAACAATATCTCACTCATCTATGTCTCTTCTAGTTCCTCTACTGACTCATCTAGGATGATGACGGTCTCTAATCTCTCCTCTTACCTCTATTAATTCCATGTCCTCAATAGTCATAGCTCATCTCCCTATGGATCTAGTGGTGGTACATATGGTATCACTACCTCCACATCATCCTCTTGATCTACCCCTCATTATGCTTGACTAGTCTATGGTCACTCTCGATATGGCCATAATTTTGGACTCACTATCAGTGGTCTCAATTCCCTCTTCCCTTATGGTCCCTCAAATACCAATTCCACCACTTGGGCATGAGTATTAATGCTTTTAAATGAGGTATACCCATTTGTCTAGGTACCCATGTCATTAGATGTTGCCCTCTCCACCATTTATAGTTTCTTATCACTTGTCTCCTCTCTTCTGCTAGTCCAACTATGTGCCAGCTCTCCTAGGTAGTTGTTAACTACTCATATGGTCACCATACTATGTTAGTGTGTCTCACCATCTATAGTGAAATCACATAGGGCATGGCCTACACTATCTAGTCCTTTCTCTATCGCCTCCCTCAAGGTGAGCTTTCATCAAACACATGGAACAACCCAACCAATTAATACATATGAAATTTCTCATATATCCATGATCTCAGTAGTATGATATATCCCATAGTGTTTTTCCCTTTGACTAGTATCTCATATAGATCATGCATGAACTAGACCTAGATGGTAGAGATTAGATTGTATAACACTCACTCCTCTAGCATCATCCTACTCAAAGTTACCATGTATAGTGGTACCTTTCCATCTAACTTGTGATAGATCACCCACTATGTCATAAGGCCCATTGCCACCTCTTGGAGATCTAGAATCTATGATATATATACATCATCCATGCTTACTCTCCACCCTAGTAATATCATCTCTAAGCCTATATCTTACATGGCTAAGGTTCTCCTCTCCTCTCTTATCTACTATCCAATATCCCTATGGTCACTAGTGTTCCTACCATGGGTATCCTAGTGTGATAATCACCTCTATCACATCCCCATCCACCTCCCATCTGAAGCTATTAGTTAGTCATTCCTGGAAACTAAAGAATGTGACTAATAGGGTTTTACTTAGGGGTATCCTACACATATCTATCATACCTCCTAGACCTATGGATATAAATCTAGCCCTATCTCCATTTGTAAATCTCTCCAACAAGTATGGTATCTAAGAGACATCTAGTAATCTCTAGAACTCTCATCATCTGTACAATCAAGAAATAATAAAGGATGTATTATTTACTTTATGTCATTTATAATCAAAATACATTATTTATACATTCTATTTATAGTCATAAAAAAGTATAATTTATTCATTTTTATCTATTTTAACCTATTTTGGTCCTTCTTGCCCTCCTTTGGTCATTTGGACCATTCTAGCTCTTTTTCATCTTTTTGTATGCTTTTTCAGGCTTTTTCTAGTTCCTTGGTCAACCTAGTTTTACCAAAAAAATTACTATTTTTATCCTAATTTTCTCCACATTTATTATTTTCCTCCTTATCCTCCTTCCTCTAGTGTTAAGTTTCCATTTTAGCCCTTACAGACCAATTGGATACCCTGCACTAGGATTTTGGTTCCAGAATGTGCAAGGTTGACCTATACCCTCTAGGTTGACCACATCATCTTGATTTACTCTACTAAGTCAACTTGGTCAACTTAGTAGGTTTAGTGTGTTGACCTAGCAAAATTTGCCAAAAATGTACCTTTTTTTGAAAATTTTTCCCTAATTCCTTCCAACCCATTTCCCATCTTCATATTTACATCCCTTAGAATATAATTTTGTTCATTTTTATCATATATAAATGCTTAAGTTTAAATTTTATAAAAATTCACTGAATTCATTTCAAATTTTAAAATTTGGTTTAAGATTCTTATATGCATATCTATAGTGCACCCGCTCTTGCTCTTGGATCTCCCTCTCATCTAACATGATGTTCCCTCAGCATTATAACTTATTTTCTCTCTAGAGCTCTTTTGATCTTCTCTTACAATGCAAAATAATAAAATGAATTCTCTTTTTCATATTTAAAACTAATTTTTACCAACTCAAATTATTTGTTTATTTTCCTTTAGATTCCTTACTTTTCTCATATCTTTGTTTCTATTCATCTATTTTGCAAATTTTTAAATGTGTTAGATTCATGATGATGTATAGATTAATAGTGGTTATTTTTGCACTAACTTCCATAGGTTCACGTAGTGTGCTTTGCATTGGACACCTTCACTTTCTTACAGTCTTCTTCTTTATCTTTGACACTAAGGTAAGTTAAAGGTATGTGTTTTTAAATTATTTCCTTTCATTTATCTCATTTTCTTCTTACTACACTTTACTTAACATTAGCGTTATGTGTCACCATGTTCTATCTTGAAGGACCACCCTATGTTACACTTACATGACATGTGATGAGCTTCAATTGGGGCATATATATATACATAATATTTTCACACTTTTATTGATTATTGACACTTCATATATTTTAGCAACCTATTGAGTCTCAATCTCTTTGAGTGGATGCCTTACTAGGTGCACTAGGAGAAGGGTGGGTGGACCTTTGGTGCTTCATAAGATTGTTGTTCTTCTTATCACTTGCTATCTACACTTTTGCCTCCTAAAAATTGAACCCTAAGATTATTTATATCTTTCCTATCTATTCCCAGCATTTTTCATGATTTATCCCTTATTTATTACCTTATTTCCCTTTTGATCTATTCAATAAGCTAGGTCAACCTAGTCGACCTAGCTTATTTTGGAGATACTTTGTCTTTCCTTATTGATTTGCATCTTGATCAACCTAGCACAAACTTCAAGAATTAGCTTGATAATGTGTTAGGTCAATCTATTCGACCTAGCATATCTGACATGTTTGAAAGTCTTTAGGATGAGATACTACTATATATACAAGGTCTCTGTTACCATTTCATAAGATAGTTGAATTAAGTGAAGAAGTGTAAATGAACATCTACTTATTGACCATTATACTTGAATAAATCATTAGGGTTCAATAATTTCTTTTAAATCTCTAATCTTGTATTGTAGATAATTATTTTAGATGCTAAGGTAGGTCATGTAGCCTAGAGCTGATTTATCTTGGTTGTCTTTACAAGCCACAACAATCTTTTGTGAATCACCATTGGCCACGAGAAAGGTTGAGACTTGGTAGGTTCATCTTCAAAGGTAAGTATTCCTAACTTTATTTATCCTTTGTAAGATTAGATAGATAATGTATTATGTATTATTCTCTAACATGTATTAGGATTTTGTATACATTGACATGAGTATATGTCTCTTATACATGTTTAGTTTAGTTGTTATTTACATGTTTTATTCTAACCCCTACTTTGTGCCACAAGCTTTGTTAAACACTATATTAGTTTACTTTTCTTGTTATTAGATTATTTTAATTTATTTTTTATTATCATAAGTGAATAAATAAACCATAAGACTCTTTTAGGGTTATGCAATTGTGTTAGACTGTAAGCTTTAGAACCCTTCCTAACATGATGTGTTATGACAAATGATACGAGTGATCCCCTAATTAGGTCTAGCAGATCCTCATATTATTCATGCTCTTACTTAACAAGTGTGTGCCCCAATTAGAAGTGTAGGTGTTAACTATCTTATTTGATCTAGGATTGATTCATGCAGAACATGTAATTTTGATTTCATATAGACTACCTACATATGAACGATCTTCCTCATCTTTAATATTTTGGCTTTGATTGTGACCTTTTTTATCTTGCAAATATTGAAATCAGCCCATATTATGTCACATCTAAACTTGATCTACCTCAAACAAGATGCAATCTTTCAAAACACCATGTCATTAATGGTCTTACATGGCCATTATTAGTCCTTTTGCCATACCTATCTTATCACCACCACTTTCTTAGAATTAAATATAGATCAATGTACCTTTTTTACTAGACTTATCCTTAATATAATTTCTTTGGTAAAGTACAAACAATGATATTTTAAATTTTTGACTAACTTTTTAAATGCATTTAATAAGTTGTATTATGCATAACCATAAGAGCCTCTTGGACTCTACAAGAATGTAGCAATAGATGGGATAAGAGTCCTTGGCCATGGACTAGAAAATATAATAGTATAAAAATGACGTTGATTCCCACTCCTAGACCATTGGTATCCTCCTTGTGGTCTAATAATTATGTGTATCCTATTAGGAGAGAATAAATAACATAGCAACAAACTTAAAGCCAGTGCTTGGGTTTATCAGAAACTCATAGTGACTAAGTGCATAGGTGAGCACAACTACAAACTTGAAGTCTTAATCTCTTCACATTGCTCCTAAAGAAATAATGGAATTATTATTTAAAGAAAATGCATGCCATTGGCCCATGGAAGTAGGCCCATTTTTTAATAAGAATTTTAGAGGTAGTTTAGAGGGAGACACGTCACTATATTGTTTCTTAAAAATCTCTAAGATTTTTTACATTGAGTTCCATCTATCAATCTCTAAGTAAATGGGATGGAGACACTTGGCATAATCATATAGAGTCACTCACCTAATGAACTTGAAATATTTTTTGAGTGTTGAAATGTCACAGGTTCACAGGTGTTTACCAAATATCTTTGACTATTGAAAAATGATGTCTTAAGCTTAATGTCATGGGTACCCTTGAAGGTATTAAAAGGACCTTCAAGGTATTACCCAGTACTACCTTCAAACCTTGAAGGGTACCCATACACATGTTTGAAATGTATCTCCTAAGAGATACCTCTAAACTTTTGGGTCTTTAACAAATGTTAAAATCAAATACATGATCCCAAAATATAAGAAGCTAGTTATTTTCCATTATTTCTCTCAAAATCCCAATTGTTCATTATCATTTTTTATTTTAATAAAATACTTGGCTGAATATTGATTTAATTAGCTATTTCTCTCTATGCAACATTCCACTTTGATGCATGTTTGAAATGTTCTCCTAATAATTTCCATTAAATTAGAATGAAGCAAGGATTGAAGTATGTAGTATATGATATTAAAATCTATTATTTTTTTGGATTGACATAAACTGTGTTGTTAAAATAAATGTTATACATTACCTTTTTTTTTAAATTTGGTTTTAACATATCTCCATGCTTATGTTCTAGTATAAATATACCTTTATCTCCTTCATATAGGTATAAATTGGACTAATTTTATAAATAACCTGATTAATAACTCTTCTCATGTATTTTGTAAATGTTTAGTCTAAAAATTCATACATAAATGTCTTTCCAATGTGGAGACTATGTTTCTCTCATAAATAATGGTAAGGTCATTAGTGAAGGAAGAATACACAAAGTGGTAGGTCCACATGTTAAATCTATGGAACCCATAAATATCACTTATACATACCATAATGAGGAAATAATTATTGGATGCGTAAGTGTTAATGTGACTAAATATTTTTATCTGATTCTACCACTTCCATTTCATGTAGCTTTTGTGGATAATTTGGTCATGTAATGACAATTTTACTATCTAGAGCACACAAATGATGTTATATGTCAGATAATTTTTACATAGACAATGACATGGAACAAAGTCAAAATAATTTGAGTTTAGTTCTGTATACACAAGCTTTACAACAATAAAACCTTTGCTTGGATTCATTTGTTTGATATATCGATGATCCTTCCACATTTCAAATCCTAAGAAAAAAATTTATTGGGAAAAGGGTACATTTGTTGCATAAATGTATAGCTCTTGTAAATGATGAAAAATTTGTTTTTAGTTATGTTGAATTAGGACAACCAGGGGAGATTTTTTGTTACATTCCTATCCCAATGTTAGAAAATGAATTGGTATTTTACATAAGGCATGTTATATAACATTTTGAGACTTCTAATATAGAGGAAATTGAAACATCTATCATTAGATAGCCTTCTAACAAATAGTGGACACTAAGACTTATAGAGAAATATATTTATCATACATGACACCAAATGAGAAATAAATTGGAAATGTTTAGGATGTAGTGGGTAATGAAGTCACTCATTGATTGGCATTCCTAGTACAAAGTCATCTATTTTTTTTATCTCATTCCTATAAATAATCAAGTCAATAAATAAATCAGTCAAAAAATTCACTCAGCCAAGTGGAGTTTTATGAATGTATAGATAGTGAGATTTCAATAATGTATGTAGATAAATATTGCACCACAAAATGTTTTTAGTCAATATTGTCATTTGAGATTTTAAAATCTAAAAAGATGAAGTTGTTTGATTCCACCACAACATATAAGAGGCAACATCTCTTGGATGTGCTTTTTGCTTGTTTGTTTAAGAAAACTAAAAACAAAATTAGTGTTAATTTTTAGAGTACAAAGATCTATTTGGAAGCTTGGCTTAAAATATATGGATTGAAGAGAAGTAACTTTTTGACATTTAAAATTGTCACAAAAATGGGGAACAAAATGCATTCCATGTAGGGAGATTTTGACAAAACCATAAAAGAAGACAATGGAAGCTAAAGATTTGTTGGACCAATTGGTTGATGTTTTTATAGATGTTTTTCCATGACTAACATGTTAGGTAGATATAGATGGCTCATGAGAAAATGTTCAACATATTTTAATAAATTTTGCTCAAGAATTTATGAGGCACCACATCAATGCATACATAGTAGATATGGAATATGAGCCAATATCCTAACCAAAATTTAATAACATATGGAGAACTAATTTTCATGATGTGACCATTGCCATGTCTGATGACTTCACTAGGTGCAAAACATGTATCTTATTGACTCAATAAAAATGCTCTAGGTCCCTCCTTAGAGATCAAAAAGAATGTATCAATCAATAATTTTTGGTACACTTAAATCAAATACTTTCTATAAGATAAACCTATTACACACATAAATAAATGTGAGACCAATACCCTAAAGAATGCCTCAGTGTCATTCATGAGAAGTTGGAACATCAAAAAACATTTATGCCAAGGATAGTGACAAAAAGTAAAGTAGTTGCTATCATAATATTATAGTTATCATTGACAGAGATTATAACACATGGTCATGATGTAGGTAGATATGGGCATTTTTTTAATCTAACATTTTTGAAGGATATAACTTTACTATCACCTCATTGAACAAGTGCTTCAGATATATGGAAACAATAATGTTAGATACTTATGGATTTTTACTATATAAACTTGGATCTTCAAAATATCCATTGTATGATGCACTTTTGTCTAAAACCTGCTACTTTAAATTTAGTAAATATAGAGAAAAAGCACAACCAATTGGTGCCTTCAAGAAACTTCCTTATAGGTTATACCTTTAACTAGACAACTATTTTGGGGATAATAAGAACATGTATACTTCCATCCATAATTATATTTTAAAAATGTCAAACCTTATATGCAACTAATGTTACATTTACAAATTCATAAAGTCAGTCTTTCTGTATAGGTACATGTTATTATATTTATCTCTCCTTATCTACAAAAGTTTTTTCCTTGATTCCAAGGTCAAATTTCTCTCTATAGGATATATGCATAAGGACATCAATGACACATTTGAAAATATGTCTAAATGTATAAAGAGGAAATATGTATGGAGTATGGCAGAGATGATGGAAACTTATAGGACATGTGAAAATAATATAAACTTCATGTGATATTTGATTGAAGTGGTAATGGACTTAAAATAGTATATTACTAGTTACCAATGGAAGGGAAGCAATTAAATATTAGGCTTCATAAAAGGTTAATACTTTCTTCTGTGCATGGAGTAAGGTTAGTTATGCATTAAAAAAACTCTATAAGAGATATAAATTGGTCCCCCCTCAATTAAATTCTAGGGAAAAAAATAAAATGGTGAGCCAAATGTTTTAGAAGGTAATTCAACAAAAATATATTTCAAATACTTGAAAAATAGAAAAATGTCTCAAGATTCTATTGTTTCTAAAGACTCAGATAGAAGTAAAAGAGAGTGAAAAAGAAATTAAATATAACTTGAATAAGTATGTACATTAATTAAATGAGTTTGCTTTGACTGGAAATAGTAATTGGAAGGATCTAGCGTATTACTTCTAAAACATCGATGACATAGTGAAAAAAAACATGTTCCCTTCTAAAGTTGAGTGCACAAGAGAGTTTTGGCCTATTATTCATCATGACATACTATTGTGTAGATATCTACACAAAATGGCTAATGATAGGACCCTTCATTTTGGAGTCACATATAGAAATACATATGTTGGTCTAAGAAGCAAAAGAACAAAAATTGCTCAAGATGTGCAAATTAGAGATATGTTATTTGTCAGACCTAACAATTTTGTAGGAGTGGACTACATAGTATGGATTTCTATAGATAAAATAAATATTGAGATACTATAAATAAATGGGGATATATAATGAAGGTTCAATGTATCTTGGTTCATCCTAGTTTATATAAAGAATAAAGATACGTAAGAAGCAAAAATTTATTTAAGTTGTTTGGATAAGAAATGGAAGTCAAACCCAATTGACACATCTTTACCATCCATACTCATAGATAGTATCATCTACACTTGGAAACCAAATAAAATATTTAGAGGTAATATACTTGTTCTCTTTTATTTTTTGAATGGAATTGTAATAGACTATTTGAATGCATCATCCCACTAAGAACTAACAAAAAGAGTGATAAAAGGATTGGGAAATTTGAAGTGGTGTTTCCTTAAATTTAGAATGAGAAATATGAATATTTTTTTTCAAAATTTAGTCCATTTTTTAAAAAAGTATAATATTTTATTATTTTATTTATTTTTAGTGTCGCTTCAAATTTTGGGCCTTAGAAAATACACTTTAGCATTTGAGTTTTATGTTTTCTACTATGACAATTCAGTATTTCAATAATTGTGCATCTTTTCAATAGCATTTGACTATTGGAACATCCACTTCAGATTTTTGCATCTTTAAAAATGGTCTTTAGAAAAAGGTCTTTTTAATTTTCACATCTGATAATTTAGTACACTATGGCTTTTATGTTTTTTAAAATAAAATTCAGCATTCTCATGTATGTAAAAATTTCTTTAGGGTTTACACCTCAGAATGTCCCACTTATGCATCAAGATTTGTTCTTTAGCATTTGCATGTCGACAAATTTTATTCAAATTTTCATATGGCACCTGAGATTGTGCCATGTGGCATAATCTTAATGACTCAACTGTGTGGAAGGATGACCAAGCCAAAAAAAAGTGCCAAATAATACAAACATCTAAGATTGCAACACAAATCCCAATCTCAGTAACTCAAGTATATGGGAGATTATATCAATAATATAATAATATAACACCTATGATCAACATGAGGTAGGTACACAAATATATGAGATAAACTTTGATGGTCATGAAGATGTAACTTGAATCAAATTAAATAGATAGTTCATGATCCAATCAACTAATGACATGTGTCATCCCAATCATACTAGGTGTTCTAAATCATACATCGATCAAGCACATCACTGATCTATGAATTATTTTTCCTGAAGAAATATATCATAAAGTCTTATAAAATCTATAAATTCATGGTCTATGAAATAGTTTGAATGGTTGTATAACTTGGACTTATTGTAAATATATAATATATATGTGATTTATTTGTTATAAGTCCAAGTAATTCTTAATGATGTTCAATTTATTTATGATAGTTTTCAACTACTAATAAATAAATTATTTATGATCATTTTAAATAATTTGGACTTATCAAAAATACATTAGATAGATATGAGTTATTCGTAATAAGTTCAACTTAATCTCGATATAGTCCAATTTAACCTAGATCTAGTCTAATTTATTTTTGATAGTTTTAAAAAATTTAAACTATTGATAAGTGTAAATTATATGAAATAGTCCTTTTAAATAAAACAAAAAAATTCTAATAAATATAAATTTAAATCTTTTAAATGTAAGGAGTGTTTTTTATTATTATCATAATTATCAAGATGTGATTGATTTTGAAAATAAAAAAAAATAAGTCATGATATTAGTCATCTTTAGCCAACACACAATCCCATTCATTCATTTCAAGACTAAATTTGAAAATTTTAAACAAATAAGATATTTCCGTGGTCTTTAAATGAGACTTTGCATTCAAATTATCATCAATTGACAAGACTAAAACATTCATATTTGAAGAAGCATTTTTAGATAAATATTTTGCCAAGTCATTCCTTTTAATTATTTTTGAAGTTTCAAATTCAAGATCAAACTCTTGAATTTTTAATATCTAGTTAGCAATCCTTCCTTAAATGGTTGGTTATTTAAAAATATAGGATAAAACAAATACATTATATCTTATAATTTTTTTCTCATCAATAAATAACTAAATTTAATCAAAGAGGAAACTAATAAGAAAATGAATTTATCAATAATAAGGTTCCTAGTTTCAACATCTTTTAAAACTTGACTTATGTAACCAATTGGTTTTTCATCATTATTTCAAATTTTTTGAATAATAATAGCTCAAATTTGCTTTTTAGTATCATTCACATAAATAATGAATGATTTTTTTAAGTCTAGCTTAGGAAGGACTAGAGCACTTACAATGGCATCTTTAACGTTATTGAATGTTAAATCAACACCTTCATCCCAAGTATAAATGTTATCTTATTAAATAATAATTATAAAAGATTGAACTTATCAGTAAAATATGATATGAATTTCCTAACAAAGTTAATTTTATCAAAGAAGACCATAAACTAGATTGATCTTTAAGAGGAGGTAACTTTAATTGCTTTAATACATTCAGGATTTATAGAAATACCATCTTTATAAATGATATATCCAAATAACTTACCTTTGGTAACACAAAAAATTGATTTTTTTGGATTCAAAGAAATACCATACTTTCTACATCTTGTGAAAACTTTACAAAGATGATCTAAAAGATTTTTTCATATTTTGGAATGAATGGTGAGATCATCAAGATAGACTTGAATAATAATGCCAATCAATTCATCAAAATAAACATGCATATCTCTTTGAAAAGTAGCTCTTACATTCATTAACCTAAATGGCATTCTATTATATTAGAAATTCCCTCTATGAGTAGTAAAATTAGTTTTATGTCTATCTTCAAGATTTACAAAAATCTGATTATAACTAGAAAATTCATCTAATAATGACATCATTTTTTATCCTTTAACTTATTGAAATTTTTGATCTATATTTTATAGAGGAAAGTAATATTTAATGCTAGATTTGTTCAAGTCCCCAGAATCAACATACAATCTAATATCTCTATTTTTCCTCCTAACTGGCATTAAATTAGCTACCCATTCAAAATATTTTACAAGGAAAATGATGCCAACATCAATCATTTTATCTACATATATGATAATGGTGTCTTCTATCAAATGGTTAATTTTTTGTATTTTATGTCTTATAGATTTAATACCAAGTTTTATCTATATATCACATTTAAGAATATTAGTATCATAACCTTTAAGATCTTTGTATCACCAAAACAATACATCAATAAATTCTTTGAATAATTTAATGAATTTGACATTCTTATTTACAGTAACTTAAATTCCTAAATAGACATATTTAGGATCCTCTTCTATATATAAGTTGATATAAATTGTTTCACCTATGATTCTCTTGAAAGGTTCTTCCATTCTAGTGATTTTGGGATGATCATTAGGTTTAAACATAGATTCTAAACTCACTAAACCAATAGGAAATTTATTAATACTTAATTGTATATAATCTCTATAATTTAATACATAATCATCATGATTAATGTAATTACCTTTAATAGAATAATCTATGTATTAATCACAACTAAAAACATGCTAGCTATCATTAGAATCTATATTTTTAGGTTGAAAATTTTCAAAAAAAAGAGAAGTTTGTAATTGGTTCACTTTCACTTAGAGTTGGATTAGATGCAAAAATAACAATATTATTAGCTCTATTATTATATTCTTTGAGTATGTGAGTGATATTAAAATTCTTGAAATATTCAATTAAAGACCAAATATTTTGAGAATAATGATGTAGCCGTGTTCGATTATTTTTATAAATTTTTCAAACTTGCCTGATAATTAATTTAGAATCCCCAAAGACTTCTAAATGTTTAATATTAATTTCGATAGATTTTTCTAAACCTAAACATAATGCTTCAAATTCTTATTTATTATTAGTGTTTTTAAAATATAATTTGTAATCATAATGAAATATTTTACCAATAGGAGAGAGTAAATAAATTGCAGCACCATTTCCTTGTTGAGAGCATGCTCCATCAAAATATAGTGACCATAAAATGTTTTTTTCAAAAAATTTGTCGTGTTGATTTTTTGGTCCATCTAAATTCAACAACTCATAATTTATAATTCCTATCTCAACGTAAGTAACAATGGAATAAGTAGATGATTCTATAGGTTTACTATACCAATCCTCTCTTTTTATGAAAGCAATCTCATTAATAATAGGAACCCATGTAATATCTTTTCTAACAAAAGCACAAATTGATTTTGACCAATGTTTTCTTAATAACTAGCATAATTACTAGGAATTTATAAAATATGAACATTAGTCATACATCTAATTATTTCATCTTGAAAAATATTAATGACTATGTCTCGTAACATACCACAACTTTTTGTTTTTCTATAATTAAATCCAGTAACTTTTCTATTGTCAATTTCATAAAAAATACTTAATTTATCTGTAATAAATTTGGGAATTATTTTGAAGTGCCCATATCTAAGATACAATTTTGTATTACTTTATTAGTAATTTTGATTGAAACATAAAAATGAGGTGTATAATCTATAGAAGGATCATAACTTTGAGCAAAAATATATTTTTATTCATTACTATCTTGTTCTTGTAAGCCTACATCATTTTTAGGATTCTTAAGAACTTTATTTATTTTATCAAGTTGCCCTAGAAGGCTAACTACTTGTAATAATGAGAATATAGATTTAATTGTAGATAAATCATCAATTATATTATAAGTTTTAGCATCAGTTTATCAAAAATTATTAGGTTTATAATGTTGATATTGAGTATTATTATAATTAGTTGATAAAGGAATGTTTTGAGAAGGATTATCAACTAAACTATTTAAAGAATTATTATAAATTATTTTACCTTTATCATTAGAATAAGAATCATTATTTGTTGTTTTGTTATTTTAAGAAGAATTATAATATTTATATCTAGTCTTAACGACATAAACACCTTTATTTTTTGATGGATCATCAAGAGCACACATGTTTATATTGTTTGCTAGATCATCGGATATGCAATATTTTTCTTGAATAAACTTTCTAAAATTTTGAACAATAACACATGAATATGGATCATGATCTAATTCACACACATTGCAATAATAAAAAATATATTTATTTTTACTTTCAACCATATTTATATTAGATGAAGAAGGTTTATCATTCAATTGTCTTTTAACAACAACCAATTTATTTTTTAGACTTTCAATGGCCTTTAAATTTTTTGTATTATCTAAATGTAGACCTATAGAAGACCTTTATTTAAATTGAATACATTTAAGATTATTTTCATATTCAATGCAAAATGTTATAATTTTATCATATTCTATAATGTCTTTATCTTCTAAGGCCATTCAAAACTTTAAAGGTAAAGCACTACAAAAATAAAGTCTACATAACTTTTTAGAAGGTCTAAGATCATGAGGAATATTTTGATGCAACTTAGTAAATATTGTAATGAAATGGTAAATGGTCTCGCCTAGATCAAGAGAAAAATTTATAAGATCATTGACCAAGTTTATATATTCTTTAGCTTTTCCAAAAGCTAATTCAAACTAATCTTCAATATCTTTCTAAGTGTTGATAGTTTTAGTAGGTAAACTAACAAAATCTTGAAAGCCTTCCCTTCAAGTGTTTAGGCAAAAATTCTTAAATAAATATTTTCACTTATAATACCAAGAGTAACATAAAATAAATTAAATGCATCTAAATGATATTCTCAAGATTTTCTTGAAGATCCATAAATTTTTGGTATATTTAATTATGTTCATGAAGGTAATTTACTTGGATAATTTTCAATGTTAAGTGTATTTCTAGAAATCCATGGATTTAAAGATATCTATTGTTCTACTTCAGCTTTAGAAATATCTTCATCTTTAGTGAGATCATTTTGATCTTTATTATCTTTCAAATATTGAATCATATTTTTTACTCTCTCTTCTACTTGATCTCCCATTAGAAGTTTCATCAATATCTTCTACTTGAATTCACTGATTATCTTGAACTTGATTAACTTAATTTAATTGTAGATTTAAATTTATAGGCTTAGAGGGCATAACCAAATCATTAAAAATATTAGAATCTAAAAGAAAATGAGTTTTATGTCTAGCATTAATAACAAAAAATTTAACCCTATCTTCTCAAATTCATCTATTTGTATCTAAAAATTCTTGTTGAGTCTCACAAGTAAAATTAGAATAATAATTTATCTCAAATTCTAAAATTTCTTCTTCTTCATTTATGACTTACATGATATGTTGAATATTATGAGGATTATTATACCATGCATAATGAGTTAAATTAAAACCAACATCAACTTTATCATCAACAATATCAATTCTAAGTTGGATAATATGAGGTTGTCCTCCAAGCACCATGAGCATGAAGAAAATATTGCTTTAAATAAATAATATTTTTAAAATATTTCCTCAGTGAAGTCACCAAACTTATTGATGATAAAATTTGTTTCATCAACTAATCAACCCATTTGCTTATTGTGAAGGTTAAATTAGAGTTTTACCAGTCTAATAGTATGGTTCTAAAAGTTCAATTATTATCCTAAAGACATGAGGGGTTTTTAAATATTATTAGAAATAACAAATGAATAATTAAATACAATACATTATTTTATAATTTTAAAAATCCACTTATCAAATAATGAATTAGTTCAGATATGAATGTGCAATCGATCCTATCTGATAGAGAAATTTTATGAACAAGATAATCTCTTGAAGGAAAGGAATCTAATTCAATATCATAATTTATTTTCAATGTAATATCTTTCTTCTACTATAATAATATTCTGAATAGAACAAAGATAATTAACCATAAATATCAAATTTATATAGAATTAAGCTAAATCAAAGATGAATAGATATTCTATAAATCAAGCACCAAATAAAACTCAATAAATCAAGAAAAAGCAAACATCAACCATCAACTAAAATAAATAACAAACTAGTTAATAAAAAGTAAAGTATCTAAACTAAACTAGAATAAAATAAATTAATAAATAATTTAAGCCTAAAAAACTAAATTAAATCAAATAAAATTAACTAATTTAAAATCTAACTATGTCTAAATCTAAAATATTAAGTAAAAGAAATTAATCTTAAGAAATTAAATTAAAATAAGTAGTAAGCTAAAAACATTAAAGTAAATTAAATTAAAAACTAAATAAAATAGGAAGAAATTAGATCAGTTAAATATTAAACCATATTAAATGAAACTATGTTAATGTCAAAGTCAAAATAAAGTACAATATAAACAAAATATGCAAGTCTCAATAGAGAGAGTCATTTTAGTAGAATAGATCAATTTTATTTGAGAAACCAACATATTATATATAAAATATCTTAAAGAGATAAATTTTACAATCAATTAGATCAATGAAATATCACAAACTATATATATATATATATATATATATATATATATACACATACATATATATATATATATATATACATATACATATATATATACATATATATATATACATACATATATATATATACATATATATATACATATATACATACATATATATATATATATATATATATATATATATATATATATATAAGTTGAATACTTAGATTCTACACATAAAACATCAAGAATCAATCATAAAAAGATATTAAATTTTCTAAAAGTCATAATTTTTTATAAATGATAATATAAAACTCGATATACTTGAATTGCATAAGCAATATACTCGACCATTAGAAAAAGTACCATTGGTCTATCTGCAAAAATCATGCTATCTCAAAGAAGTTGCATAGAAGAGATAGATAAGTTATTGACTTCACAATGTATAAATATTCAATTCTTATGTTCATTCTCTTCAAATAAATATTTGATCTCTTTTTATACTTCAAATTTCATTGAAAAAGAAGTTGTAACTCATATTAGTTAGTTACTTGTTAACTTAAATAATTGACTTTTAAAAGTCAATTAATATAGACACTTATTAGTTAAGGTTTAATTAAGACTTAAAATTCTTAAGGGATCAAATATTTTAACCATAGAATGGGTATTCTCTAATGGCTGGGGGCCCTTAATAAATTAATAATAATAAAAAATACATATTTCAATAAATAATTAGATAAATCAAAGTTTAGTGATATTCTTATCCATATTAATTCCATAATGCATATATCAAAATTACTTAGGAATATTATATATATTTGAATTTAAAAGTTGGTTGTGCTTTCAAAATATCAAAACCAAAGTATTAAAATTTGAAAGTACTAAAGTTCTTCAAACTTAAAATTTTTAATTGAAATTAAAATTTCATCCTTTTGTTAAGTAAAAGTCATCAGAATCTAATCAAACCTCTATTACTAATTCTCCTTACTCATTCACACATTCATTGTATTGCATTTCAACTACTTAAAATTGAATTAGCTTAGTTACAATGTTTCATGTAACATCATCAATCCCCAACTTAATCCACTTCAAAACTCTGATCACAGTCATAGTATCTAATTCATCTTGGATGATTAAATGTTTTTTGGAAGTGGTTGAAAGAATGACAAGTGATGGCTTTTCCAAACTTATCTTCTCACACCTTTTAATAGGCTCTTTCAAACTTAACTTTATATACTCTAAAATAGGATCACTCTAAGATGGTGTGGGTTCATTAGAATAATAAGGCAAGGCTATATTAACAAAATTCTTATAATGGGTTATCTTATGGTCTAGTTGAGTTGGCTCATTAACTTGGTAGACTACATCTTAGGTTAGTGACTATATAGAGAGTTGGTTTGGATTATTTTATAGATAATGAAAATTATTATTTTTAGATTGAGTCCTTGCTCCATATCTTTAACCATAAAATTCTCTATTACCCTTATGGTTTATAGGATTTAAAGGTAAATTATTCAAAACATTCCAAAATTTAGGGTTAGTGGCATCAAAATAGATTGACATTTGATCTCTCCTACTATCATACCTAGGGCCAAACCTTCTATCCCTGAACCCCCACTTGAAAATTATCTATTGGGTGCTTCTTGATTCACATTGTCTAAATTTTGATTCTTTCTCCAACCTCTGCTATCATTATCTCTACTTGAACTAGGTTGATCCCAGCCTGACATCTTATATACAATTAGAATATATTAAAAAATTATTATTATATGACTGATAAATAACATGATTATGTCAAATATGAAACCATATATCCATTATATTTCAAAATATCAAACTCTCAATCACTTATAAAAATTTTAGTATCAGTAAATGATCATTCAATTGATTTTAAAGATTGAACTGAATAATGAAAACTTCAAACTATGTCAAATATCCCTATAATATTCCAACTAAAACATTAAAAATAAAATTATATTCCCATAATTTTATTTTTGACATATTCTATCATTTTTCTTTGAATTTTGTTTTAACTATGTGGATATAATATTAAAATATGTATCATTGTCAAACTAAAAAGCACACAAATTTCTCAAACTAAAACAACTCAACATTATTGAACTAAATATTTTTATGAAAATCATTTATGACATATATTTCTCAAATTATAATTTGTATATTTTTTTCAAAATCGATAATAGACTAAGCCATCAAAATATCTTCAACAAAACCTTTCATCAAAATATAAACTTGAACAATAACTTATCTTTCCAAGTCAACATTATAGTTTCTTGAAAATATAAACCATCTTTTATTGTTATATATATTTTTATTCTGAAAATAACCCAAAATTTTTTAAATAGCATGATATTTCATTCTATTTGTCAAAATATTCTAAAATAACATACTCAAAATTTCATGAGAAACCATTCTCAAATATCAAATTTAAACTACTTTGAAACCATTACATATATGAAATTGTAATTAGAGTACCACAACAAACCATCTTATCCTTTCAAAAACATTATTTGAAACTAATAAAAATAAATCACTATAGCTTTCCATGAGAATTATCAACCACTTATTGATATTTCATATCTAAGACTTGGGACAAAACCCAGAACATAATTTTTATGTCTATAAAATAACATATAAAAATCAAATCTATTTATTAAAACATTTCATAACTTTCCCTCACATTATACCTTAAATTATTTTTTAATCCAACATATTTCTAAAATTTCATCTTATAAAACCTCAAATTTGCATGAAATTGTAACCTCCAAAATTAAATTGAAATACCCAATTGTGAAAATAACCAAAACCATAAAAAACCCAAAACCAAAATGTGCATATGAAAAAATAATCTCCATTATTTTCTTAGACATAGCTCAAACATACCATATTTTCAAAAAATGATCATGAAAATATTTATCCTTCAAAACCCATGGATACATGAACTATAGTTTTGAAATACCAAAATATGAATGAAATGTTTACCATTGAATCAAATCTATCATATGCATGCTCACATAAATACTCTCCATTAATTTTGTTCACTAGAACCCTTTTAATTATGCTTATAATTTCTCATCAAAAACTTACCAACCTTTATATTTCTTAGGCTTAACCTTGAAAATGAAGAGATTCATATCATGAAAAAAACCACTCTTATATCCATACTATAGAAAGTGATGTGAAAACCTAATAAAAGAAATGATTTTCATGCAACTGATACTTTAATATCTTTCAAATTTATCATTATAAAACTATGCATTCAAATAATCTCAATAGAAAATATGTAATTTTTTTATGCACCATTTATATTTAAAAACTATATATTATCTTCCTTAACACTTATTCATTTCTAGGTAGCATACCTGTATAAACTCTATGTAACTTTTTCCATATGTGAATCCTTGTTTGGAACCTCCAATTTCTATCTGGTAGAGTGTTTATTTCATGGTAAATCTTTCAAAAATGACTAATCAAAAGGAAAAATATAACTAGTTATAATCCAAATATGAGCATTAACTATCCATGCCTATGTTCACGTTTGTGATTGGCCTATCAAATCAAGATAAGGACTTAGCAAACCACCAACTTACTTAACAAAACTCTCAAATTTAGCTATGGCCATGATACTTTCCAAAACCATAACTAATTTCCATAAAATGAAGCATGTAAACCATGTATTAAAGTCCCTCAAACTATCAAGATCTCACCAAGGTCTTGAAGCATCCACCATTCTTCGTATTTAAACCATCTACCAACTAGACTGCTTAAAACATCAACTTGCCATCTCAACACTCAAATAATTAAATGGTATTAACTTTATAACCTAGTTCATTGTCAACATTATTTATTTCAAACTGACCCTGAAAATAAACATTACCTTATTCTAAATCTTCGTGCCTTAAAATGCCAATATTTACATTATTTAATAAACCTTTATAATAGAATCCATCCATGACCATTTACAATCATAAAATTAGGTCTCTCATCTTCAATGGATGTTATAATAGGATAATGTATAGATTTATAAACTTAGGATCACTTTAGATTAATTAGAAATCCTTTAGAAATAGCTTAGGTTTAATGTTATAATCCAAACTTATCCATTTCACCACTGAGACAATACCAACCATACTTGCAATTGAATTCCAATGAATCTGATAATCATTATGGTAAATTTATAGAATGTGCATAGTCAAACATAAAAATGTAAATCATAAGAAATCAAAAAATGTAATAGATCCATAGGATACATTACTCTCCTAAAAAAAACAATGTAACAATCACTACAATCTTGATAGAATTTGTCAACTGAAACTATGACTGAACACAAACACTTCAAAAATGATAAATACATGTGTAAATTTTATTCATTCATCCATTTATGCTTTTTGAAACCACATTAATATCGATGTAAATTCACAGAAAATCATTACCCAAATCATTTAATTTAAAATATGCATACTCAATTTACTACTAATTGACTTAGATCCCCAACCATAATTTTAAACTTTATGACTAAGTCATCTCTATGGAAGATAATAGTATTCATTTCAAAAAAAATGAAGGGGTATGAAAACTAGGCATTTATACACAATTTATTGATCTACAAGGTTATCAATCACATAATTGGGAAGGTACAAGGGGTACACCTTATTTTTGATGAACATGATCACTGTATAGTCTAAATACAACCAATAGTCACCATGAGAAACTAGTGTATCTTTTATGCTATTTTTGATTTTGGGTAGTGGAGTCTCATGAATTTCCTACCATACTTCAGGATACATATCCTCAACAATTTAGACCATATTATTAGTATATGCATGAATTGGTAGTAATCACAAATGTAATTATTTATGTAGTTTATGGCTGGTCTCCAATGCTTGCCTAGGTCCCTATACACTATGCTCATTAATGCATCTAAAAAATATGACATCATGTAAAAGTGGCTTACTAAATTGGGCCATTTTAACTTATGTAGTATTGTTCTCTCAACTTAAAGCTGATGATTTCACCCAAGGAAAAAGTTACATCACCAATCATTATAATATCTAGTAATGGCACCCAATCTAGGTTGAAAAAAATCAATACTTGACATGCACATTCTATTAAATAAGGTCATCCCAATATGAACTCCCATTCTAAATTTACTAATAGGGGTGGGGGAATTTCCCTTTAGGACCATATTCTCCCCAAGAAAAATCCATGAGCTTAGGACTTTGTCAATTAAATTATTCATATTTCATGTAACCAACCTATGTTTATCAAATATTACATCTAGAACTAGAATAGATAATTACCTTTAAAATTCATCTCTAGTGATGTAGGCCATGACCGTTTGGTGATCCATATGGTACAAGAAGGTATCCTATGTAATCTTCCAAGCAAATAAAAAGTCTTGTAGTAGGTGATGCATGGCATAACCTCAAGCTTGGTCACCTGATAGTGCAACATTTATATCTTAAGAGTGAGAAAGTCTGTAATCATTTGTCGTTACATAGGTGATATATTTTATTCATGTGAAAATGCATCTATAACATCAACAACCTCCCATAATTTTTAGTAATTAACATACATGTCAAATTTTATTGCATCAAACATGGTGTCTATGAATTCAATAGAACCCTTAATGAAGAATGGGGATGTTGGTAGTACTCCTCTAAAACTCTTGGATTATGATGCCATTATAAATGTTTACCATTCTAAAAGTTAGTTTATGTGTATCATGAAAACTTCTTTCCACTAGTTGCTTGTTTGCAATGAATTCACAAGTAGTTAGGCCTTTGTTCACATAATAGCTATTGAGTTTGAATTCACTTATGATAAATGAATACATATATATATATATATATATATATATATATATATATATATATATATATATATATATATATATATATATATATATATATATATATATATATATCATGTATATAACTTTTTTCATTCAATTCTAGTTCATGCACTTTTTATGTCTAACATTCATATGTTTATTTTACCTACATAGTTCAAATAGCATTAGTTTAGTTGGTAGGTTATGTTCTTTAGCAAGTGTCAGGAAGTAGCTTCACTTCGTTGGCTAAGTCTAGTGGGATTTTGGTAGTCAAGAGTTAGGAGTCACTTTTTGTGTTAGCACTAATCCAACCATTCTTATGAACCAAAGGATTTGAACACAAATATTAAACAAAATTCCTAAAGACCAAATATATTGGAACAATTTTTGAAAAAAAAATTCCAAACAAAAGCTCTGAAAAAACACTCCAAAGTGCTTAAATATAATGATGATTATTTTAGACAAATTATTTTATGAAAATTATTGAACAAAAAATTTGATACAAAAATTCTAAATAAGGACTTCCGAACACAAACCAAGTCCTTTGGAATAAGTGTTCAAACAAAATGTTTGAAAACAATTCCCAACGTGAAAACTTTTATAAATATATCTTATGAAAAAACATTGATAACTATGTTTAATACAAATATTTAGATACATAAATCCCAAACAAAACCACCAAATAAAAGAAAAACCAAACATAAGTTGGGAACTAAAAAGAAACAACATGAGAAAATACTGAGCAAATTTTACGTACTAAAAGTCTAAATAAAATGTTGGATAACCTGATTCCGAATAAAAACTTTGATGTATAAATCTCAAAGACAGGGTATGAAGAACAAAGTTACCAAAAAGTCTTGAACAAAATGTCAAAGACCAAATCCAAAATAATTATTCTGAAATAAACTAAGTCCAAACAAAACCTATTTAGTATTAAAAACTCCTATAAGGCATTAATAAGTTAGTCTAAAAAATATATAATACCATTATTTATACTTCAAAGTGTTGAGATTAAGGAGCAATCTAATAATGAACTTACATAGATATGTAGAGGAAAGCTTAACAAATTGAAGACAAATCAAATTTAGAAAGTGGGTCCCCATTTATTATTGAAGAAAAGGGGAATGTTGGGTACAACAAATGGGGACTTACAGGGGGAGTACTCCTAAGTATTCAATAACTCAAAAATTTGGTTAGTAATTTCAAATTAGACATGAATTATGCCACATAAAAATATTAGAATCAAAGATATGAAAAAAACTCCCAACAACATCATAGAACATACTTAACTTTTCATCTATGGATATATGTGTGCTAAAGTGATGTTCATTTAACCTTTGTTGTGATGATATTTTCAAAGGCTTGGAGTGGCTGTAGGTTTTGGTCTAGCTATTTTAAAGCTTGTTAAATCAGGAGAGCTCAAGGAATTTTCTACTACTAGCCAGGCATTCATAACCCTGACAGAGATACCTTAGGTTCCTTCTCTCCTCTTCCTTTGATCATGATTCATGGTATATTGAACTTATTTCATCATGTGATCCTTTAATGTTCTTTAAATTTTATTTTGTCTTTATTGACCTCTCTCTCTCTCTCTCTCTCTCTCTCTCTCTCTCTCTCTCTCTCTCTCTCTCTCTCTCTCTCTCTCTCTCTCTCTCTCTCTCTCTCTCTCTCTCTCTCTCTCTCTCTTTTCTCTCTCTCTTTAATTTTTAAATGGAAGAAGGAGAGTCAAAACCACTATGAGCTGGTGTAGTTATAAAACAAATCATTTACCAAATCATCCCTACCAGCTACATCTACATTAGTGATTATCACCTTCAAACAAGTGCTAATATGAAAAGTGTGCTTGATCCAATGGTGTGAGAAAAATTTCTAAATTTATATAAAGTATTCAAAAGCAACATTCACATACTTGGTATAAATATTCAATTGTGACACAACACTCAATGACTATGATTACATACCTAAATATTAAAGACCTTAAATACAAAAGTATAACCAGTTTGTGAACAAACCCTAAGATTTGAATCCCTTTTTCAATTTACATTTCCCTTATATGTCAGTCTAAGCATGAAATATGGGCCCAGCTAGTAGGATGTTAGCTTGGTCATGTCAGAATAAATCAATTCAGATTATCAAAGGAAACAACAAAATGCTTAATCAAATCTAGAAAAATAAACTAAGAAAGTTAGAAATTAAACTAGAAATCAATAAATTAAACTATAAATCAATAAAATAAACTAGAAATAAGTAAACTAAACTAAAACTACCACTACCACATTTTCTTCATCAATTAGGGGTATATTTATATGGTACAACGATAAAGTAATGCTTTAAAAACTATCCATTTACTAGATATGTAAGTTCATTTCTTTGAAGGTCCCTTAAATATAATGCATTATTGCTTAAGATCTCTAAAATCTCATATGGCCCAAACCATAATGAGGAAAAATTGTCATGTTATCCTTTCTTTTCATGGGGTTTATCCAATAGAAGCACTATATCTAAGATCCTAAATGCTTTGACTTTTATTCTTTTGTCAAACCATCTCATGACTACATCTTGTTGTTTGCTAAAATTCTATAGGGCCTCAATCCTTGAGTCTTCCATTTATATTATATCCAATAATCATGAGTCTAGTTTGCCATTTGGTTCCATATATTCCTACATGAATTGATAAGTTGGTAATTTTAGCATGATTGGGAATATAGGAATGCATTAGTACACTAGTAAATAGGGTAAGGCCTTAAGGGATTGTTTATATCTCATTTAGTATACCCAAAGGGCATACGTAAGTATATTATTCCAGTCCATAGGCTCATCCCCAATCAATTTCTTAATTACATCTATCAATTTATTATTCATATATTCAACCAATCTATTTCCTTGAGGGGAATGGTTAGAAAATATCATAATGGTGATCTAATTGTCATAAGCCCATTTAGTGAATTTAGATGATATGAATGATGGCCCATTATCACAAACTAGAGAAATGGGAATGCCAAATCTAGTTTTAATGTGTTACTCAAAGAAAAAAATCACATATTATGCTCTAAATTATTTATGGCCACTAGTTCAATCCATCAAGTGTAGTAGTATATGGTAGTGAGAACAAAATTATGATACTAAAGATTTTGTCTTAATGAAACCAATGAAGTATAAACCCCATTGGGAAATTGAACTTCTCTCAACACAGGTTGTAAGGGAATTACTACATGTTCTTCTCTTTTTACTATATCCTAACATTCATGACATGTCCTTACATGGACATGATCATCCTTAAGCACTATTAGCTAGTAATAACCCATTTTTAGGATCTTGTGAGTTCTAGTGTTCCCAAATGGTTAACCACTACCTATCTTTTGATGGAGGATTTTTAATATTTAATGAGATTATTCTATAGATACACATATAAGGTAGATGCCTTCATAGTTTATCCTATAGAGAATTCCCTTCTTAATCATTTAGTGAGTAGATTTGATCCTCAAATCTCTCCTTCATTCTTTTTTAAGTTTTAGGGGACAAGTAAATGTAAGTAAATATTGAATTATGTTAGTATAAAATTCTCCTCTAAACACCTAGGCTTCACAAACCTTTTCAATAGTAATACATGGGTTAGGATTAGTCATGAGTTGGATGATGCCTTGATCCTAGATGATTTTACTACTCTTTATTTCTATATCAAATTCTTGGAACTTTACCATCCATTTAAATCTACTTTTTCCCAATTCAACTTGTGATAGGTTAAGCTTGATAGTAGGATTAGAAATGATGGTAATAGTATTATTCCTTAGGATGTAGTGGAAATTATTTTTCACCATTTTTACAAGTGGAAATATATATTTATCAATCATTTAATACCTAAGTTTTGCATCCTTTAGATTCATACTCATGAATGTAATGGGATCTTAGTCTCATCTTTCTTTTTCATTATGACAAAAACAATTGTATATTCTAAATATAATAATTAAAAATACTTTGTAAGATCTGGAACAATGAGTATTGGGGCCTGAGATATAGCATCTTTGATGTCTTGAAAAGACTTTTAGGCCTCAACTGTCCATTCTATTTTGGCATCCTATTTAAGCATTGCATTAAGGGGTCTCATAATTTCTACAAATCCATAAATAAACTTCCTTACAAAATTAATCTTCCCAAATAATGGTTTGAGATCCTTATTTTTGTTTTGTAGTGAAATCTTTGAAATCCCCTAGATTCTATCTAAATCAATAATAATTACTTCCTTATTAATGATATGTCCCAAGAGCTTACCCTAAGTTACTCCAAATATGCTCTTTTTGGGGTTTAGTGAGATGCCAAACCTTCAACATCCTTTGAATATTGACTAAAAATGGTATACATGATCACTCCTATTCTTGGATAAAATAATATGATCATCCATATAGATGATTATACATTTACCTATTAATATATTAAATGCATTATATATTACTTGCTAGGTGTCTCTTATGTTTATCAGGCCAAAATACATCCTCTTATACACATAGGTACCCCACTTTGTAGTAAATTAAGTCTTAATTTTATCCTCTAATAGTATGAGCACCTAGTTATAACTTGAAAATCCATCCAAGAAGGAAATTATTTTAGAGATGTTGATTATCTGTATAACCTCATCTAAGGAGGGCAATGGATAGTTATCCTTCTCAGAAGCTTTGTTAATGTTTTTTAAATTAACACATAATCTAATTTATCCATTCTTATTTATGATTGGGACTAAATTGGCCACCCAAGTAGAATACTTGATTGGAAAGACTAGCCTTTCACTTAACAACTTTTCTACTTCTCTTTGAATGAGAGGTTTTAGGATAGGATTTACTGGTCTCTATCTCTATCTAAATGGATTATGATTTGGTTTTAATGGAGTCATATAGATGATGACCTTTGGGTCATAAACCTTCAAGTCCTCATACATCCATGCAATCACATCTCTATATTGGGTAAGTAAATACTTCACCCATTGTCTTTATTCTAGAGTTTAATTGAAGCCAATGTTAACATAGCATGGGCTATGCTCATCACCCAAATTCTCCCTTTTGGATTCAAATTTATTAAGTTTTGGTTGCATTTGTTGTTGAGATTGGGGATTTATATAAAATTATATTTATAAGTAGACTAAATTAGTTGGGAGATGATTTTATTTGAGATGGAAGACACCTTCCTCATCTGATTGCTCTTGGCAAAGATACCTAATTTCCTTATCATCAATGATTTGGGACTTAAATTGTGCCGAGTTAGTTAGAAATTAAATTATATATTGGCAATCATAAAATAATTGTAAAGTATCTATGTTGTCAATAATATAAGGACATGGTGATATCTCAATGGAGAATCTCTTTACCTTAGATTCTTAGAGAGGTTCAAAATTGCCAACAAAAGTATCTAGTGAATCCACAACTCAAATTTTCTCCCTAATAATAGATGATATATTGAAATAATCAAAGATATAAATCAAATCCAATGATTTATGTTTATATATTTTTATATATGATAATTTATACTAGTTTTTGTTTCTAACATAATTGATTACCAGCTCTGAATCCCCATATACTAACAACTACTTGACATTGTTCTTTAGAGTAAATTGAAATCACAAAATGAATGCTTCATATTTGACCCAATTGTTGTTACAAGGGAACTATAATTTGTATGTGCCAATAAATTCTTCCCTTTTGGGTCAATCAATTCAATTCTTACACCTAATCACTATTTATATCTAGAGCCATCAAAGTGAATAGCTTATATTTGATTAGGGCCCTTGGGTTCTAGCTCTCTTATTTCATTTCATGTAGTGAAAGTATAAATACCAAGGTTAGGAGAATCATAAATTACCTCTTTATTCTTAACATTGTACTCTATGATAGGATACTTCATCCTTGGTTCCTTATCAATCTAGTTTTGATTTGCAATGCCTATCTATGGTAGCCAAATGTGAAAGAAATCTATTAAGAGATATCAATTGAGTTTTTTATACCAATCCCTACTAAACAATAGTACATATTATTTATGTACATCTAATACAAGGATGTTGATAGTCATCTGGAGTTATGGCTTAGATGCTACTTTAATACACACATTAGTAATCTCCCCAATTATTGGTATCACTATTTTATCCAACTGTGAGACTGTTCTCTTTTATGGGATTAGAGTTAGGCCAAGATTTTCACAAATAGAAGTAGGCATCATAGTTGGTGAAGCTCTATGATTGACTAAGACATTATAAAAATTCTTACCAAATCCTCTGATAGTTAACAAAAAGGGTAGTACCTTTGGATTGATATTATAAATGACATTAGTGTTAGAGGCTTTTGCTTTCTCTATAGGATATTTTTTCCTTTTTGAAGGGGCCTTCCCTATGATATATTTCCATAGTAGCTCATTTTGTTTAGTGATTTGAGTTAACTCATGAATGGTGATGTTTGCTTTGATTTTCTTCATGTTTCCAACAATGTTGTACCCTCCTCTCCTCTCTTCCTCCTTATTTTGAGGCTGATCATTCCCTTTTGGGGGAGGTGGACTTTTATCAACTTCTAGAATTGGTGGAATGGCTAGGATATTTGTAGGAATAAAATTCATCAAGTTTTACCTATTCCTCATGATGTAACCACCTTTTTGAATTGATGGAAATCATGAATTTCACTAGTGTTTTCCTCTGGTACGTTGTCATCTTCACTTGGTTTAGGAAACTCATGATTCTTAAAGAACATGGTAGTGCTTGAAGAGCTAAGATACTAGTGGAATTTTAGTGGATGTTACATCAAATATTGTCATACTACCTCTCTTTGAATGATCTCAAATACTACACAAAATTTAACAGAGTCAAGTTATTCATGTTGATAAGTATTATGGATTCTACCCCAGTTGGGCAAAGTTGTCTCCACTATATTGGTTTTTAGAGGCTTGTTGGGTTGCTCTATCTTATTTTCAAGTCTATTAAATAGTCTATTATACCTATGGAACCCATAATTATGATTACCACTTGGGCCTTTAGAATTTCCTATCTTTATTTACATGCTAAGGAAGTCATTACTTAACTTATTAACCATCTTTTATATAACATCTATCTCTACTTTATTAGAGTTAGTGCCTTAGACAACAACACTAGATCATATAGACAAATTTTGATTCTACTGGTAACCATTGCCTTCTGCATGGTTGTTTAAGATATTGTAACTTGGATATGTTATCTATGTCAAAGGAGGTAACATGTATAGTTGACTCTAATTAAATGTAGGGATGTTATGCTTTACATGTGGAACTATATTAAACATTAGGAGACCATTGTTGACACTTGGTATGTTAAACACTTAAGGATTAAGTTATTTATCAATGTTGATGGCCTTTTCATATGCCAATTGCAAAGTGTTGATAGCAAAATCCCTTCATAAGAAGACTACAATAATTAGATATAAATCATTCTTATACCTTTCTAACACCAATGCTTCATCTGACTTATACACTAGGCTCAACTAGGTGTACATCTTTTGAAATCTTGCATTAAAGGCCCATATTGGCTTGTTAGGCTCCCTCTTCAAGCTAATAAAGTACTAGTATATCAAATTGGGGTTGGTGGCTCAGCTAAATTATGAAATAAAAATAGCTTGACATGTGTTCCAAGAAGTGATGGAATTCTCTTGTAGATTAAGATACTAATCATAAGCAACGTCCATTAGTGTAAAATGGAAAATCTTGCATGCAATATCTTTAGTAATAACATTCATTAATATGAATGAAAATTTTAAAAATTTGATGTGTTCTTATATCATTCTTCCTCCTAAAGGAAAGAAGGATGGTAAATACTTTTTATAATTCCTGAGTATGTCATGCACATCCCCTAAGATGACAATAATAGATCCAATCAACCAAGGTGGTTTATCTATGGGATGATTAATAGGGGTAGAACTTCTTATCAGGGAAGGTATCCTAGCTTTGTTATTGATAGGGGTTATTGGTATAAATCTAGGCCTTTTATGATTTGGTAAGGGTGACACTAAAATAATAGTATGAGAACAATATATGGTCACTCTCTTAGGTGACATAAGTGAAACTTAATGTAGAAACTAACTTCCTTTATCGAAGAGGATCAAGGCCCTCCTAGTGACAAAGATAATTTTAATACAATTTTTATGCGCACCAATTCATAATGAGATAGCCTCTAACATTTTAGGATCTCAATGGAGGTAAACTTGACTCTATAGAATGAGTTGTAGGTATGTAGTTTTAATAACAAGGTGATGGAATAGCAAGCAAGGTATGCAGGTTGTTAACAAGGATTATGAATAGATGAATGATCATATAAAATAAAGTCAAAAGAAAGGCAAGTTGGTGTTTGGATGGTTACTAATACAAAATGGGTAGATCTCAAAAATAAACTCAAAATGGAGGGAAGGGTAGAGTAGGAAAGAAGGATTATATGGTTTCAGGAATGACCTCTTAGGTTGGATTATAATTGGATAAGTGATTTTAGAACCAATTTCTATTGCTAGCAACTATTTTACACACATAGATAGACATGGTCAAATAGTATAGGATAGTTCAACATAGGAAAATTAGAGGTCTCAATCAAAGGTTTCTCATTTTAGAGTAATTGTTGAACACCCTTAGAAGATTATGACTTGGACTAGGGAGGTATCTAAGATACTTGTTATGTATACATAGAATAGTATATAATTGAAATCACCTCTACACACTTATAAATATGAAATAATCAACTTACTTGATAATAATCAATATAATTATTAATCCTTCAATAGATATTGCAAATATAAAACTAGTATATTAATCATGACAAGAAATAATTCATTGTAGAGCTATTTCACATAAATAATTATTGAATCAAATAACTAAAAATATTAATCCTAATTACAAAGTACTTGGAGAGAAAATACACAAACATGTTCATTGATAATCAAAATTGATTTTGATTATCAATGAACATGTTTGTGAAATTTTATGACCCCTTCACAAATGTGGGATATTTATGTTTGAATAGACTTAGGGAATGGTCACCTCATCCTCAAAGTACATGCAAATTTTTTTTGCATGATGTAGTTACAACCTTAGTTCTAACTATAGTTTCAAAGCTATATGTAATGTATACATAGATTTAACTTACATTTATCGAGAATTAAAGTCATAATTTACAATATTATGCAATGTTTACATGTTTACAAAACAAATCATGAAAATTTTACATTAGGTTATAACATAATAAAAATATGAGTACAAAATTAGTGCCACTACATTGAATTTTCATGCACAAAATTGGCCTTTAAACTCAGGCTGAGTGGATGTCTGCATGGATGTGTTAGCCTTAGTGGGAGTTATCACTATTTATGTTGGCACTAAACTGGATGTTATAACCTCAGTCTTCTTCTTCTTCACCTCTATATAAAAATAATATTTGTAACCCACATCATGTTTATACTTTATGATATCTAGGTTAAATAATGATTTTCTATGTACCTTGTTAACTTGCTCTAAGATTTGTTCATGGTTGGCCTTCATATTTTGGAAGTTGATCTTGAAAACTTCAACTTCAATCATTTTATTTCTTTCAAAAATTAGCTTAAATTCAATGTTCCCTAGTGTTAACCCCTATAGACTCTACTTAAATTTCTAAGATGATTCTTAAATGAGTTAGTTAAAATTGATTCTATTGATCAACTTGCCTATAACATCCATTGCCTTAGATAATTTCAAATCATCCAAAATCGACAAGATGATAATATTATGGTCTTGATATTTGGGCATCAATGCCCCGAGTATGGTTATGCATTCTCTGGCTTAATGTGTTTTGATGACAACCAAATTGAGGGAATTTGATGCCTCTAATGGTGTCATTAGGTCTAGATGGTTGTATGCCTTATTAGTAATGTACATAATCAATAATTTTAATGTATTCACATCTTACATTAAAGAATTAAAAAATTGATGTGTTTGAGCTATACTGGGGGCTAATTCAGCCCTTATTAATTTAAGTGCCTCAAGATCATTAAAACATTTTGAAATAACTTCTTGATCTTCAATATCAATTCTTGTTGGAATATGGACTATTTTTTGTTATTATTTGATTTCCTCTAGTTTCTATTCTATCTCTTGCCTTTCCATTTATGTCTCCTCATATAATTATATCTTAGTATCCTTGTGGGTTTTTTCCAACTACCTTAAATATTATATGTGTGTGGATTTTCCTAGGTGTATGTTCTTTCTCTTGGATAAGGCATTGACCTCTTATTTCTCTTCAATAATAATTTCCCTTCCATATTCATCCTCTAGTTTCCTCCTCCTAACCCTTTGAATACTAGTTTTGGGTTTATTAAACAATAAGGTTTTGGATGGAGGTTCTATAATTTTTAAATTATTCTTATAAGAAGCCTTCACTCTAAGATCAATTACCCATGGGGAATCACTAGCTAGGTTGGGTCTATTGATTGCTTGTCCTTAGTTTTAGCCTCCACCTCGATATTTAATGTTGATTATTCTATGGATCCTTGGAGAACTATATCAGGAAGGCCAAATGATTTTGGACTAATTCACACATCATATTATGGGAGTGTATGGACTGTAAAGACCTATTTACCCTTTTTCCCTTCCCTAAATATGTAAATATAGTCTCTTGGGAGGAACTTATGGAATGCATTGGTAAATTCATATGTGTGGAAGAAATATGGAGTTGGAAGGTAGCCAATGTTTTTTAAATTTTATTAGTTGCCCTTCTCTTTTTGATGGTTTAGACTATATTATTCCCAGAGGGAATATTAGTAGTAGTGTCAATAATAGATGTGGATGGCATTATGGGGGGAAATGAAAAAATAGTGGTAGAAGAATCCTCCTCCACCTTTAGAGTGAGGAAAGGGATTTTCAAGACATTATAATAAGAATTTGAAACATTAGGGTTGGAGGTGGAATCCTCCACCTTTGGAGCTAACAACTAGGATTTTAAAATAACATTAATAAGAATTGAACCCAAAATGGGACCAAATGACGAAACTTGGGAAGAAGGGTCTGAAGGCTAAGCCTCATTACCTAATTTGTCATCTTAGCTTAGTTTCTTCCCTTTATCATCTCTAAGGATTAGTGCCTTTTCTATTTTCAAATCCTCTTCTTCATCTAATTATTACTCTACCTTCATTTGTTAATGGACTAAAGGTGTATCTATTTTTAGTTCCTCGACAACTAGATTATTTATGAAGGGAGGAGGCCTTGACTTCCTCTTATAGAAAATATTAGTTTTTAATGGTGGGGAGGAGGCTTTGTGAGTTAAGGAAATAACAAACTCTTACACCAAAGATTAATTCATAGGCAACACAACTATAAGTGTTTAAAATGGTAATGTAATTATGTGTTCTTGGTCATTTGCATTAGAGGAATCTAAGTCAATTGAATCCCCTTGGGATCCTCTTAGATTAGTCTGAATCAAACTAGGTTATTTTTTAATATCCTTCAATAGTAGGGGAGGTCCTTCACTAGGCTCTTCTTCTATTTCTTCTTGTTATCAGGGTATATTATCCCAAATTTTAAAAGTAACCAATCCTCCAGGAGGTAGAAACCTAGTATGCATTTATTTTAAAAAATTAATTGTTTTTATTATATAACCCTTAAATTTCCTCCTTATGGCTTGCATGTTTTTTCCTTTATAATACCTATGTATCATCCTTTACATTAATGAATAGGAAATCATGGTCATATGAGACATGTTGGTATAGAATACCAAAGCCTTGGATAAGCTTTTGGATCTAACTATGGGAGTCCTAATCCCTATGTGGCAAGGTTGAAAACTGATAACACTTTCTCTTGTTACTTACATATCCAAAATGCTTCCTCATGGTATAACACATTATGTTTATGATCTTGTGAGATCCATAAAAGGTGCCTTTATTTTGCTTGGTTAAATCCTCCTCCACACTCTACCAGAGTTGATACACAATTTATTACTTCATAAGTTTATTAGGAATATACTTGGGGAAGCAAAGGGGGTGAAACTTATGTATGGTGACCATGATCACCATATAGTCTAAATATGACTAGTAGTCACCTTGAGAAGCTAGTGTATCTACAATCCTATTTCCAATTCTGGATAGTGGAGCCTCATGAATTTCATTCCATACTTGAGGATACATGTCTTTAGAAATGTATCCCATATTATTAATATATGCATGAATTGGTATTAATTACAAATGTGATTATTTATGTAGTTTGTGGTTGGGCTCCAAATATCTCTTAGGTCCCTATATAGTATACCCATTACTGCATTCAAAAGATATGACATCATGTAAAAGTGGCTTATTGAATTGGGCTACTTAATCTTATACAATACTTGTTCCCTCAGCTTGAAGTTGATAATTTTGCCTAGGTCAAAAGTTACATCACTAGTAATTATCATATCCATTAATGACACATAATCTAGGTTAAGAAAAAGGATACTTAGCATGCCATACATTCTATTCAATAAGGTCATCCTAATACAAACCCCAATTATAAATTTGTGAATGGTGGTGGGAGACTTTCCCTTTAGGACAATAATATCACAAGGAAGAAGCCATGAGCTTAGGACTTTATCTATTTAATTTTGCTTGTTCCATGTAACTATCCTATGTTTATCAAATATTGCATCTGTAACTATCAAAGATAAGTTCCTTTAGAAGTCATCTCTAGTGATGTAGGCCATGACTATCTGGTGATCCATATAGTGTATGAAGACATCTTGTGTAATCTTCCCAGTAAAGAGTACATCCTACAGTAGGTTGATGTAGGGCATAACCTCAAGCTCGGCCTCTATAATGTACAATATTTATCTCTTAAGAGAAATCAAGTTTGTAATCACTTATTACTATATAGGTGATAGATTTATTTCATGTGGAAATGCATCTACAACATCAACATCCTAACATAATTTTGAGTAATTAGCATACATGTTATCAGAGATTTTTGCTTCAAACACCATCTCTATGAATTCTATAAAATCCTTGATGGATAATTGGGATGGTGGCATCTCTCTTCTAAAACTCTTGGATTATGATTCCATTACAAATTTATAGTGTGATCAAAGTATTTCTACATGTATGATGAAAACTTCTTTTCGTTGGTTGTTTGTTTGCAATGGTTTTGTAGGTATCCAGGGGTTTGTTCAAAGAGTATAAATTGAGTTATAATTCACTTGTGATCAATGAATAAGATGATAGTTGTACATCATGTATATATCCTTTTGCATTCAATTCTAGTTCATGCACTTTTAATGTCTAATGTTCATATGTTTATTTTACCTACATAATTTAAATCTCATTAGTTCAGTTGGTGGGTTACATTATTTAGAAAGTGTTGGGAAGTAGTTTCACTTTGTTGGATAACTCTAGTGGTATTTTGGTAGTTGGGAGTTAGGATTCAAGTTTTATGTTGGGACCAATCCAACCATTCTTAAAAACCAAAGGCTCTGAATACAAAGCCTGAAAAATATACCCAAAGACCAAATCTATCAGAATAATGTTTAAACAAAATGTTCGATCAAAAGATCTAAAAAAATTCTAAAGCACTTAAAGTTGATGATGACTATTTCATAAAAATTTTCTAATGAAAAGTCTCAAACAAAAATTTTGATACAAAAATTATGAGTAAGGAGTTCTAAACACAAACCAAGTCCTTCAGAATCATCATTCAAACAAAATGTCTTAACAAAATGATTGACATGAAAACTCTGATAAATATGTCCAATATGGAAACATTGATAAATATGTTTGATACATAAATCCCTAACAAACCATCTAATAAAATAAAACCCAAACACAAGTCATGAACTTTTAAAAAAATTGATGAACAAATACCAAACAAATCTTCCATACTAAAAGTTCAAACAAAATATCTAATAAGATAATTCTAAACTAAAACTCTAATGAAAAAATCCTAAACATAGGTTCCAAAACAAAGTTCCTAATAAGTTAGTCCAAAAAATGTATAATACCATTGTTTGTACTTCTAATTGTAAATATTAAGGATCAATATGATAGATAACTTGCATAACTACATATAGGAAATATTAACAAATTGAATTCAAATGAAATTTAGAAAATGTGTCCCCATTTATTTTTGGACAAAAGGGTAATGTTAGGTACAACACCACTTAAGCAAATTAAACAAAATCAAGAGCTTAAGTGAAAAATCCATGGAATTTATTGAAAATCTATTAATTAGAAATTCATTTTGAATATATGCATCATCTGGTGACATCATTAGTGGTGTGGTATCCATAAACCATAAATGGAATAAATATATGGTTTAAGTCCACCCATGCCTCATTAATGTCCCTTTCTTCCAAATATTAATGGGGATATTTATGGATTAAGCCTCTAAAATTGAATTAATTTATGGCCACATATATTGATCTAAATATGGATAGTCATGGTTGATTTTGATTGTTTCCAAAAATCTATAAATATAAGGGTCCTCATTTATTCCTTTAAGTTATTTTTGTGTAATTATATTATGAATAATTATCAATAGAATAAATTCAACTATTATCACACATTGATTAAATTCATGATCCTAATGTTAGAGGTATAATCACTGAGAGGGGAAAGTGAATCAATGATACCAAATAATCCAAGTTTAATTTTGATCTTTAAAAATACTTAATCATCTAACACATTCATTCATGAAGCATATATAGCATTCATAGCAATAAGTAAGAGAGACAATGCAAGATCAATCACATAACACATGACATATATGGGAAACCCTCTTAGGGAATAAAACCCACTAGAAATTACAATTGGACTATTGTCTTATAATAAAAGGATCCAATTTAGACCATCTACAAATGATTAAGGAACTACAATTCCTGTTTAGTGATATTATAATCCCACAAGGTGTTACCACACCTATCTAGATGAGTTGCAAAAATAACCAGATCTTTTATCAAGTTTCACCTTGCAAGGATGTTGTAACCACCTTAGATGCAGAGTTGCCATAAAAACACCTATGAATAAATCCACCTCTGAATTGATGTCTAAAACACCTAATGATGAACCTCTGATTATCAATATTCACCTTCAGTCACACTCAATCCATAAGAAAACTATTCTACCAATAGAATTATGACATATAGGTTATAAAAATAGTCCTCAAATGGTATAATATTCAAATCATCCTTAGGTCACTATACCCCTCCTTTAATCCATAAAACACACAAAATCCTCTCTCTAATCTCTCCTTCGTATCACTCACACTAGTCTAGAACCCAACATCTTTAGCTCCACTATTTATAGAGTAATCTTGATGATCACTACCTTTCTTAGCCATTAGGCATTCCTTACCCCTTAAGGCATCTCTTTATTGAAGACATAACTAAATAAAATCCTCATAGCTTTGCCATAACATCTATGGGTCACCCTTAAGGAACTACACCTTTTAATAAGGTCGTTGTAGCCCTTATAGGTCTCATATAAACCCATTCACTCCTTTAGAAATCGATTGAGAAAAAAAAGAACATAGGATTACTTTCAAATGCATAGGTCCACTCCTTATGTCCCCTTCAACATACTCAAATGATCACATTAAACTTATCTCACCTATGCATATGCTAAAATAACTCAAACATAGACCTTACACATAAGAACACCAATACTAAACATATAGTCAACTTCTTAATCATTGTTCATACTCAAGATAGATTGATCAAACCTCCAAAACCCACATAGAAAATCCTCATGGAGTATAAAACATGTTCCAATAGCTAATTCATCATGAGATATTGAAACAACATCAATACAAGCTCAATTATCCTTCTTGTGTCACTTTAAAAACATATACAAAAACATAATCAAATCTAGAGCTCAATATATTTATTTGTACACAATTCTAAATCTCCAAATCCATATTTCTAGATGTGACTTAGATTCCTCTACCACTTTGATTTTTATAGTAATAGTAAATTAGAATTCTATCTAAAGTTATGGTCTAAAAACTTGACATTGGTATTTCTTTTACAAATTCAAATATTCAAATGCAAATGGTCATAGATAACCTTCAAACACAATGCTCAAATTTCATGAAATCTTAGATCAAATAAGATATACATCATTGATCTTATTTGATCGTTAATGTATATTCTACCAATTCTAGATGTTAAACCTCTGTCACTTTCATCTCATCTTGTGAAATATATAAATGTTGACTCAATGTGTTATTTCAATCATTGTGGATCAACCAGGTCTTTAATGATCAACACTCACTATTTGATCAATCTATATGAACATCCACTCACCATTAGATCATTATCCTATACCTTTGCTCAGTCATTAAACATCATGCACCTATTTTCATCTTGCTACCTCTTGACTTCTTGATTCAACATTCACCATCGATCTTTTTTGAGCTTTAAATATTTAAAAAATGACTATGGGGACCCTTTCCATATGCATGAGTATCCATTTTTATCCTTAATAACTTCTTATGTGCTTCAACATAGGATGCCCAATTTGGACCAGATGATCTTCTCACATAGGAGAATCCAACCATATGACACACTACTCTTGGAACCCTCTTGAGTGTGGGATATAACACCATTAAAATGACTTGTAAAAAACTTCTATCACACATCCAACTATGTCAAAACCTTCTTAAGAGGCCAACTTTGAACATGCATAACTTTTACCACCCTTTAGTGCATGATATCAAATCTATCACAAATCATTTATGCTCAAAACTAAACAAATCCATATGATCAGTTTCTCTTGACACCTTCACACGTGCAAGATATAACATCATCAAAATGATCACTTGTATCTTTCTTTCCTTATGCAAATCTGGCTATGGAAAAACATAGTTAGATTGCCTAGGAGCCCAACTTTGCATATGCACATATTTTAATGAGCTACAACACATGATCTATAAGTAATCAAAAATAAAATAAGTTAAAAAATTAGCAAACCCATGTGATAATATTGTCTTGAAACCTACATGAATGAAAATGATAACCTCATACATAGGCTTACTTATATCTTTATAGACAAATGCAAATTTGGCTAAGTATGGGTAAAGAAGAATTCTGACTAAGAAGCCAAATTTTCACCTTCACATCTTTGACTATGATTTGATGCATGACTTGAGATATAGGAAAAAATAACTAGGGACTATTGTGATCACAACCATATGATAATCTCACCTTGACTCATTTCCACATGGTAAATGTGATGTCATCAAACCACCCACTCATATTTTTTATCACTGAACCCAAAGTGTCTAGATGAAAAATATGATCAACCAAATGAATTCCACTTGTACACATAATCTCTCAAATCACATATAATATCTTAGGGACTTATTTCAAATTATCCAATCACAATAATCAACCATGAACACATCTGATCATGTCAACATTGAAGATCAACCAAGCCACCTTCTAACACACAAGAACAAGCACATTACACACTTTGTCATTGTCATATAGACTATCAAAGCTCTTCATCCACCCAATAGGAAACTTCCATGACACCATCATGATATCATCCTTATAAATCTATAACAATTTACCCCTTTTTCATTGATGCCAATATCCATCAATATAACAATATATAGCTCACCTTCTCTCTGTTTAAAGCACTCCCATAATAGGAAATTTCTCCCCCTTTGACACAATGAAAAAGTGGGAATAAACTAATCCTAAGGACCTAAAAATATTATCGAATATGAAAGGACCATCTTATAAAGATGATACAAACTTCACCTTACCTTGAGCCTACTTTAGCTTGCCTTGACAAACTCATCCTGCTCCATGCCAATACTCTCTTCAATCAAGCATTGAAAATAATGAAGAACGAACACATAAAACCATAAAATTTTGATGGAACTCATAAATAACATATAAAAGGGACTCCCCTTAAGAAATTTGAGCAATTTCACATTTTGAGATTCTTCAGATCTCCACACACCATGATGAACCACCATGTAAGCTTACCATCCTTCTTTCTCAAGACATTTCAATGAGAACCAAATTTGCATCTAAACTATATAAAATAAGATACATGTACTGAACCAATTTTAGAGCTCACCTTGAAACATACATACATTGATCTTTTAGAGAAACTAAGAAAAAAGAAGTCTTCTTCAAACTAAGCCTATTTAGCTCCTTATAGCCCTACCTAAAAATTGTAGATCCCAACATTTTTAGTATACATATCTTCAAGAATTTCAATTCCATATATAGAGAACTCTCATATGCCCCCTCAAGCACACCAATTTGCATCACTAGTCTCATCCTATGCAACATAATTCCTTCATAAAACAACTATCTAATTAGGCCTCCAATTTGACAAAAACTTGAATAAAATTATAACCACAAACCTTCAAATATTTATGAATCTTGATTTGACCACCGATTTGGCCTATTCAATATATTCAAAATCCTTAGACCTTAACTCATAAGGCAAACCACTTTTCTAGTGTAGTCTAAAGCCTTAAAATCTCAAAACAAGTAGGGTCAATAAAACCTCCTTCTGGTCAACACACACCTCTAAAACTATGTTCCCACCTAGAGACACCCATCACACACTTTTGGACCAATATTTGAGCTTCCATACCTTCAAGAACCCATACATCCTATAACCCATTTTAGGCATGCTTTCCCATAAGCCAAAAACTAATAAAATTAAGAGCAATCATAAATATTTAGTTGGCACACACATACCTTTGGACCTTAAAAACTCATGGATCACACCACAAATAAATGCATAGACCTTTATGAGCACCAAACACTTTTTGACATTTTCATCAACCTCATTAAGCTACTTGGAACCACCCATTCTCAATCTACACTACAGTTCCTTCATAGACCTCTTAAATAGGCTCATTAAATTATTTCTCCCCCTTAAAAAAAGACCTTCTCTAACTAACATTATCATCTTGAGCACAAAAACATGGTTCTCCATTGAAAGGATTCTCTTAAGAAGCATATCTAGTGACACCTTCTATACCTCAATGATCTAAAAAACAACAACTCATCATACTCCATCTCCTCCTTGCTCATCTAAAATTTGTAGTTCTTCTTTTTCTTTGTCGTAGGAGAAATAACTTCCTCGTCCATTACAACATTTTACTTTTCTTTTATGATTAAATTGATAATACATGGAAACAAAACAAATTGATTACATACCTTTTCATTTGAAGAATATTTCTCTCATCTTAGAACCTCATCATTAGGCATAGATAATCAATGTTCTTTACATGATACATGTTTATTAATAGTAAGATGTTCACTTGGATCCATACATACCTCGAGAATGGCCTCAATCAACACCTTGGCCTTCTCCTTGAACTTGATTTATTCATTCTCAACATGAGAAGATAATGAGATCTCTTGGTACTCTTCAACTTTTGAAGCATTCTCCACCATAGCAAATAGGTTACTTTGACCTCCAGTCTCATCATGACTCTTACTTTTGACCTTTCGCTTCCACGTGTTAACATGCTTTCTTTTTTAAACTCTAGAATACTAATTAAATATATTCTATCTTGTATGCCTTTACTTGCAAAACATATCAATATGACCTCTCTATTCATAATTGTAGCACACCATACCTTTTGTAAGAAATGTATATTTCCTTACCTTATTTGGATATAAATTTTTCATATGTCCTTTATCATGGCAAACTAAACAACCTCCCATTTCTAAATATGACTCACCTTGTCTAATTTAATGTGGACAATGGTTTACAAAGTGTCCCACATTAAGATAGTTAAATCATTAAATATTATTCACACCTTTTAACTGATGACCTTCATCATAATATCATGCAAATTCATTTCTAATAGATCTCTTACACTCTCTAGCCCTATGACCAAATTGATTACATGTATAATAGTAGCCATTAAATCTTATATACCTCAAGGGATTTGGTTGTTTGATATGATTTGTCTTTAATCTACCAACACCTTCAGTCTTTATCTAACAATTCATCTTCAAAGCAAGATTATCTTGGTTCACATCAGTCTTCATCTTGTCTTTAGTAACACTCTTTTGTTCTTCTTCATATCTAAGACCAGTTATACCAGTAGCATGCTTTTGACCACTCAGAATGTTGTCTAAATCACATGAGTTTTTTTCAAATCTCACAAATGTCTTAAAATTACTATTTGTATTTTCTAACTTATATTTCAAATATTCATTTTCAAAAACATGCCTTGAACATTAATCTTCTTTAACTATTATGCTTGTAGATAAGATTTTCAATTGACAACTGAGATGTTTAATCATATCTTCATGCTTGTTCGCATCTTTATTCAATCTTGCCTCATACACACTAAATTTCCCCTCATATTCATTGAGTTTAGATTTCATCTTCTTATTGATCTTATTCTCAATCTTCAGTTATTCAAGAGTATTAATCAAAATCTCATAGTACACCTCATCTTCATCATCATTTGAATCACTCTAAGTAGTCTCCTTCTGATTTGATCAACTTCCTTCCTCAGTCATGAATAGGGATTCATCTTTAGTAGGACCATCATCTTCATGATCATATTTTGAGTCACTATCTTCACTCTCATATGATGGGTTGAAATCTTCTTTGGTGTAAAGACTCTTCTTATTCTTGAAGAATCACTTGTTGTTGTTTTACTTTCTAAATCCTTTATTCATGTATGTCTTCTTGTCTTCACCTTGTTCTTCATCATGTTCTTCATCATATTTCTTATCATTATTATCAAGGAACTTTGAGCAAATTTCCCTATATCTCCACAATTAAAACATTTGAAGGGTACTTTACCCTTATACTTTCCTAAGCCAATGTTCAATTTCCTAGTAATAAAAACAATTACTTCATCATCATCAATGTTATATATTTCATCATCTCTAGATTTTTTACCTTGGAAATTATTATTAGGCCTCATCTCTATCTTTAATGTAGCTTCCTTCTTTGGTGGTATATCATCATTCTTTCTCGTCTCATAGGCAGCAAGGGTACCATGCAATTGATCGATATTCAACTAAATAACGTTAAGACTCTCTTATATAATAAATAATTTTAGATCAAACTTGGGGGATAGAGACCTTAATACCTTTTCAATAAAAAATTCTCTTCAATATTCTCTCCAAGACGTATAATGATATTCACAATCTCATCTACTCTCTATAGAAAGAATGTCACAATATCTTCTTCATTCATCTTGGGACTTTCAAATTCCCTTCTATGATTCTGTAACTTAACAAGATTAACCTTTGAATCTCATTAAAAAATAGTCTTCAATTTAACTAATATTTCTTTGGCATAAGTGTAATGAATTACTTTGGTGAACTCAGTTTTTATAAGACCACAAGTGATGGCATTCATTGCCTTAGATTTGTTCTTAAGTAACTTATTATCTGTACCACTAGATGGAGGAATAGTAAGAACAACATAACCATCCAAAACTAATTTCCATACATCAAACCCTAGACACATAATGTATGTCTTCATCCTAACAATTCAGAATCCATAATTAGATCTATTAAACATTGTTTCTTGCTTAGTAGAAAAACCACCTTACATATTTTGACTATCCATTTTACCTTGGATCACATTCAAGTGTCAAGATTTTACCAAAGTACCTTGGATCACATTCAAGTGTCAAGATTTTACCTTGGAAATTATTATTAGGCTTCATCTCTATCTTTAATGTAGCTTCCTTCTTTGGTGGTATATCATCATTCTTTCTCATCTCATAGGCAGCAAGGGTACCATGCAATTGATCGATATTCAACTAAATAAGGTTAAGACTCTCTTATATAATAAATAATTTTAGATCAAACTTGGGGGATAGAGACCTTAATACCTTTTCAATAAAAAATTCTCTTCAATATTCTCTCCAAGACGTCTAATGATATTCACAATCTCATCTACTCTCTATAGAAAGAATGTCACAATATCTTCTTCATTCATCTTGGGACTTTCAAATTCCCTTCTATGATTCTGTAACTTAACAAGATTAACCTTTGAATCTCATTAAAAAATAGTCTTCAATTTAACTAATATTTCTTTGGCATAAGTGTAATGAATTACTTTGGTGAACTCAGTTTCTGTAAGACCACAAGTGATGGCATTCATTGCCTTAGATTTGTTCTTAAGTAACTTATTATCTGTACCACTAGATGGAGGAATAGTAAGAGCAACATAACCATCCAAAACTAATTTCCATACATCAAACCCTAGACACACAATGTATGTCTTCATCCTAACAATTTAGAATCCATAATTAGATCTATTAAACATTGTTTCTTGCTTAGTAGAAAAACCACCTTGCATATTTTGACTATCCATTATACCTTGGATCACATTCAAGTTTCAAGATTTTACCAAAGTACCTTTCTATGATACCAATTATTAGAGGTAAAATTAGTGAGAAGGGTAGGGGGTGAATCATTGAGCCAAAATAATCTAACTTCAATTCTAATCGTTACAAATGCTTAATCAATGACCATAAGCATTTATGAATAATAAAAAACATTCATAGAAATGAGTGAGAGAGATAATGGAAGATCAATCACATAACACATGACATACATGGGAAACCCTCTTAGGGAATAAAACCCACGAGAACCTAAAATTAGACTATTATCCTATAATAATAAGATTCAATTTAGAACATCTATAAATGATTAAGGAACTATAATCCCTATTTAGTTAGACATCAATCCCATAAGGTACTATCACACCTATCTAGTTGAGTTGGAACAAACACTAGACCTTTAGCAAGTTTACACTTGTAAGGAGGTTATAACCACCTTATATGATGAGTTTCAATAGCAACACCTATTAACAAATCCACCTTTGAAATGATGTCTACAACACCTGATGATGGACCTTTGCTTATCACTATTCACCTTTGCTCTTACTTAATCTATAAGAGCACTATTTTACCAACAAAATTATGATCTACATGTCATACAAATAGTCCTCAAATTGATCTTATCTTTAACTCATTCTCATGTCACTCTACCCCTCCTTCACTCCACATAACACACATAAGCCTCTGTCTAATCTCTCCTTAGTCTCACTCAAGCAAGTCTAGAACCCAACATATTTGGTTTCACTATTTATAGAGAAATGTTGATAATCACTACCTTGGTTTACCATTAGGAATGCCTTATTCCTTAATGCATCTCTCTCATGAAGACATGGTTTCATAAAATCTTCATAGCTTGGTGATAGCATCTATGGGTCACCCTTAAGGAACTACACTTTTTAAAAATGCCCTTGTAGCCCTTATAGGTCTCATGTGAACTCATTCAACTACCTTGAGAAAAAAAAGAACACATAACCACTTTCAAATACATAGGTCCACTCCTTATGTCCCCTTCAACATCCTCAAATTATCAAATTCAACTTATCTCACATCTGTGCATGCTCAAATAACTCAAACATAGACCTTACACATATGAACACTATTACCAAACATATAGTCAACTTCTTAAGCATTGTTCATACTCAATATAGATTGATCACACCTATAAAATCCACATAGAGTATCCTCATAGAGTCTACAACATTTTCCAATAGCTAATTCATCGTGATATATTGAAATGAAATCAATACAATCTCAATTATCCTTCTCAAGTCACTTGTAGAACATATATGGAAACACAATCAACTTTGGATCTCAATATCTTTTTTTGTACAAACTTCTAGATCTTATTCCTAAATGCACCTTGGAGTGTTATACAAATTTTAATTTTATTGTGATAAACAATTCAACTTCCATCAAAATTTATGGTTCAAACTAGACACTGTTCTTTCCTTCATAAATTCAAATATTTAAATTCAAACAGTCATAGTTAACCTTGAAACACAATGCTTGAATATCATGACCTCTTAGCTCAAATCGAATATGAACCATAAATCTTGTTCGGTCTTTAACATATACTCTAGTAATGCCAAACATTAAACCTTAGTCACTTTGACCTAATCTCATGCAATCTTGAAATGTTGACTCAATGCACTCCATCAATTTCTATAGATCAACCAGGTCATTAGTGATCAAAGCTCACCCTTTGATTAATCTATACAAATGATTGCTCATCATTAGATCTTTTATCTTGTACCTTTTCTCAATCATTAAACATCATGCACCTATCCTCATCTCATTGTCTCCTAAATTCTTAGAGAAATGCTCACTATTGATCTTTATTGAGGTTTAGATCTTTCAAAAATTACTATGTGGACCCTTCAATAGGCCTAAGTAGCCATTTTTTATCCATAATAACTTCTTATATGCTTCAATGCAGGGTCTCAAATTTGGACCAGATGATATCCTCACATAGGAGAATCCAACCATGTGACACAATAATCCTAGAACCCTCATGCATGTGAGATATAATTCCATTAAAATTACTTTTGAAAAACTTATATCTTAGATCCAACTATGTCAAAACCTACTTGAGAGGCCAACTTTGATCATGCATAACTTTTGTTGTGCTTTAGTGCATGATCTCAAATTTAGGAAAAATAATCTATGCTTAAGACTAAACAAATCCATATGATTATTTTATCATTACACCTTCATATGTGTAATATATAACATCATCAAAATTCTCACTTAGTTCTTTCTTACCTTATGCAAATTTGGTTACAAAAAAACATAGTCAAACTACCTAGGAGCCTAACTTTGCATATGTACATATTTTGACGTGTTACATAGCATGATCTAAAATGAAGTGAAAATAAACTAGGTAAAAAAATTAATAAACCCATATGATCATCATATCCTAAAACCTCCACACATGTGAATTCTGACCTCATCAACATGCTTACTTAGTGCTTTCTAGCCAACTACAAATTTGGCTAAGTATGGGAAAACAATCAATTCTAACAAAGAAGCTAACTTTACACCCTCATATATTTAATTTCACTTTGATGCATGACTTGATATTTGGTGAAAAATAAATAGGGACTACTATGATCAAAACCACATTACCAAATCCCCTTGACTCTTTCCCACATGACAAAGGCAACATCATCAAATTACCTACTCAAAGTTTTTGCCACTAGACCTAAAGTGTATAGATGAATATTATGATCAACCAGATGAATTCCCCTTATGCACACAAGCTCTCAAAGAATATATAACATCTTAGGGACCTATTTCACATGATCTAATCACCATACTCAACCTTGATCACATCTGATCATTTCAACACTGAAGATCAACAAAGCCACCTTCAAGCATACATGAAAAAATACATTACACACTTTGTCATTTTCACGTAGAATATCAAGGATATTCATCTGATAAATAGGAAACCTTAATGAAACCACCATTGCTTCACCTTGACAACTCTTCAATACCTAATTTATTGGTGTATTGAGATATGATGGAGGAGAAAGCCACTCATCATTGATAAAGATAAGAGCACCAAATTAGTGGAAAACATGTTTTTGAGATGCTCTTCAAGGAGGGATGATCTTGGGAGGGTTTTATGGTTGTATTACTTATTTTAAAATATCTTATATTTCATATTCAAAACCCCATGAGGGAGTTGGATTAGTACATTATATTCTTTATGCTTATTTTAAGTTTACTCTAGTAATGGATAGACTAACTTGCTTTGGATTCCTACTCTACATTTTGGCATGCCCAGTGGGATGAATGCATCCCATAAAAGAAAGGATACTAATATGAAACTCTTATATATTATAATTAATGACTATAAATCTTTAAAAATAATTTTTTTCTCCAATTTTACTTTTTTTAATTCTTTTTAATGACAGTTTTACACAAAGATCGGCATCGATCTTCTAAGACTGATGTCAGTTCTTATTGACTAACATCAACCCACTTGTAACCATAATTGATTCATGTGTAAAGCGTAAAACATGGAAAAAATATGATTTATTAATTTTCCTAAAAGTTGTTGGTTTTTGTTATGTGTTTTTGAACATGCATATTTTCTATTTGACCTTTATTTTGAAGGATGCAGAGACCTTAATATTTTTTATACTTATTTTGATAAGCCATATTTTTTATGAAAATCATTTTGTTTTTTGGAATTTTTATAGGAATCAGCATCAATTCATTTTCACCGACATCAATTCCTAGTCGACAGGCATCAACCCTCTACAAACTGACCCACACTGATTTCTTGTAACCGTCATTAGCCTACATGGACTGACATCAATCTTTGTGATGAGAAAATAGAGACCTAAGATAAAGTTTTAAAATATTGTTTTCTCATTTATATTTGGGATTCTAAGAAGGAAAAAACCCTCTAAAAATTACGTCATAAGATGGAAAAAGGCATAAGTTTGAAAGTGTTTAGATTTCAAACTTTTCATTTGTTGCTTAAAAGTAATATAGTGGTTTTATGTTTAGTTGTTTTGTGAAAGTTTTTTAAAATTTTAAAATAAGGTATTGGGGCCAAAATTTCATAAACATATCACTTTGGTGCATTAAAATAAGCACTCACACTTAGATTACATACTCTTGAGAGTGTTTTATTTTATGCTAGTTTTTTCAAAATTGTTTGCTTTTCACAAAATGATTGATGCATGTATGCTCTTCCCCCATCCCCTTTAGGGAAATCAAGTGACAAAAATGGATATTTATTTGAATTAGTTTATTTTATTCCAAAAATAATCAAAATAACATCATCAAGGCCCTCACCAAACCTATATGAACTGGGTCATCCAAATGCGACCTTAAAGTCTTTTCACTTGTCATTTATTTCCATGTCTTTTTAGCTTGTGAGAAAGATTTCATCACCTCCACATGGGTTATCTAGGGAAATATTGACCCAATAATTCATCTCCAAGAATAGTTTCAACCCCAATCCATGGTGGGGTATATAAACTACATTGGTGAATTATTGAGATAGTAGTTTGAGTGATTAAACTACATCCATTAGAAACTACTACCCTCAAAACATATGATCAATTCAAGCATCACACTACACTAAGCAAGAGATGGATTTAGTGGTTGTGAAAAGGCTAAGAAATTTTCATAAAAATATAATTTATGTGGATCTAATTTATGTGAGGCATCTCTAGTGTTAGTCACACTTGGGACCATCTAGGCATGGAAAAATTTGGTTTTAGAACAACCCCACTATCTGTGGACATATTATTGATGCGGATGAGTATCATAAAGTTTCATATTACCATATAATATCTTGAGATAATGGGGGTGTAAAAATCCTACGTATTCATGCACTATTATTTTTTGATTAGCACTTAAAATCCTCTCAAGAGCATGTATATAGATAGAATTCAATAGTACCATGTAACCTTGTCACTTTTAGGAATTTGGATTTTACACTTAGGTGTATTTTGTCATTTTATCATTTAATTACTTATTATTTTCAAGTATAAAACTATTTTAAAACCAAGACACATCACTAAACACCTTGTTATCCACCATTCTATTTGAACAAGGAGGCATTACACTAGTCAAATCAAAATCATTTCTTTACTTGTTCAAATCATCATTGAGAACATTATGGTTTTATTGTCTAAAACAACATTTTTATGTTTTCCATTTGAGTTTGGACCTTTTCCCACTTTACAAAATCTCAAAGCCCTTAATTTTTAATCTAAATTCAAAATGTCGCCTTTCTAAGTTCTAAACCATGGTGTTATCAGTTTATCATTTACACTTGGTTTGAGTAAACTTGGGTATGATTTCTTGTTTATATTGAAGGAATTTGTATAGACTCAACATTATTTTTATTATCATTATGGACTTAGGTTATCTTGTATTCGCTCATGATATTATTACTTGGACCATTCTACATTTTATTACCATGTGGTGGCATTATGTTGCCCATTTGATTTTAACATTATACTTAGGATTTCTTGTATTAACTCACATTTTGAGCTTCTTGGTTCACATTTATATCTTCCTAATCAGAAAGACCCTATTCTAATTTATAGTCACAAATCATCATAGTTATATCTAAATGTTACATTATTGATGTAAATTTAACCTAAGATTGTTGTGATAGCTTCCACTTTATATTCTAAATTTATCATATCCTCTTCTAATTTGATGATTTCAACCCACAAAAGTTGAGTAAATTTATAACCATTTCTTTGAATTATGCGGTATTACACCACTTTATTATATTATAGTCTCACCTTACCCTATTATTTATTTTAATAAAATATAAAAAAAAACACCTTTTTAAATGTTTTAAAAACACATTTCAAATCTTAGGGAATGTCAATAATAATATTCTAAACATGATGCCAAGGTAATCTTGTAGTGGGGTTTCTTAAGACCTTAGTTACAAGAAGAGAATTTTTATGGTGGACAAGATAATTCCATGGTGTTTGAATATATTCCAACAACTGTAAGATCTAAATAATACTATTTTTACATCAACCCTTAGAAGACAAATAATAATTCCTCTTAAGGTTGATTGAATCAGGGACTAGATTGCCATCAAATTTTCCTAAGGAATAATTGCATACATTGGTTAAGGTGGAAGAACAACATTGAGATAAATACTTCACTCATATTAAAAAAACCAACATTTATTCTTATATCAAAGGAAATTAATCACTCATAGATTTGGCACCCATCAAATCAATATCTTGCTACCAAGTTCAAAAAAATAAGTCAATGATACACATACCAACTTATTGTAGACCTAACTAACTCTTTAGCTTACACTTCAATACTCAATAATGATTCTAAAGAATAAGATAATATATTAAAATAGATGTAATATACTCTACTTGAAAACACATCTATGATAGATCATGGTGTCTCAATTGAAAAAAATAAGATGTAAGAGGTTTTTCAAAATGCTTCATCTGACATAGAGCATACATTTTTCAATCATCAGGGCACTCTTACTCCCTCGTAGAATCAAAGAACGAAACATTCATTGTGTATTTAGGAAATAATTCAAAACATTTTGGATATTAGGAATTAAATGAAATAAAATCATATTTCATTCACCATAAAATCAAAATTTAAAACACATAAACCAGATTTGAAATGTGTAAAATCAGATTTCTCTATGCACTACTTGCATTACGGAATCAATTCATCAAATCATAGTAAATATTGCTTTAATGGAAAAAATAAAAAACTAGAAATATAGACCAGAAGTAACACATAAGATAATTATACTGTGGTTCACCCAATGTGGGCTACATCTACCAAAAAAGTCAATAAAATAATAATAAATTAAGAGTACAAACTCTCCAAAGAGAACCTCTCACAGAGACTAAATATCTCCTCAAGAATTCTCTAAACTACTGATACAAATCTAATGTCTACAAATAATCTTCCATATATTGTATGTGACACTATACCTATATAAAATCACATCAAAAGCTACAATACCACAACCTATAATAATAAACATCAATTTGCAAAGTCACACCATCACATGTATATAAACAAATATGGAATAAATGAACCCAATAAGAAGAAACCCACCATGCTTATCCAACATAGCCTTATCCTTAAGTAAATACACCATCCTCCACCTAGTCAAGCTTATCCTTAATCCCTCCAAGGAAGGAACATGACATCCTCATCTCTCATCGAAAAATGGTTTACAAAAAACAATGAGATAAAAAATAACTCCCTAAAAACAAAATGAATTCCATTTCCACAAAACATAGATGGATAAAATTTAACTCCCTAAAAACAGATAAGTCAATCCCACTTCTATAAAACATGGAATTCAACATGGAAATTAGAAAAATATATAAGGAATATTACACTCACGTGGAAGAATAGTTATACAAAAGTTGGAGTGGGGAATGGTCACAATAAAATTTACTTCCCTACAACTATGGATTTTTCTAAGCCCCCAAAATATTCTACCAAGGTCATTTGATAGCCACAAAGGGATCCACACTCAACAATCTCCCACTTGGAGACCATTTCTCCTGAACAAAATCTATCACTGCTCTGTGACCACTACAACTAACCAAATATAAACATAGTCTCAACTTTTATAATGTGACAACCTTGGTTATCATATCCATAAGATTATAGGTAGTATGAATCTTCTCCAGCTTCACCAACTTCTCCTATGAAGATGTCTTAAATAAGTGATAACGTAATTGATTATGTTTTGTCCTCAAGTGGAAAGTAGAGTTATTTTTAAAATGAATAACACTCTGAATATCACTGTGTAATCTCCTAACTTCTTGCTTATGCCCCAACTCTTGTAAAATCTATTGTAACAAAATCACCTCCTTGATAGCCTCTATGGAAGTAACATACTCGACCTCTATGGTTGACAAATCCATAACCTTCTCTATCCTTTAAATCCAACTAACTATTGTATCTCGAATAGTAAATATATAACCTATTATATTCCTCTTACTATCAATATCCCCTACCATATTCAAGTCCACATAACCACACAATGTTTTATCTAATATTCCATAACATAATGTAACATCCATCATTCCTCTCAAGTACCAAATAATCCATTTCACTTCTTACCAATGCTCATAACTAGGATCACTCGTATACCTTCTCAAAACTCCCACTACATGGTTAATATCTGACCAAGTAAAAACCATGGCATATATCAAACTACTAATTGTCAATGAGTAAGTTATCTTGGACATCTTAATATTTTTAACCTCTTTCTTAGAACACTACTCTTTTGAGAATGTAAAATGTCCTGCCAAAGGAGTACCAATAGATTTAGCATCCAACATGCTAAAACTTTCTAAGACTTTCTTCACATACTCTGATTGGGATAAAAAAATAGTCCTCTCATTTCTATCATGAGTAATTCTCATACCAAATATTTTCTTAAATGCACCCAAATCCTTCATAGAAAAGGAGTCACTAAGTTATGTCTTAAGTATGAATATGTTGTATGTTCTTTCCTACAAATAACATGTCATCCACATACAATCATAATATAATATAATAAACATCATCAAAATGTTTTATTTACATTTAATGATTATATTACACCTTTGATAACCTTGTTCTAACATAAAATAATCAAATTTCTTAAACTATTGCCATGGAGCTTATTTCAATCCATGCAAGTTCTTCTTTAGTTTTCACACATAGTTCTCTTTCCCTTTGACCTCATATCCATGTGGCTACTCCATCTATAAATATTCATGCAAATAACCATGAATAAAATAAATTTTCACATCTAACTATTCTGAGTGCAAATCCTTAACTGTAACTAAACCAAGAACAGTCCTGATAGAAGCCATTTTTTCAAGAGGAGAAAAAAATTCATTAAAATCAATACCTAATTTTTGTGCAAACCCCTTGGCCACCATTTTTGCCTTATACATTTTTATCCCTTCATCTTCTTCTTTTATTCTATAAATCCACTTGTTTGGCAATACAATCTTTCCCTTGGGTAGCCTTACCAAATCCCACATTTGGTTATCCATGAGATATATATGCTCCTCATCCATGTCTTTCTCCCATTTCTTTCTAGCATATAACTACATTTCTTTCTCATAACACATTGGGTCTTTATTGTTAGTGATTAATACATAATTCAAAGAAGGACAAAAATGTTTAGGTGCTCTTCTTACCCTATAAGACCTTATTACCATAGGAGTTTTGGGTCAATGTGTAGAAAGTTATTGAACTAATTCATTCGATAATTTTCTATCTGCAATGACATCTAATACTATGTACTCTTTATATTCCTATTATTTTTCCTACAACTAATTCTTATACATGACTTTTTCATTAAAGTTTACATCTCTAGACTAAAATATTTTCTTATCTCTATTGATCCATAAATGGAAACCAAAGTCATCATCACCATGAATTTTTATGATCTTACCTCTAACTTTGGTCCTATCCTCTTTCTTAATAATATCAAAAGCCTCACATCTAAAGACTCTAATAAAATAATAATCGACATTCTTACCAGGCCAAGATTGTTTAAGAATGCCTCCATCCAAAGGCATTGAAGGTCTTCTGTTAATTAGATAAACTATCATGCTAACTGCTTCTACCCAAAACTATAAAGGCAACCCTACATGTAACCTCATACTCTTAACATGTTTCATTATTATTATATTCATCCTTTTAGATACCTCATTTTATTATGGAGATATTGGAACCATACTTTACCTATGGATTCCATTGTTAGAACAATAATCAAATAAAACATTGCTATAATACTCACCTCCCTTATCTGATCTAAGACATTTTAACTTAAGACTTATTTCATTCTCAACCAAGGCTATCCACTTCTTAAAACTTTCAAACACATCAAATTTATTTTTAATGAAATAAAGCCAAACTTTCCTAATTACATCATCAATAAAAGTGACATAATAATTGGAACCATCAATAGAAGATAGTTGAGTTGGTCCTCATACATCTAAATGTACCAACTATAACTTATGCTCTTTCTTTGTGGGTCTAAATTTCAAGAACTTAACTCACTTAAGTTTCCCATACACACAATCCTCATATAAGCATAAATCAATTTATTTTAATCCACACAACTTGTATTTTTAGATCTCCATGCCCTTATGGCTTATATGACTGAACCTGTAGTGCCACATAATTGCATTTGCATATACAACAACTAAATTCCAAGAATCAACACTACTAGTCAAATATAATTTACTAACTTGCTTATCTCTTACAGCCATAAGAGCACATTTGGTAACTTTCCAATAATCTATAGTAAACATTACTAAACAACTTTTACAACTTAACTGCCCCACTAAAACCAAACTCCATCTCAACATAGGCACATGTCTAACATCCTTAAGTAGCCCCAAGTTCCCATTATACATTTTCACCTGAACACAACCTTTCCTTACTATCTCACATGGTTCATCATCACCAAGAATAATATGTCCCAAATTTTATTGAACATAATTAGTAAAATAATGCCTATGTGGGGTATCATGAATAGAAGCCCTTAAATATAATACCCAAGACTCAAAAAAATTATCCAAAGAAATAATTAAGGCATTTTGACATGATTTACCTGATGTCACATTTACATCATGCATTTCCTCCTTGTTGGCATTCTTATCCTAAAGTGACCAACATTCCTTCTTTGAGTGTCCACTCTTCCCATAATGCTAGCATATCATCTTGGCTTTAGATCTAGATTTTGATCTACCATTTGACTTTCCATGATTTTATTTTATCTTATCCTTTTTTCTCCCTCTATTTTCAATAGAAAAATCATCCCTTGAATATGATTCACCAATGCTCTTCCTTTGCATTTCATTACTAAGAATCACACTTACAACATCCTCAAAATTTAAACATTCCTTGGTAGGGACTACATTAATCACAACCATAACCAAGCTATCCCAATTATTAGGTAAATAACACAAAATCAACAAAGTTCTAACTTCATCAAATTTAATTCCAATTGAAGTGACCATATTTACAACCATATTAACATCATTTAAATGACTAGCAATACAATCATTCTCAAACATTTCATATTAAACAATCTTTTCATAAGAAACATTTTATTTGAAGCAGAGGGTTTCTCATACAACTTATAAAGTTTATCCATGGGATCCTTTGTATATTTCTCATCTGAAATGTTGAATGCAATAGAAGATGCAAGGCATAATCGTATGGCTCCCAATGCCTTTATATCAATCAATGTCCAATCAACATCACTCATGGTTATAGTTTGTCCTCCTTTCCCCTCTAATGAGAGATAAAGTTCTTTCTGATATAATTAATATTCTATTTTCATTTTCCACAAACCAAAATTTTTCCATCAAATTTCTTAACTCTAAATCTGATCTCTTCTCCTGTATCTCCCACTTAATCTAATAACCCTTCCTATAATTTACAACTTTAGCAAAAAACACCACCAAAGCTCTAATATTAGTTGTTAGGAATCAAATGAATTAAAATCATATTTAGTTCACCGTAAAATCAAAATTTAAAATACATAAAACAAAATGTAAATGTGTAAAATCAGATTTCTCTATGCACTACTTGCATCACAGAATCAATTTCTCAAATCATAGTAAATGTTGCTTTAATGGAGAAAATAAAAAACCAGCAATATAGACCAGCAATAACACATAAGACAAGTATACCATGGCTCACCCAATGTGGGATACATCCACCAAGAAATTCCTCAATAAAATAATAGCAAATCAAGAGTACAAACTCTCCAAAGATAACCTCTCACAGAGACTAAATATCTCCTAAAAAATTCACAAAATAATTCTCTAAATTGTTGATCTAAATTTGAAGTCTATCAACAATCTTATATATATTATATGTCACACCTATACCTATATAAAATAACATTATAATATACTATACCACACATTTTAATAATAAACATCAATCTACAAAATCACATCACCACTTGTATATAGACAAATATGGAAGAAATCAACCCAAGAAGAAGAAACTTGTCATGCTTATCCAAGATAGCCTTATCTTCAAGGAAATATTCGATCCTCCAACCAATCAAGCTTATCCTAAATCAATTCAAGGAAGAAACATTCCATTCTCATCTCTCCTTCAAAAAATGTTTACGAAAAACAATGAGACAACAACTAAATCCCTAAAAACAAGGAAGTCAATCCCACTTCCACAAAACATGTAAGGATAACAACTAATTAACTAAAAACAAGGAATGTAATCCCACTTCCTTAAAACATTGAAGTCAACTTGTAAATTATTAAATAAATTTAAGGAATATTCCACTCACATGGAAGCATATTTCCACAAAAGGTGGAGTGGGGAATGGTCACAAGAAAATGTGCTTCCCCACATCTATGGAGCTTTCTAAGCCCCCAAAATGCTCTACCAATGTCATGTGTTACCCACAAAGTTATCCACTCTCAACATTTGAAATTTACTCTCAACCAACATGTACTTTGGTAAATTGGACATAAACTCCCCAAAATCAACAAAACACTTAAAAATTATGGTGGTAGATTTCAAGGAATGTTTATCAACCTAAGAATTAGTGGCTCACCTATTTGAGTCAAGAAGCAAACCAAAATAGAATTACATCTCATAGGATTTATATCCCTTAAAAATGCATGCAATATGGGCACACGTCACCCCAATAACATTATATTCCACCTATTAATACACTAAGCATGCAAGAGTAGAATTCAATGAAGGAAATTATGTCGATATTGGAGATGGGAAATTAAGTCAAGAAATATAAGTTTGATGAGATATGTCCATATCCATTCAACTTAAGTATTATACAATTCCCCTTTACACCTTATTTTGAGGTACCTAAATTTGACAAATACAAAGGGAAAGGTGACCCTTGTGAAGATATCAAAGTATTTTTCGTATCATGCCAAGAGGTAGCTTAAAAAAACATTTACTTGCTTCACTTATTTCTATGCATCTTAATAAGACAAGATTTCAATTGGATCCTCATGTTACCTAAGGGATCATTAATAGATTCAAATGATTTATCTAAAAATAATTTCAACCACTTCTCTTACAATATTAAATATGAGTTGATTGTGGTTGACTTATGCAATGACAAATAATGAGATGGAGAAAGCTTCATAATATATCTATAGTGGTGGAGAGAATTAAATGGATGCTTTCAACATAATTTTCCAAACAAATAGTTGGCTAATATTTTTTCATAAAACTTACACCCTGAGATAGTGCATAATCTATGGCTAACTTGCATAAACACATTTGAGGAAATTATAGACAAAGGTGTATACATTGATAAGGTGCTTATCACTAAAGGCCTTATCAAGGTTTACTTATAAGGTTAAACATCTAATTAGACCCAATCACCTATTCAACCTATTACAATAGATAAACCTAAGGGGTTTAACAAAAATAAGAACATGGTAAGGAATGGACTAATTAAATCTAGACATGTATAAATGGTGTAGACTCTACTAGATCCAAATGTGTAATTAACTCCACCTAATCCACCAACTGCTTCTTAAAGGGATCCTCCACAAAGGGCATTCATTAAATATAGAGTCTTTAGCATACTAGGAGAACCTATTGAGGCCATGTTCTAAATTCTCATAGAATCTAATCTAATTGTGTGGCCTATACCAAGGCCATTTCTTGAAAATCGAGCCAAACTTGATTGGTATCAGGAAGATGAGTTTTGCAAATTCCATTATGTTGTTGGTCATGGTTCTTATAGATGTGTTTAATTATGACATATTATTGAATATCTGATTGAAAATGGTGAATTTGAAATAAAACTTGCCTCACAAAACACTAATGAAGATATGGGCATTTATAAAGATCCATTTCTTAAGCTCAATCAATAGCCAACAAGAAATAATCAAAACCAAGGATATAATTAGTGGAAACAAGCCCAAGGTTCGAATCATAATGAGCATGATCATAATCAAGATCATATTACCCATGTTAATAACCTAGGTTACAACATACCTTATGATTATAATAACACTATGGGGCATATTTTTATAAACCATGTTACCACTATCACTGTCATGGTTCATGAACTGTCCCATGATTCTTAATGTACTAGACCCCTCCTTTTAGGGTAAACACCTTTCCCTTTTAGTAACACTACATCAAGAACAAAAAATTCCATTATGCCTCAGTTTTAAAGAATTGTTATTTATAGACCCCCTTATTCTAATTATAGTAGCTCCTTACTGACTCAAAATTATGCAAATGTAACTAGACACCAACAAGTCACCATCTAAGGTCCTTTGCCTTCATATTCTAATTATAATGTCTCCTTTCCACCTCTAGATTGCAAAATCATAACTAGAAGCTCGTGAGTCACCCTTCTGGACCCTTTTCTCTCTTCCAACACTAGACCCATGTAAACATTATGCCTTTAGATCCAAAGGTGAACATTATGCCAATCAAGGCTAAACCTTCTCATGCTATTGTTTAAAATCCATATAGTATGTCAAACCAACTATGTAAAACCCCTACTCAAATTTCTATTTTAGATTTTTATGTACGTTAGAAGTCCATAGAACTATTTTGAATGAGTTCCTTCAAAAATATGTTATTCCTTAACACATTAACCTTAAATAATTTTAGACACTTGTCGGGAATTTATCTCCATTTCAATTGGTTAAGTTTCATCAAAGAGACATGTCCACTCTTGGTCCTAGCCATAAAAATCCTTTGTATATTAAGGTCATCATTGAAAACCATAAAACCAAGTGGGTTCTTATAAATAATGGTCTAAGGATGAACATAGTGTCCCTCAAGCTAGTATAATGATTGGGTTACACTAAAAAGGACATCCATCTAGAGACAATTACCATCAAGGAATATGATAATGGCAAAATGTAATCTTCTAATACTATTTGTTTGCCAATCATTGTTAGGTATGTGTCCCATCATACCTTATTACATATTATGTATATTGAGATGCCTTATAACATACTTTTTGGTCATCCTTGGATCCTTGAAGTATAGTTTATCCCATCTAATTTACATTAGTGACTCATGTTCCCCCATGATGGGATTGATATCACCATTCCAACCAATATATAACTTACTAGTATTGTAAAAATCTAGAGGCTGAATTTCACAATTATAACTATTATCTTAGTTTGGAATTTGTTATAAATAAGATTAAGGAAATAATTTTGCACCCACATAAATCCAATTATATCAACCCAAGTGACCTTGATTCTACTTTGGCTGATCCATTTCTCATAACCCTTGAAAAATAAGTCACTATAAAGGACAGGGATTTCCATGTGTCATCTAAAAGATGCCTTCAATATTACTAGGTTTCCTAAGTCTCCTAAATATTTTGACAAACCCAAACCTTCTAAAAGACCTTACAGACCCAACATGATTTAACAAAATAAAAAATATACATAAAAACCACTGATGGTATTTTTACATGCTACTTCACCAAATTACGATCCAAAATCTTTCATTGAAGGAGACTGGTTATATTCTAATAGCATTACTAGTTATTTTTAAAATCCTAGATATCCTATCCCTAATTGAATTATGGATAACTTTTTATTATATAAGAAAAGAACTAGGGCCACAATATTAATTAATCTTATAACCCTTATCAATTGGTAAATCTAACATGAATCAAGGTATTAGATGTATACCACTTAGAAGTGACCTCATGACCTTTGATAGTGCATCTTCTAAGTCGACTAATGATGAGACTTCTGGTAGTGATGTATTATCCCATTATAGTATTTATGATGATCTTTTTGACATGGATTTATTTTATTCAAATTATATTATGACTACCAGATCCCATTGTTCCCTTTGCCTTTGCCATCCTAAACTCATTGATTAGGGCCAAAAAAATTCTTTCATACACCATGATGAATTATAGAATTAAGAATCTCTTCTTGAATATATGGGCCTTAGAGATGGATTTACCATTGGTGATCATAATCAAGGATTTGAATTATCTTTAAAACCTTATGCCTACTTTGGAGAGCAGACAAGCTTTCTTGGTTATGAAAAAGATAAAACATTGAGATCCTTGGTTAAAAACCTCTTTGAGGCACTCGTTGGTCAGGGAAATACTAAAAAAAAGATAAGCCCTTGAGTGAAACTTGTTTCAAGTAGTCTTGGATGGGGAAGTCTACTCATCTCCAAAGTACACCTAAGTTCCATTAATTCCTAGCTCTATATATAGTACCATCATCACATTATAACAATAAAAATTCTTTGAGTAGCTTGTTCTTGACTTTTCAAAAATATTTGCTAGTTGGCCATTACCTGAACCAGTTGATTCAGATTCATCTCATTATCTAGAGATTTGGGGAAAATAACTAGAGGATGAATAATAAAAAAATATCATGATCAAACACTACCTATTATTCTATAAGATGGTTCTACACTCCTTATATAAAACACTAGTGAAGTGAACCTAGGAACATATGATGATCCCAAAATTGTTTATTTTGGAGCTTACCTCACTGATGAGAAGCATGATCACATTATCACCATTTTGATATATTTACATGGGATTACTTTGACATGTTAGGCTTAGACCATGACTTGGTTGTCCATCAACCTGTTGTCCATCTAGAGGCCAAGCCAATTAAATGAAAATTGAGGAAGATGCATCCATGCATCACTCTATTGGTAAAATTATAAGTACAAAAATTATTAGGTGAAAGCTTCACTACACCATTAGACTATTTTGAATGGATATGACATATAGTTATGGTAATAAAAAATCCATAGGGTATATGTTTTTATACTTATTTATGAGATATTAATAAAGCATCTCCCAAAAACTATTTTTTTCTACCTAACATCAACATGATTATTGATTGTATTGATTAATACAAGATGTTATCCCTCATGGATAGATTTTTTGGATAAAATTAGATCAAGATAGCTAAAGAAGACTAGAACAAAACTATGTTCACCACACTATGGGGAACATTATTTTATCAAGTCATGCAATTTAGCTTGCAGAATGCTAAAGCCACTTATCAACATGCTATTACATGATAAACAATATTGTTCAAGACTATGTCGCTAACATCCTAGCTAAATCAAGAACACATACTAGACATCTTGATGTTATATGGAGAATATTTGAGAGATATATGAGTACAAGGTCCATCTGAGTCTTAAAAAGTGTCTTTGGCAACACTTTAGGAAAATTGATAGGGTTTATTGTGTCACAAAGAGGTATTTAAGTAGATCATACTAAGGCAATGCCATTTTATAAATACCTCCACCTTCAAATATCAAATAGATCCATAGATTACAAAGAAATATATAATATTTTTATAAGTGTTATAGTTTAATTGGGGTTTTAAATCATTTACTCATGCGATTAGGCACTCATTCAGTTATCTGAGTCAAATATAGACTTATTATAACTAGGCATAAGAATGATATAACCCCTTATCACTCAACTATGTTGTAATCAATTCACATAAGGTTAAATCCTTATGCGCTCACCAAAAACATAGAAGAGAAAGAACCCAGGACCATGTTGGGCTAGTTGCGTCATGGTGCAATTCATTCTTCATAAGACTTGGTCATTAGAAAAACAACATCGATAAGTTCATTGGTGCAAGACATTCTAGGTGGAGTTTAATGGTCTATAAGTTTAAATCCTATTTGGGGAACACATTATGGTCATAGGGGCACAAGGTTATATTTGGTGGGTTCTATTGTCTCATATGAGTAGTCCTTTGGTTCCCTTAGCTTGACATCATTCAGGTGCTTGGAGGGTTAGATAGAAGACTTTAGATTAAAGGTTCATTCCTAGGATAACAATTTAGGCACATATACCATTATTTGGCATGGGGTATTTCCTAAAATTAAGTATTCCCACAAAATATGTTGATGTCATCATAAATTATAGAGATGCCATGAACACTGTGAATCAAAAAGCTTAAAAATAACATTTTTAACATTTAGAATGAAGTTATAATACTAAAATCATCACATGCATTATACATTTCATTAACAAAACTAAAGATATTAAACCCATGAGCATCATGAATTATTTCAACTATTCTTGTTCAATATTCAAAGTTTAAATGTAGAACAGAGTCCATGTTATGTAAAACATAATAAATTCTAGCTAAGCTACTACACATCATAGGTGATATTGCGCACTACAATGAGGAGACTCAAAGGAATACATTATATTCCTCATATTCAAATGTAGTATAATTAATAATATCTATAAACAATTATGTAGAGATTCACTACTTCAATTATATCTCTTTGCTAACTAGATTGAGCTTGGCTTTATAGCATCTAAGAGCATCTTCATTTTAGGGTAAAGGGTACATGTCAGGTGCTGAGATAGAGCCTTGGTTGATCATTTCACTAGCTCCATCACTTTACACTATTCACATGATGGTCACCACATACAACCACTCAAGAAGATGACCTAAAAAACTAGGTGCCAAGTAACCACCTACTAGCTATCACTAGGTCTACAATGATTCTTCTAGTTGGTGCAAAAGATACCAAAAAGAAATCATACCAAGCGATTGCCTCATGTTGAGATATATAATGAATTGGCATGGATCCAAACTTAGATGAAAAATGGGCCCAACATGACTTGATATAAAATTACTAGTCTACCTCAGTCTAGTCTTTCAATACTTTTGGCATGTAGAAATCTAGTGTGTTCTACTTCAGTTCAACACTAAAGTCCTTAAAATCCTTGATCGTAAGCTTGAGTTCCTCAATATTGATTTATATATCCTTGGAGGTAGTATAGAGTGTGATCACATTTCTATTCTCTAATTCCTTCCAAATGGCTTCAAGGTTTGCCTTAGCTTTTGCCACTCCTCTATCCTCAATTTCTCCTTGTTCATAAGCCTTAGTCTTCAAGGTGTAGAAGAATGCTTATCGAATTTGTTCTTGGTATTTGATATGGGTGTTTAAGCTATTGGCATTCCCCATTATTTTGTATACCTATGCCATCAAATCCTCCTTCTCCACTTTCACCTATTTGAGGTGTATGTTTATGACTGACACCTAGTTGGAGAAGCTATAGGAGATGGCATTTGTAGAATCTATGTCTTTTTGAAGTTGTGGGAATAGGTATTCCACCTCTTTGAGATTTACATCTACCTCATATTTTATCATGGTGTATGGGTCCTCTTATTCTTCTAGTATTGACTCTACCTCCAACCTTGGGATTATTTATTCCACTAGCATGCATACCTTGTCAACCTCCAAGAGGTTCAAAATGTCAACATCATCTAAAAGGGATGGCTCAATTGCTTCAATGTAATCAAATATTTGTTAAAGCTTAAAATTCATGACCTATACTTCATCTTATACATCTAGAGTGATCTTCTTCCTTTTTAAATTCTTAATATCATTGATGATGTTCTCTTGTGTTACTTTTGGTGCCATCCAGATGAGTGTGTTTTTCAACCTAAACAGTTCATTTCATGGGGGTTTATGAGAAGGGAATTATGCCCTTCTTTTATTTTATCTACACCTAGTATGTCTTTTTATGGTACCTGGAAATGAGGCTCATCCATATAACTATCAAAATCAAATGATAGTTGTTGGTCCATCTTAGTTGTGGTAGCTTCAGGGGGCATGTACTTAAACATGTAATAATGTTTAATTGATCTACCCATTATTTGCCTTTTCTCTTAGGCTTGGCTTAGGACCTTCTTCTTCAATTATGGCTAGATTCATCTTATCTTATTCCTCTTCATAAAAACTAGTGGTCTCTTCAACACTTTCCTCTAAGGTTTCTTCTTCTTGTTCTTATAAGGGTTCTTCTTCAGACTTGTCCCCTTTGTCCTCTTCTTCTTCTTCCTCAGTGCTATCTTTTCACTCCTATTTTTACTAGGTTTCTTTAGTGCTCTCTATTTTCTCTTTCAAGGTACTAACATTGCCTTCATTATTTTTAGACACCCCTTTACTACTTTGGCATACTTATCTTATAGTTTCATCTTCTATTTTGGTGGGGGCACTAGGTGGATTCTATGTTACTTCCTTTATTATTTCTATGCTTTCAGTAACCTCTTTATTTTCCTTTTCTTTCTTGGCCTTTTCTTCTTGGGCCTTCTTTTTTCTCTCATCCTTCCTCTTCTTTGCTAGAGCTAAGGCCTTTTCTTCATCAACCTTTATTTCCTCAGCCTCAATCTTATCAATCTCCTCTTGGATCATGCCTTTTTTCCTCATGGCATCCCTTTCCTCCTCTATCACTAGTGCCTTTAGGATATCTACCTTGCTCATCCCTAGTTTCCTATATGCCTCTCTCTTTTCCTCCCTAGTTAGTAGAAGATGTGTTGTGCATTTTTTTATGGTGAGGTACTTTTTGGCTTTTCTACTTATCTAAGCATGGTGGTAGTGCTACTTGAAGGACCTCCTAAACTTATTTGTAAATGGAATCTTAATTTATTGATTCTTTCATAACGTAGACCTTCATTCCTACATCTTCTTCCTCCTCCATCTATTCACGTGATTTTTTTGCCTCTATTTCCTCTTATGCCTCTTGTCCTTCCATCTTTGCCAAGGTTATTATGTGCATTACAATGGGCCCCTTAGACTTCTTCTTCTTCTCCTTATTTTTGGTAGAATTAGTCCCTTGCATGAAGGTCATGAAATTTTTCTTTGGGGTTGATGGGGTAGCTTCATCTCCTTCGGAAATCTTCAACCTTATGTGCTCTCAAAAAATTTCAAGTGTTTATCCCCTCTTTTTTCGAGGAGATTTCTCTGCCCTACTAATGTCAGCTTCCTTTTGTTATTGATCTAACATGTGAGGTCATCATCCTTCTCAATATATGTGCCCTTCTTTCTCTACTTCATCTCATAATACATGTGTATGTGCCTGAGTATGACTTATTTTTGGGTGGGATAGATGTTAGTGTGATCTGAGTCATCTTCCTCCTCTTTGGTAGCCTTCCCTCTTGGGTGCATGTATTGGTGTTAGAACGTGATTCTTTTCAAATCCATAGACTTCACTGAGATGTCTAGATATTGTGCATTTTGAATAATCCTTAGTGCATTTATGAAGTATTTGATAAAAAATGTATAAGGGAGTTTCAAATAGCCTAATCATTTATCATCTATGAGAACCAAGTACAGTACATAAAAGTGTTGCATAATGGTAAAGGTCATTATTCCAAACATGTTTTAAGGGATCTCCTCAGGGATGTGCCATTCCATTTTGAATGCCTCTATGTACTATGCATTCCATCTAATCACTGAAGTCTTGTAATTATGGGAAAATATGGGGGGGAGGGGGTAAATGATGTTTTATTACTTCTGCACTAAGGATTCATTATGTTCTTAGAATATGTAAAGGTTGTCTTTACCACCATTAATCATGCTAATCTCCTCCATCTAAATAAATATCAAATCTACCCCCACCAGAAGGTCTCTCACACCATGTGACACTCAAGTTCAATTTACACCATTTCTTCTACAATGAACTTTGTTTTATTAAACTCGAATCCTTGTGCCATGTGGTGGGATATGCATAGGTATCCCTTGGTGATGTCTATCTACTAATTATCAAGGTAAAGTTTTGAATTTATGAGGCACACCACCTCCCTTATGCTGGGGTCCTTGATATATTTTATGGGAAATATGAACCCTCCCTTGTAGTACCCAAGGATTTTCATGACCCTTTCCACTTTAGAATCATTTTCCATACTATAGTAGATGTCTATGCCAGAGTCTAAGAGCATAGTGATTTTGCCAATAAGGCTTAATGACAACTGCATGTGCCTCCCCATAAATTAAAATAAATATCTATAGACATATGAGAGGAGGAATTTCATGAGTTCCTCTAGATTCACAAAACATGATAGATCATAGAGCTGAGATGTGTCGGTGGTCAGCAGTATATCCTAGATGGAGACATTAAGCAATACCATGCTTTATTATGTCTTATCTCCCATATCAACCACCCAATAGTATACTAGATCTTGTGTATTACTTGAGGTGAAGTGGTTGTATTCTTTGAGTCAGTAGGTATACATGAAATATGGCTAGTTATCTCTTACCAAGACCTCCATGGGAAATTGCATTTCTTAATATGACATCTTTGTGATAGCCTTCAACTCAAATACTATAATGCTAACCCCTTCCACCAACTACACATTTTTATTTGTAGTGGCTATCTATTTCACTATCTACGCTCATTTCACATCCTTCTATGCTTACGATAGACCATAACTCATATATTTTTTCTCTATCCTAAAATGGTTAGTGTTGAAGTGTGGTCTATTTAAACTTTTAATGCCTATAATATTTGTTGGTGCTCCTCATGATTATGAGGTCTATGATTACAACTTTGACTCTCAAGATTTTTTTCTATTAATGGTATCCTTAGTGTCACTTAACTTTTATGCTATCTAATTTTCACACAATTCCTACCCCACACTTCTCTACACCAATATCAAAGGAAATGCAATTCCTTTCTCTATTTAATTATTCTCTTTTTACATCTATAGGTGCTTAGGGTTTCATTGTGGTAGCATTTTCTTGCTTTGTATCTATTTTGGATATGGTTCTATGCTCTATTTTTTGCGTGAAATTTAACTTGAGGTGATTAATGTTGTGGCCTTTTGTTACTTTATATCCCTAATTTATCTACCTTATTAATTGTAGGTGATTAATGATGAGGTAACACCTAGATTTCTTAGAATTTTAAAAAACCATTAAATCTATGAAAATCCACTACCACCTCAACATTTCATATGGATCTTTGTGCTTCTACCATCACCTCAATACATTATCTTAGTAGTATTTTTGGTAAAGTGATTTTTAGTTTAAAATGATGACTTTTCACCTCACTTTGGGTAGATGCCAACTTGTCTTGATGATATTTTTATTTCACTTTATTCTCTTGGTATGACCTTTGCCTTCCTTATAGCAACCTAGGTGTAGTGCTTCACATGCACATGATTAATCTTCCATGGTTCTATATTTTATTCTTATGGTACTTTCATTTCAAGTGTGATTTACTATCTTAGTCTATTTCTCTATGATTTCATCTCTTTCCTTGGCCTATCCTAGCCCATATAAATCCCTTATGCTAATCCTCCATCGATTAATGCTTTAACTATCTTGTGCACTTAACATCTTGTGCACCTCTCATCTTATGCACATAGAATCCTATGCACTTAGGTGTCTAGACTCAAGTGCTTTATAAAGCATCCATGATTGACTCACCTAACTAGAGTTATGTATATAAATTCAAACATAGTTCATTTATGGGCCTGAAAGTGTCTCACTCATTCCCTCATCACCAACACATCACAAAATAAAAGTAAATGTTTGGCTTCTGCCAAAAATTATTTTGGTTAGCACAACACAACTAACTTGTGACCAAGAATTTAGTATTTGATGGTGTAAATGCCATCTTATTACTTATAAGGATTCAATCAATTATTTTTGAATTACCTAGGGAATATTACACCCAATAATGTGTATAGCTTACATGCACTAGTTTATAATTTGTTATGGATTTTATAGATTTCATAGGTTCTTAAGGTAATTGGATTCATAGATCAATATCAATGCTCCTTCAGTTAGTACCTTACATTTAATATACTTATCATACCATAACTTTTGGCATGCTTTCTCTATCTTCTAGCTCCACCTTGCTTGGGCATGTACTTCATTAAAATTATCCAAGTCCTTCAGCCTCTGACTCAATGATTCTTGGTCATCCAAATTACCAATACACATAATTCATAATGATGTCACCATGAACTCTATTGGTAAAATCACCTTTATGCCAAACACTAGTTGAAATGGTGTATTCTTATTTAGGCACTTGTAGGTTATGTGATATGCCCATAATACTACTGATACTTGATCATCCCATCTTTGAGACTAATGTCACATATCTTAATGAGGTACTTTCATAGTATCTTATTAAATACCTTAGTTATTCCATTCTCTTTTAAATGATAAGGGTTGGCCTTATAGTGTACCACCATGTATTCTATTAGTGAGATCTACACAATTTCATTAATAAAGTCTGTGTCTTTATCGGTCATCAAAATAAGTGGGAAACCATAATTAATTATAATGCTCTCCCATATGAACCTTGTAGTTGTCATAATTTTACAATTTTTAGTTGGTGCTACCTTGACACACTTGGCGAAATAGTCGGTGGCAGCCATACTATATCTTACACCTATGCACCTTGTTATGGGAGTGATCAAGCTAATAAAATCAATAGACCACTTTTTGAATGATTATTGGGAAATAATAGGGATGAAAGGCATGTCATTCTGGTGGTTAGGCTTCCCTATGCACTGATATATGTCACATGCCTTAGTGCAATCCTTTGTATCTTAGAACAAACTTGGCCACAACAAACCTGATTGTAATACCTTGCATGCCATTACATATCTACCACAATGGAAACCTACTATCCCACCATGTAACTCAAAAAAAATAGAGTTCTTTTCATGTTGTAAGACACATTTGTGTAGGACTTCATCTTATCCTAGTTTGTATAGTTCCCCATTGATGAGCTAAAAAAGGGTAACACAAATTGTGAGTTATTTTTTCTTTAGTTATCATAGTCTAGGGCACAAATATAGATGTTAGAAAAGTGTCTATTTATACCAAGTCTTTAGGGACATTTTGGACTCTACAGAGTTGCACATCCAACATGCCATCTTGAATTTGCACTATTGCATCACTAGAATCAATGTGATATAAATAGTCTAGGCTCAAGTTCTTTTTTCCAAGCTTGACAACAACTGAGAATTAGAACTCTTGAAAAGAAACTATCCATCTATAAATGCACCCATAGAGAATGGTTTTATTTACAAGGTACTTAAGCACCTCATGCTTTGTGAAGAAGATGAATGGGGTTACCAATAAGTATTTCCTAAATTTTTGTAGGGTGTAGACCAGAGCTAGTGCCTCATGCTTTATTTTTGTATAATTATGCTCTACTTGGGTCAATTTCTTGATTGTAGAAGAGATGGGATTATGCATTTTTACTTCATTAGGTTGTACCATAATGGAAACAATAGCAAATATAGATGCATCAACATGGATGTTAAATGGGATCATCTAGTTGAGAAATTTTAGAATAGGTGTGTCAAAGGCATTCTTTTATGTTGCATCTTAATAGAATAGGTCATCCTTGTGCAAGAGTTCCTCTAATATACCATGATATATTCATATATCCTTATGAAGTTTATATAATATCCATAATGGCCAAGAAATGTGTGAATGTCTCTCTATTTGAAAGGAGTTTAGAGCTAAAAGATTATTTTGGTCTCCATAAGATCGATGAGCAAACCATTATTATAGATGATGTACGTGAGCAAGGTGTCAAAAGGTGTTAAAAAGATGAAATTATTGAGGTTTAAGGATATTTGTAACTAGTGATGCTTTTTAAACATGAGGCACATGTTATCATAATGGTATTTTATGATCCTATACATATTCCAACCATCAAGGTACACCTGGAGGAACTTGTGAATAAAATCCTTAAATGTGGTGATGACCACTTTAGAGAATATGACTAGTGTATTATTGAGTACAAAGGGCATCAAATTATAGAAAAAATAACCCCATTCCATCACAAAGGTTATTTTAGGCCTATCCTCCTCTTCATTTTTAACTTGATGGTATCATGAGAAACCATTAGTGAAAGTATAGATTTCATAGCTTGCGACACCATCTAAGACTTCATTAGTGAATAGAGTCAGGAAGGGGTCAGCAACATAGGTGGTATTTAACAATTAGTAATCAATGAAAATGTAGATGAACCCATACTTATTAATTATAGTAATCATGGGGATTACCTATTTTGAATCTTTCACTAGGTGGATCACTCCTACAACTAGCATATCATCAATCTCTATTTTGACCCTAGTACAAATATTAGGGTTTATTTTGTAAGGGTGATTCTTAATAATTCATGTGTAATCCACCAAATTTTCACTCATTTCTTCAAGGGATGGGTGGGTTTCCTTCATGTCTCAATAATTTCATTGAAACAAATATTGAAACTCCTTCAAGGGACCCACAATTCGTGTTATCTCTGCATCAGACCAATATGCACCTAGAGTAGCCATCCTTCATTACCCCTTTAAGATGATGTATACTTGGGTGGTTTTGAGTGGCATGTGGTAGGTCTTGTTCCTTTCTTGATGTGTGTCCTCAAATTTCATACTCCCCTTAGTTGTTTTGATATGTATATGAGTAGGGTCTTCTTCATTAGGGGCACTATCATCCACTTGGTGCATGAACTTCCATTTTCCTTTCAAGGACATCCAATTACACATTTTATAGATATTTGTAACTTCATCACTTGATTCAATGTTGAGTTCCTATTCCTTAAATAATTCATGAGCTATAATATTTTCTCCTCAAACATATATTTTTGGCACTCCTCTAATATTGTAGTGTCCTCAAACACTGCCTTTCAAATTACTTACAATGGCTTGATCAATTCTAGGTTATGTGAGGAAAAGGAGAAGGTGTGCAATGAATCTCTCATGATGCATTTATTATATGACATAAAAATTTCATGCCTAAATATTTAATGTTCTATAGAATTCATGCACCCATAGGTTCCTTGGAGCATTTACACCATAGTCAATCCATATTTCTTCACATAAGCATATGTACACTATTAGGTCTAAATCATTAGAGTATAAAAAAATGTCTAGGTCCTCATTCATTTTTAAAAATATAATGTAAATGGTTACTTTTACATCTTACCAAGTTTTCAAACTATGCCTTGACACTACCCACCAATGAGTGTTAGTTTTTCTCAAGGTATACACTAGTGTACCTATCCTATTTACCTCCTTTTGGATGCACAAATTGAGGTCACAAATGTATTCTTGCACAATATTTCTACCCTTATATTTTGAAATAATTGAAAGTTTACTTTTCCTCAAGTAAAATGATTTCTTCACCTTTTTCTATTACAAGAGACCCATCTCTTTAAAGTATGATCAATCTAGACCCATCCATTCCTCATAGGTTGTGGTGCCTTCACACTAATTAAGTGGTACCTTCGACCAGTCATCTCATAAGCTTATTCAACCCATCAATCATGAGCTATATTAGTGGTGTCTAAGGTAGACTATCCATCTTCCCAAGAAAGCACTCTTTGGTCATTAAGGTTGAGAAACTTAGTTCTATGTGCTATGATGTTGTAGATATGTTAGATATCATCCTCTGGATCAAAAATTTCTATATAGGGGGTCACTTTTCACTTGAGAGTGGGATCTATACCCTCTCCTTACCACTTTTAAAGTTCATATAGTTCTTCTTAAAGTGCATATCAACATTATTTGCAGAACACCATGGCCTTTCTAAGAGCAATGGATAGTTATGTTTTTCAACCAACTCGATTACCTCAAAGTCATGACATAATTTGGTGCCCATGATATCTATAATGGAACTTTTTAAAATCCTAATTGGTTGGATCATAGATTTGTTGGCCATAAAAATTATGTGAGGGGAAAGTCTCAAGGATAGCCTACCCATCTTCTCCCATGAAGTTATTATCAAGATATTAACCTCAGTGCCTATGTCCACAAGGACCTTACATATAGAAAATCCATAAATAGTGGCATTCAACAAGAGTTCTTGATCGTACTCCAATTTCTTGGTATATCTAACTTCTCATGCCCTTTGTATGCATGGCATAGTATCTTCAAATAGCTTCTACCTTGTATGCTCTAAAAGTAAGTTATTTAGTAGGGGTAGCATCCCTTTTATTTATAGGAGGTGAAAGATCTTTGTTAGCTCTTATACCTCATCCTCTTAACCATGTTACTTCTTGAAATAGGTGGTAGATTACACCTCAAGATATCACACCAATTGGATCTATCCCTATAGGTTCTAAATCACACTCAGCTTGTTGAAATACATCTTTCTAGCACATAGGGAATAGGTAAGGCATAGCTTTGGGTTTAATCCACTTTATGCACTTAGTGTGGATTTTTTCCCCGTATTATAGGTTTAAATTTGGTATTGGTATAACTAGTGGTTGAGTGGTGAATCCACTATGAGAAGTATCCTATACTTTAATTAGCTCCATGAGGGTCAGTTGCACCTTTAGAGTCCACTTGTCTACTTTAGGTTCATGTCTGATAATTATTATGCGCTTGTATATGCTAGGTCAACCTTGGGTCAATTTACTATACAATTTTGGGAATTACTTGACCTTATGTGTTCCTTGATAATACCCACACATTAGATGTGTAGGGAAGTCACAATAATAGTGCTCAATTGAATCGTACTTGTAACATGATCATGATGGGAATATTCTCTTATTGCTTCCTCTACCTTACCCTTTGGTGCCCATTTTTATCCCATACCATATATTCTATTGTCCATATCCTTCATTACCTTGATTATATTGCCCCTTGATTATTATAATGGTTTATTGGGTATCTCTCTATGTTCTTATGCATCTCATTAATCACTTGGTAGTTATTTGTGGTATGAGTGTAAGCATTACACTATTGACAATACATGGTTGTGTTAACTTTATTGGTGTGTTGTAACAAAGGTAATTTTGAAACAACATGCACCTCATGATAAACCTCATAGCTTAGAAGTAATGTCAACATATTCCTTTGAGGGTAGTTATTCCTGTTATGGCCTTTTGTTTCAAAATCGGTACACCATAACCCATTTTGAGATCTTGTGATGAAAAAGTGGTAAATTTTTGGATTTGTCTTGCCATGGATACAATCTATGCCTCCATGAATGGAATTATTATAGTGTTGTCACTTCTAATTGCCTTGGGTCTGAGCGTGGCTTCAAGAACTTTATGAGGGTCTATGAATGTCTTCATGGAAAGTGCTCTTTTTAATGGTACTAAAAGTCCCCCAACAAACCATTGTGCATGATATGAGGGGTGAATATCATAACGAAGCTTGGAAATAAATTTTTTGAACTTGACATCATATAAGCACACATCTTTTGAGAGCCTTTAGTTAATTTTGTTGAGCATGGCCATGCTTTTCCATTCAAACTTAGGAATATAGAATTCCTTCAAAAATGTTTCCTTCAAAGTGTTGTAATCAATCATAGCCTAGTTAGTGACAAATTTCCTCTATCGGGTATGATAATGATCAAGTAAAGTAGTCATGAACTCGATTAGCTTACACTCAAATTGGGTTATACTTTGATCACACCATTTTAGTTCACATTTTAGCATATTCTCTATGGCATTCTCTATGCCATGATACTCTATAAATTTCATAGTCATATCATATTAAAATTTTTATGGGGGTGACACTATCATCTAAGGAATTTTCCCCCTGATACTTATTTTGGCAATGGTCCTCCAATGCCTCCAACCATTAGGTTAGGTGTTGGCCTTGTTGTTATTGCTAGTGCCAAAGATGATGAAGGTGATGTAATACTAACTTGTGGCATTAGGCCACTTCCTATGGGTTATTTCCCAATCTATGTAATTGACATTTGTTAAAATAGAATTCTTGGACTTATGTTCTATTTTTTCAAGCTAGCACCCAAACATGTAGAGGTATCCTCACTTAACTCTTTGTAAGGAACAAATTTTTCATTATCAAAATTATAGTCCAAGTCTATAAAAAAATCAAAGTTGATGTGGATAATAAGGTCAATTATCACTCTTAATTATTCACATGGGATGTCTAGTGCATGAGCTATCACTACAGGTTCAAAGGGAAGAGGTGCTTCTGGCACATTTTCAATGGTCAAATTTTATAGGGACTTAGTGCATTCTTCACCCATCAATAGTTGATCTCAATCTATGGATTCATTTCAACTCTCCTCTTGGTGATGCTACACTTCAAGACAACCTTTTACATGTCCTTCCTACTCACTATGGGTTCTCTTGACACTTCTAGGTTCCAAATCTTCCATTTGCCTATGCTTCTTGTTATAATTTTATCTCCTAAGATCTCAGGTGTAAATCTACTCATCTCATTCAATTTCACTTCACCTACACATCCCCTTCTCTTGTATTGCACTTCTCACATGTGAAAGGACTTTATCCTTCTATTCTCATGGTTTCAAAGTTGTAATCCACCATCAATTTCTTAAGTTATATGCTGAAATATTTCATAAATGTGCCTCTAGGCTCACATAAAAATTGATACTCTACTTCTTCTAGGTAAGAGTATGTCGACACTTCAAACTCAAGTATATAACTACCTAATGCTCCTTGCCACCATTTATTTATTGCTCTAATCTAAGTGGCATCTAGTGCTTAAGCCTCTTTAGGTTCTCTTTCATCCATTCAAATCACTTTCTATATCTTCAACTTCTATGGGTCCCATAGGCAACTAACCATTGATATACATGCTCAGGTAGTTCTTAATATAGGACCTCATACAGAGCATTATATAGGTTATTCTAAACCCACTTCCTTAGCTTTTGTCCTCTATAGGTTAGATGTTTCAGTGTATATCTATTTTCCACCTATTGCCACCAATACATGACTTTCTCTAGGGAGAGTCAAAGTGTTGATCTATCACACCCTTGTAGCAACACATTTTCAACATGGGTACTAAAAATGGGACTAAAATGTTGTAGTTTAATTGGGGTCTTAATTAATTTACTCATAGGGTTAGGCACTCATTCAGTTATTCACATCAATTCTAGACTTATTACAACTAGGTTTATGCATAATATAACCCCTTAATGCTCAACATATGTAGCTTATCGACATTGGCATCAATTAGCATAAAGCATAAGCCTTATGTGCTCACTTAAAGTGTAGTAGAGAAAGAATCAAGGCCTACATTAGGATAGTTATGCCATGGTACAGTTCATTATTCATAAGATTCGGTCACTAGCATAATAGTGTTGACATGTTCATTAGTATAAGCCATTCTAGGTGGAGTCTGATAATTTTTAGTCACAAATCCTATTTGGGGAACTCATTCTATTCATAGGGGCATAGGTTTAAATTTAGTGGGTTATATTGTCTCATGGGTGTAAGCCTTTGGTTCCCTTAGCCTAGAGTCATTTAGGTGCTTGGAGGGTTTGATGAAAGACTTTAAATCAAAGGTTCATGCTTAGGCTAGTGCTTTAGGCAAAAATATAATTACTTATCATGGGGTTTTTCCAATACTTAAGTATTCCCATAAAATATGCTAACATCATAATAAATTATAGAGACACCATGAATTTCATGAATTAAAATATTGAAAACAACATTCTTAAAATTTAGAATGAAGTTATAACACTAAAATCATCACATTCACTATGTATTTTAATGACAAAACTAAAGACATTAAACCCAAAGATACCATGAATTACTACAACTGTTATTCTTCATTACTCAATGTGTAAATGTAGAATAAAGTCCATGTTACATAAAATATATTAAATGCTATCTAAGCTACTACACAACCTAGAGGCTCATAAGCAAGATTGGACAGTATAATGATAAGCCTCAAAGGCATCAATGTTAATCCTTATATTCAAAGGAAATTGAATTTATACTATCTAGAACCAATTATATAGAGCTTCTCTACTTCAATAATCATCTCTCTACTAACTAGATTGAGCTCAAATTTATAACACTTAGGAGCATATTCATGCCAAGGTGGAGGGTACATGTCAAGTGTTGAGTTTGAACCTCAGTTGATCATTTTGCTGACTACATCACCTTGTACCCTTCATGTTATGGTTTCCATGTACAACCACTTAAGAAGATGCCCTAATAAATGGTCACCAAGTAATCACCTTCTAATTGGAACTAGGTCTATAATGATTCCTCCATCTAGTGTAAAAGATATCAAAAAGGCAATCATACCAAGTGATTGCCTTGCACTGAGATGTCTTTTGAGTTGGTTTGGATCTATACTTAGCTTGAATAGGGGCCTAATAGTAGGTTCATTTCATAGCTGGTAGGTAAGTGCCACCCATTTACACATCTCTTAAAGAAAGGGGTCACATTTTAATGGAATAAGGAGTGTTAATTAGTATTTTTGAAGCTCATAACATACTTGGCCAATGTGCCGATTTTGAGACTACCAACACCTAAATAACCATTGATTCTTTATATTTTAGTAATTGAACATGAAATGGGGTCACTCTTAGGCCAAAATTATGATTAGGGAAAGGAACATGAAGTTTATTATTTAAGTCGCACACTGGTATCTTATAAGCATAATTATATTCCTATTGAGAAATCAAACTTAGCTATGGTGTTTGCCTCCCAAAAATTATGATAGTATTTGTTGAATAACAAAACCATTGTTATTTATAAAGTGTACCCCCTCAAATATATATTATCTAAGGTAGTTATCATAGGCCACATGGCTAAATGGGTCATGATCTTAAGGGAATTTGATATCAAGTACTAGAATAAAAAATATGTCAAGGGGTAGGTTGTTATTGGTCAACTTGTATAATCCCCTATTATAGACACTCAACCACTCAGATTTGACTTTATAGATGATTAAATTATTAAAATATAATAATTACTACATGAATTTGAGTAGTGGAAGCTATACTTTGATTTCTCCATTATGTCTCATGGAGCTTGATTCAACATTTTGTTGATTACACACACTGGGATCTAATTCCCAATGTATGTCATATTAATTTTCATTATACAAATAATATGGTTGAATACAAATCCCTTATTATATTAATTCATCTTTTAGTTCATTGGGATGTCTATAAATTAATGGTGAATGGATATTCCCAATTGATTATCATTTAAACCAAAAATTAGTATTAGACTAGTGATGACACGTTTGTCCCCTATAAGCATATTATGGATAATCTCAAGACTCACTTCAAATCCCTAAAATTTGAATAGGTTCCATGGTCTAATAATATATCTAATAATGTAATGGAAACCATTGGGTATATGATATAGTTTGATACTAGTCCTAAAGAGTATCTTTTTTCTCATTCAAAATATTCTATAACCTGCTCATGTCTTGATAGATTTAGAAAGGGTACGTGCCATTGTTGGTCCCAATCCCCCACCTAAACTACCTTAGTTTGAAGACATTTATAATTATTTTTATTTTATTTCATAGCCCATTATAAACTCATTAGAAACAAACTTTATCATAAAGGCTATGATGGAATACTACTTTGTTGATTGTCTTTAGGAAAATCCAAGTTAGCACTTAAGGAGGTTCATGAAGGAATGAGTGGATCCCACACTAATGGTTTAATATTAAATATAAATCTTCTTATAATAGGTTAATATTGGCCCAAGATGGATATAGATGCTTGTAATTATGTGAGGAAGTGTGTTACTTGTCAACAACATGGTAGTTTAACACATGCACCTTCCTTGCCACTACAACCGATTACTACACCATGGAAATTTTATACATGGGGCTTTGATCTCATTGAGAAAATAAACCCAACATTTTATGATGGCCATAAAAATATTTTGACTATTACCAAGTATTTTATCAAGTAGATTGAGACCATTCCTCTCACTTACATCATCAAGAAGTAGATTTCCAAGTTAATCCATTATCATATCATCTATCGATATGGTATCCCAACCCATATTATATCCAATAATGGTGGATCATTTTATAAATAGAGATGTTAAAGATTTTTGTGAAAAATTCAAAATCAAGCACAAGAAATCCACACCATATAACTTGTAAGGTAATGGTCAAGCTGAGGCATAAATAAAAATAATTATTGCCATACTAAAGAAGATTATCAATGATGTTGCCCATAATTGGCACTTGAAAATTTTTCCTACCCTTTGGGCTTATCACACTAGTCATTGAACCCCCACAAGAGCCACCTATATTCCCTTGTTTATATCATAAAAGCATTATCCTGATTGAGATTGAACTACATTAACTATGAGTATCCTTAGATAATACTGAATATGATGAATATTATAAAATTTATAGGTTATAAGAGATAGAACTCCTTTATGGGGATATTTGTTATTAAAGATGATGACGATTATAAAATTTCTAGGTTATAAGAGATCAAACTCCTTGATGGTATGCATTTGGCTACCTTAGATAATATGCAAGCATATCAGAATAGATTGAATAGTATTTTTAACAAGCACATTCTCCCTTATGAGTTTGAAATTGGTGATTTTGTCTTAAAAGAGAATCAGAAGAACACTAATGATGAATACAAGAAGAAAGGAAAATTCTAACCCAATTATCTATACCCATATGTTATCACAACAAACTATGGATTGGGGTCATACCAATTGATACTCCAAGTGGAGAAGAACTCCTAGAGCCCATGAACATTATATATCTCAAGTGATTCTATGCCTGACAACTTTTGAACCATTATATACAAGACCCCTTACTTGGAGGCAACTTATGCTAAATTCATTTTATCCCACTATTATATCCTAGGCCATTTTATTATAGACCATATTCATTTTGTTTTACATTGAAAATTTCTCATAAGAACCATATTCTTTTATGGTTATGGATCCATGGCACTTTGGATCATTTATGTTCCATTAGCCTCTTTTTATCTAACCCTGGACCATCCTCTTTTAGACCCTAATCATTTAGTATTATTTTTTCATGGACTATTCTACTTAGAAAAATATTATTTTCATACCCTAGACCATTCTAACCTAGAAATTTCCATCCTTTGACCAATTATAATCTTGATTATGACTCATAGGCAATTTGAACACACTCTACACTAATTCTACAAAGCAGTTCAACTTGAATAATATTTTATAGCTTGCTCATATAGACAAGTGAACACCATTGCACCAACACATACTTTTTGACTACTAAATGGTTCATCATATTTATCTCACACTACGTATTTTTATTATAATTTTGATACTATTTTGTGGGAATTATTTCCTTAACAAGATCACAAGGGCCATTGTAGCTAGTTTTAGATATTATTAAAACTTTTACTCTTAGATGTGGATCTCCTTGATTAGTTGGTTCCCTATGCTATTATTTATATCCATAAACATCATTACATTTGGTTTAGCTATTGTTTGAGATCTTACATGTGGAAGTGCATCACCTCAATTAGGTACTTCCCTAGGCCTTTTATTAATATTTCATTTTGTTGTTTCACTCCAAAACATAAAAACATTAGAAATTGATTGACAAAATAAACAAAAACATTGTCTTGTACTTTTGTTTATTCTAGTCCCACGCTCTTACCATTTTGTAAGAATTTATAAGTGTGAACATTCTCATCATTTTGTGAGCTTTTTTATATTTGAATTCTCTCACCATTTTATGAGCCCATTTATTTATTTCCCCTACATCATCAATCATGTTTTCTTATCATCATTTTTCTTCTATCCCATTTCTTAAGAGAACTACATTTAGTTTGAAGTTCATGTTATATCTTTTTTCTATGGAAATATGTAGGTAGAATCCACTTGTCTTATACATCTAGAGTCAACTTGGTCACCCTTTCATTTTCTTATTTTTCCCTAATTTTGTTTCATGTCATTTCTTGATCTCTTGAGGGTAATTTTGTCTCTTTTATTCTTGGTTTATTTTTATAGTCTCATCATTTCTAATATTAGGGGTCATCTTATCATAGAGAGTTACACCTCTATTCTAATTACATGAATCATTCACCTTTTTCTTTATTTGCACCAACATTCTGACTAAATCTTTGTTATGTGAGTTTATTTGATTCTGATTGTTATTTTGTTGTGTGCTCTTGTCTCTTTATTTATTTGGTTCATTTTTTTCTCATGTTTATCATTTTATTGTTTATTCTTTCTTGTTTTATTATTTTTTTCTCTTGTGTTAATGTTTTGTATTATATTAATTTCAAATACATATTATAACCACTTTTAGTCTAGTTTTAGGTTAGGCTTGATTTTCTTAAAGTTCTATTTAACTTGTTCTTCTATTTTGTTTTCTAGGTACATCTTGTTAATACATATGGATCTTCCTTATTCATATATTGATTTCATGTTATCTATTATGTTTCTCATTCTTTTCTTTTATAAATTCTAGTTCCTACTCAAATCTTGATTGTTCATATATTTATTTTACATTAGCTTACTTTTTTTTTTATTTGTTTTTTTTTAAATATAAATCATTGTAACTTTGAATTTGGTAAATAATTTATCATTATCCTTAGTTATAAATATTCAAATGTGAACTGATCCTTCACAGACAAAATACAATGTTATAAGTTAATCATACTTATGACGCATAATTTAAAATTGATAAAGTAAACACCAAGTGTGCCATGTCCAATAGTCAATGAGACTCTAAATATCATCTCTCAATGCACCATACCTAACACAAGACTATGTGCAAGATGTGCATCTCTTGTCATACACTATTAGTCTAATTGAACAATGGTATATCTTTTCCTTATTCTTATATTCTTCATTCCTCATTCCATTTTATCCTAATTCTAGGCAATCTACAATGTCCTGAGGTTCATCTAGACTATATAGGTAGTACTTGGGTACATGATGTATCTCAAGTCAGCTCAACCACCCTCATTCTTCCAAATCATGTCTTTGTGCATCCTCTCATACATGGGTTTTTGTGGCTTCTTTAGTCATTCAACCCTTGTATCTATGTTTGTACCTACTCATATTTAATATATGTAATAGGTTATATCCTTGATATATGAATAAATTTTTCTCTACTAGGGAACCATATTTATACCAATCAATGATCAAATTAGCACTACTAGGGAAAAAATAATTATCAGTGATCAAAATTAGCCCTACTGGGGCAAAATTAGTTTATCAACCAATCAAATTCACTCCACTAAGGAACATTATTAATTAAATTACCTCTTTTCTTTGAAATAATTCTCTCATTTTTATTCTAATTCCAAGCTCTACGCATTTTCCCCTTGTTTTAGAAATTTCAAAGTGTGCAACTTGTCTCAAGATTGATCATTTTCTAAGATTGTAAATTTCACCCTCTTTTGGGTATGTTAAAGTATATCACTTATGTTTTGGGATTACATTATTCCCACTTCCCCCTATCTCGAGGCCCATTATATTTTTTGATCATTGAAAATCAATCTGTGTAAGCATTAGCCCATATGGATATAATCCCATCTAATGGTTAATTTCACTCTTCCTCTCTTTTTGAGAGTTAATCCCTCTCTATCATCCTCATATGTCCTCTTGAGGGTGAATCATGGATCATTACCTTCTAGCTTATTAATAGCTATTTCATTACTTAAAAAGATGGTGCTTTGACTAAATATCTCACCATGCCTTCTCAAATAAGGTAAAAATGTAAACATATGATTCCTACCACTATTATGCAAAAATTATCAATCTTACTCAAAATTCTATGACAATGCACAATCTATGATAAATTCACTAAAATGTGCTAAATGGCTTGAATTTGTCACATATAGGTGTTGATTTAGGCTAACGTATCCCTAAATGAGGAAATAAATTTTATGTTATTATTATCTTTTGTCAAAACACTTTGAGTCAAATTATGATGATGGAAAATGATGCTCTAGACCACTAAATTCTTATAATTCAGAGGAACATATCAGGTGCATGTGTTATTTCATGTCAACAATGTCCTAAGTGTGGTTTTTCTCCATATGAAACAAATACCTTATTATAATTATACTCCAATCAAATTAAGACTTAATAACTTGACATTTCAAATAGTTTTATTAAATGGGAAACAAATTTCTAAATAATGACACAAAATTGATTAAACCCACTTTAGAAAATTAAACCAAATCAAGAGATTAAGTGAAAAATACATGGAAGTTATTTAAAATATATTAATTGGAAATTAATTTCTAATATATACATCATCTAGTGACATCATTAGTGGGGTAGCATTAATAATCCATAAATGGAACAGATATTTGGTTGAAGCCCTCCCATGCCTCATTGATGCCCCTTTCTTCCAATTAGTGGGGTTGTGTATAGATTGAGCCTCCAAAATTGAATTGATTCATGGACACACATCTTGGTCTCAAAATGGATGTTCATGGTTGATTTTAATTATTTTTACAAATCTACAAATACAAGGGTCCTCACTCAATCCTTTAAGATATTTTTATGTAATGTTATGATGCATAATTATCAATAGAATAGTTTCAACTATTGGCATACATTAATTAATTTCATGAGCCTAATTAATTTTTTCCTTGAGAGATGATGGAGGATCACTCCACTCATCGAGATAAAGACATGAAGCACCAAATGAGGGGAAAATCATGTTTTTGAGCCACTCTTGGAGGAGGGATGTTCTTGGGAAGGTTTGATAGTTGTATTACTTCTTTCAAAAGCTTTTAGATTTCATTTTCAAAACCCCATGAGGGAGTTAGTTTAGTACGTTATTTTCTTTATGATTATTTTGAGTTTACTCTACTAGTGTATGGAATTACTTGTTTTGGATTCCTACTCTATAATTTGAACACTATCACTACCATTGATTAACAATTCATCATAATAACACTAGATGCAAGATGGATAAGGCATAAATTATCTTGTATTCACTTCAAATTCAAGAATAAATACGAATTTTGGTAGGGATATGCATAACCAACTATAAGATGCTTTAAAGTTTACATACAAGAGTATGTATATATATATATATATATATATATATAGAGAGAGAGAGAGAGAGAGAGAGAGAATAAGGATATATAATAAGCTTATGAGGGATATCATACAATCATAAGATTAGTTATAACATCAATAGAAGGTGAAAAAATAGTCTTATCATTCATTCTAAACATGTTTTAACTTTTATTGATGATGGCCTCATGAAAGGTGGCATAGGAGTGACTCTTGTCCTTTTATGAATCATTATTGATCTCTTGAAACTTCACTCCTTTATTGATTGAGGAGTTACAAGTTCACATATTGAATAGCAATTACAACTCAAGTCTTGATATATGGACTATTCACTCCCCTTATCATTTTTATAAACCATTATTTACTATTTGAATGCATATTTCATATTGATGGAGGTGGGACATGAGGTTTGGACCTCTTCGTTAGTCATGATATCTATCCCTAAAACCTATAATTTCATGATTATAGCTTGTTTGATCCAATGAAATGTAATAGAGACAAGTTTATTTGCTCATACTAGGTCTAGTATTTTTTTGAAGACTACCATAAAAACTTGATAACATCCTCAATGGCTTATATAAGGACATGAAACTTATGCCCAATATTGTAGACTATTTCAAGTAATTATCTATCCATTAGGTCTACATAATATACTAATAAGATGTTTGAAGAGAGTTTTAGGTATTTATCTTGATATGAAAGCTTTATATAGACTTGAGACTATGTAAGATCCTTTCTCATGTTTAGGTATGCTCAACACTGATGTTTAAATATATTAGGTCCTTTCAATGTTCTTCAAGAGAAATTTCAACTACTACAAGGTCTCCATAAGAACACTTGATAGAAATAAACTTATAAGTATATTGCTTAGGCTTCCTAAGACTACAAAACATATTTTTGCCAAGTCATATCCTTCATTACTACCTATAAGACTTGGTATAGAGTGAAATTACCTTGAGACAAGATGGAAATAGTTGGTAGAGGATTGTGTTTATCTTTAATGGTTCTTAACACCATGAAACTAGCAAACAAACTATACATAAGTTGTTAAAACTACCTATAGTCATTTGAATGAGATTACATATGAACTAAATATTCTTCCAAAGATGACATTATATGTATAATAGGATGTTATGAAGTTTCTTGTTTCCATTTTTGACTGTAAGAAGGTCTACAACTTCATCTTTTGAATGCTAGTGAGAGGGAAGTATTCATTTAAGCTTGGTTATTATTTAATAACCTATATTAACACCATGAGAACCTATTTAATGTATTTTTTAAGGTTACTATACCTCTTACAAATATTAGAAAACCTTTTGAACTTATTAAGGAGCTCAAACACATCCAAACACCATGTAAACTAGTCAAAAAGTGCAATTTTCATATTTTTTTATGTTCTTATATACACATGTGTTAAAATATTAATCAAATATGTTTATAAGATGTTTGAAAATATCATTCAAGTGTTTCTTAGGCAAATAAGGTACATTGGAGTCACTTAGACAATAATTTACAATCATTGAAATCTCATAAGGGTTTCTTGATAGTTTTTAGGTCTTCAAATTGTTAATAATTATTCACAAAGTTATGTCCTTTGATGGATTGTAGAATGACATGGAATTTGAGTAGAAATACCCTATTAAATTAACATAAATTCATTATGTCTCATTCATTTGATCATCTAACTTCACACATGTGTAATATGACCTTATCGAGCTTGTAAGCATGTAGGTGCCTATTTAAAATCAGATTTTGGGCAAAATTTACTTTAAATTGCTTGTTTATGCTTGGAAATGTCTCCTTTGGGCTTAATTGATTTTATATAAGGTATATAGGTGGTTATAAAAATATAATTATGATTTAATCCTCATATAACCTTCTTTAGCTCATGTTAAGGATTTGTAATTAGTTAAATGTTTTGACTCTAATAGTATTATTTTGATGGTTTATTCTCATAACCACCTATAAAATTAGTGTTTAAGTCTCCCTTAGGATCCCTCAAACCATAAATTACCTTCCAAAACCTCATGTTCAATGTAAAAATAGCATCTTATCTTCATGTTATACCTTCAACATTGACATAGTCAAGTTATGCATGCATGCTTGACTTATTTCTTTGCAGTTTTAACCTTGTTGTTCCCTTGAAGAAGTATAAGGGGGATTAATGATGTTGAATAAAATGTGGAAAACTAATTTATAATCCTAATTCATGCTTGAAAACACTTCACAACCTCTAAAACTTCTTGGTATGTCAAGAAACATCAAAATAATGAGATATCTTATTAGTAAAAGTATGATCTATGGTTGATTATATTGAGTTTGATGTTTTATATACTCTTATAACCCTAAGTGATAAATTGAAACATTATAATCCATCCATGAAGCTCAACCATGTTTTCACAATAATAAAACTAATATGTTATGGGTTTTCAAGGTTTTAGAGACAACAAACTTCTTAATGATTTTTCATATTACTCTACCACTCAAACTTAGAAAATTTGCCACAAATTTGTAAGGCATAGGGGTACCTATTGGCCATTTTTGGCTCACATACCAAGTTGATCAATATTTATATGGAATGAGTGGACCAATGGCTTGAAATAGGTCTAAGATTACAAAATAAAGAAGACCATATAGTTTTTTAGGTGTTTTAAGCATTCAAGAGCATGGGCCAAGTTACAAAAGCTTTAAAAATTTATCATAACCTTGAAATATTGATCAAAGGATGAATTATTCAAAGTTTATGAACCAAACCATCACCAGGATGTCATCCATAATGGAATTGACCAGCTAAATTTTGTATTTAGTAAATTCACCTTAAAAAGCTATGCAAGCTAAAATAATGTAGTGCCATGTATTTTTTTCATATCAGGATCATCCTCTAAAATTTTCATGTCTGTACAAGCTTTCTAGCCTAAGTTATTAGCTTCCAAACTTAGACCTATACCATAAGACATTTGATCTAACATCAAGTTTAAGATTGAACAAAACAAATACTTTTGAGCTTAAATTTTATGATTGCATGAACATCATTGATGATTGCATGAGTATCATTGATGGTTGCATGAGTGTCATTTGAAAAGAGTGAAAACATAAATTTTTATCTTGTAAAATAACTATTAGATTTCAAATAGTGGGTCTTAATAGATCAACAGTTCACATTTGATCATGCATCTAAGATCTAAGGTACTTAAGAAAGTTAATAACTTAGAGGATCCAAAGATCATATGCATAGGTTCTAAGTGTAAATAGAATGTGAATCTACTAGAATATTTAATAACATGCATATAAGCTATCAAAAGAGATCAATGGTACAAACTAGGGTCAAATAGTCAATGAATCTTGGGGATGAATGCAAGGCCAAACTCAAGGTAGTGTGTCCCAAAGATGTATGGTTTATGTTTAATTAGATCTTAGATCCAATGGTGTGATCAAAGGTCAAGGAGTCAATGGAGATGATTTGGATTGTTGACAACCAATGGGAAAAGGATCGAGACCAAAACATTTATGATGGAGGTCGGTGAGCTAGCTTTCAACATTAAGCAAATAAATAAAAGGAACCAAGAACAAGTTCAACCTAATATGGTGAAAATACATACAATTGAGTTTTATATAGATCTTAGTGGAACCAAACCAAATATTTTGAGACCATGATCCACCATTAAGGCTCTATAAAGATAGATTAGGTCTTTTAGACTTAATATAGATCAAAGGTTGGCAAGTTGGTGTCTAAATAGGACCAAGCACCAAGTAGAATATCATATCTATATAGACTATAGGAATAAAATTAATCTTATATGAGTTTTCATCTATATTTAATCAAATTCTAATCTTTAAATCAGGATCAGATAAGTGCAATTAATGAAGAAGCATTATGGGCCATGCTCTCAATAAATAGCCACTCAAGTAGATTTAGTCATGGCTCTGTTAGGATTAAAGATATGAGACTTTTGTCCTAATCATGAAGTTAAGTGGAGGATAGTGAGGTTCATAGAATATATTGGGTAGTTAGAGAAGTATTTGGAACATTTAATTTTGATCAGTACCTTTGGGGACCTTTTCTCCTTGAAAACATCATGACCTAGTCATCATGAAAAACTAATTCTTGTCTTTTAGTGCCTCTCTCTTAGGTAATGAAAAGTGTTTCAAGACTACTAGAGATAATTTAGGATAACTATTGATGATTCACTAGTTCTTGATGAAACCAAAACATGATGGAGCATCCCTAGACAAGTAATAAATCATTGATTGTTCTCAAATAATGAGCCCCTTTCTTCTTTCTTCTCCTTGCCTCTATATTATCTCAATATTTACATTTGTAAAAAGTTCTCATATTTTAGAATTTTTATCTTTATAAGAGTTAGGGATACTCTTTGAAATATTTTAAAGTATGTTCCTCTTGGTTAGGCTCAACCCTATCAAACATTTTTAAGAACTACATCTTGATGCAATATAAGAATTTATTTATTTATCTCTTGCCTTGGATCTAGTATGGTGAATTATGCATTTTGGCATTATGTAAAGGAGAGTCTTTCTCATCCATTTTCCTCCTTTATAACCTTGTTTAGGTAATTTTCAATGTTTATTGTAAGTCTAGATTAGTGTTATACTTTGAACCTCTTATATGAAATACTTATTCAATTAGTTTGACCTTGAGGTTGAGTAAGCTAGTATTGTCTTCTATAGATTTAGTGTGGGTTCAATATTATGGGAGTTTCAATTTTAAATTTGGTGCATCACCTGGTTAACCTTATTAGGAGCCCCTTTCCATCTTTATAATCATTTTCCCTGTGAATAATTAGTTTAGATTTAATTTCAGGTGACCATCAAAGAGGAAGCTATCCTACTCTAGAGGTTTAGCCCCAACATAGGTTACCCATAGCCTGGGTTTGTCCCAATATTGTGACTTAATGGGATAAAGCCTAAAAAACTCTCTCTAGGGGATCATGTTAATTTCATAATAGTTTTTGGTATGCCAAATGGGACTAAGGTCCAAAGCATTGGAAGGATATTTGGTGTTGTTCTTCTACATATTAGCTATTGGAGGCATTCTAAAAACATCAATGGTGACTTCAATTATCTATTATCTAGTTTAAGTAGTATAAGTGCATAACCATCATTATATGGTATGTAAAATTAATCACCTTTTGATCAAAATGTTTTTTTCTACCTCAACATCCTTCATATCAGGTTAGCAATGTTTATGGCTTCACCCCAAGTGGTTTTAAAGACTCAATACAACAGCCTTTTTAGGCTCAAAGTGTCCCTAGTTTTTCCACAAACTAATCAATTTTAGGTTAGAGGCAAATGGTCTCAGGCTATCAAAATTACATGATAAGCCTTAAACACAAAGGGGAAATGATCAAGATATCTTTGATCACATCATTCACAACATAAGAGGTGTATTACAACTAATGATACAAAAATGGGTGTCTATTGAGAGATAAAATTGGAAAAACATCTCAAGTGATAAGTTAGATGTAAGTGGTTGCATTCAAGGCATTAAGGATGAGATAAGGAACCTTGAAGAATAGTATGTCCCTTTCCATCAACCTTATGTATCTTCATAAGCACCACCTTATCCCTCATATAGTCCACCCATCATTCCCCAAATAACTACTTAAAGTTCCCCCTCTTATTCTCCAAGTTATTCATGTATTACCTAGACTTTCCATTCTTAGAATTCAATCTAATCAAGCCTTCAAATAAATAAGGAGACTATTGTAGAACAATGTATTTTTGATATCCAAGATCCCAATTATCTTCCTCAAGAATCCTCTTGTATCTCATACTATCCCTCTTGTGTTTTTGATCTCCCTAAGGCCACTAACCACCTTAAAGAGAGGCTTTTAAAAGATAATATAGATAAATAAATTAGAGAATTAGAGATAAAAATGAGGAAAGAGGAAGAGAGTCAAAATCAAGAAAAGACAACTATTTCCCACACATTCCCCTCATTTAAATTGGTCAAGGAAGGCATGCAAAAAAAGGAGGAGATATTAGTGATGAAGTTCCAATAACTAGTTCAAGAAAAAAAGGCTTCTCCCAATACTTTTACCTCATGGAAGTCAATTTAGAAAGGCTTTCAAAAAAAATGAGGTGCTAGTTGATGTAGTCCAACAAGCAGTCTTGGAGGAGGAGTTAGTTGTGTCAAAAGTAGATCAAGTAACCATAACTTAGGTTAATGATCTTGGTGTAAAAGTGTTTCAAGACTCTCTCTCCTTCCCTCAATAACCACCAAAGAGACAATTCAAATTTCCTAGTTGAAAGGATACTCTCATAAGTTATAAGAAAGGTCAAATTCTTCACCCTCCGACCATCTCCCTCTTAGATAAAAAGCCTATTCTACAAAGGATAGATAAGGATCTTGTAGTCATAGGTGAACCTAAAGAAGACAATGCAAGTGTATATGTTGATGAAAGCATAATAGTTATCCCATTTCATTTAGAAGGGGAAGAATTAGTTTTATAATAGTCCTTTTGGCATGGATTTGACACTAATGAACTAGATCCCGGTGAGGATAATTCTCAAGTTGAAAATAAAATAGATGTTGAGTGGACTATTGAAGGTCCATTCTATAGAGATCAAGAAGAGGATTGGAACTAGGAACTAAATGTTGGTTCAATCTAGGATGGGCTATCAAATAGAGGTATCCTTGATGAATTAGAGTTGGAGGAAGGGAAATTAGACATTGATCAAGATAAAGGTGTCTTTTTGGAGCTTGGTTGGTCACATCAACCCTCATTTGCCATTAAGAAACAAGATGACATATTGGGTGAGGTTGATGATGAAGACATCTTAAGTGTTCAAGAAATGTAGCTTGAAGAAACACCATTTTGTGCGATAAAGGAAAACCTTGAGGGAGGACAAATATTTCTATATGAACATGTCCTCCAAGGAGACTATGATTTGATTATGCCTTAGGAACATAATGATGGAGTAGAAAAGTACATGAGTGAGGTAAAATCTGATTTCTCAATGTTTGTGTTGACAAAAGGATGTTCTATCAGATGCCTAGCTTAGTTGGAAGATGATGAGGAGCATCATAGTTTGTGCTTAATCTAGAACACAAATTTGAGAAATAAGAAGAGCAAGATTAGCATGTCTAATCACTCCAAGATGTTGGTATGTCTAGTAAATCATATTGGGTGGGTAAGTTTATTTTTGTTATTTATTTTGGAGAGGTGTATTGTTAATATGTTCATTATCTAGGATTTCTCCATATTTGGTTGGCTACCCTCAATCTTATGAAGTATATTAAATTAGTAAGGAAGGGAAACTATTTTGTATAACTAGTGAATGGTTTTGTATAGGTTCCATTTTGAATGATTAGTTTAGGGTAGATAGATTTTATACTTTCCTTTAAGTCCCTTGTTCACATTTCATTTATGTTATATCCTTTCCTTTTCCAAAGTGCCTTGGGAAATTGATTATTTTTTTGTTCTTTGTCCTTGTTTCTTCACGAGGGGTTTTAGAGGGGCACCCTTGTAGCATCTTCATGATCAATTCAATTATAGAGAGAATAATCTATGCCCAAATGGACTAGATAAGACAACATGGTCTAGGTTCTTCTGCATAGACAAGCATTTAACCCCTATAAGTTACCAAAGATGTTGGCTATTTTTGGCCCACATACTAAGTTGAGTAGAGTTCATATGGAATGAGCAAATCAAAGGTTTGAAACAAGTATAAAATTACAATATGAAGAATAACATATAGGTTCTCAAGTGTTTTGGGCATTTAAGATCACATAATAGGTTGTATAAGCCTTAAAAAATCATCAACACCTTGAAATACTAATCAAAGGATGAATTATGTAATGTTTATGAAGCAGACCATCACTAAGATGTCATTCAAAATAAAATGGAACAACTAACTTGTGTATTTAATAAATGCACCTTATAAATTTGTGTGAGCCAAAAGAATGCAATGCCATGGATTATTTCATACCAAGATCATCCTCTAAAATTTTCATTCCCATGCAAGCTTTCTATCCCAATTTATAAGATTCCAAATTTGGACTTACAACATAAGATGTTTGTGATAACATCAAGTCTAAGCTTGAGTAAAATAAATCATTTTGAGATTAAATTTTATGGTTTCATGAACGTCATTGATGGTCATGTGAATGTCATTTTATGGGAGCAAGGACATCAATTTTAATCTCATAAAATAGCCATTGGCTTTCAAATAGTGTGTCTTGGTAGATAAATAGTTCACATTTGATCATGCATATAAGATTGATGGTACTCAAGAAATTAAACAAGTTAGAGGATCCCAAAAGAAGACATAGAGGTGCCAAGTGTCAATACTATGTGAATCTGGTAAAGATCTAGTGGCATGCATTCAACCTATCAAAGGAGATCAATGGTGTAAGCTAGGGTTAAATAGTTAGTGAATCCAATGGATGAATGAGAGGTTGAGATTGAGGCAGTGGGTCCCAAATATCTATGGTTTTCATTTAATTTGATCTTAAATTTGATGGTGTAATCAAAGGTTAAGGAGTCAATAGATCTGAGTTGGATTGTTGAAAACTAATGGGAAATAGATCGAGCTTAGAACATTTTTGATAAAGGTCGATGAGCTAGATTTTAATCATAGGCAAAAAAATATAAGGAACTAATATTTTATTTGACTTGAGATGGTGGAAATACATGGAATTGAGTTCAATGTGGATCTTGATGGAACCAGAATGAAGATTTTGAGACTAAGCTATGACATTAAGGCTCTATAAAGATATATTAGGTCTTTTAGACCTAATATAGATCAAAGGTCAGTATGTTGGTGGTTAAATGGGACTAGGAATCAAGTATAATATTGTATCTATATGGACTATAGGAAAACAAAAAATCTTAAATTGGTTTTCATATATAGTTAATCTAGGTCCAAGTTTCAAAGGAGTAGATATGTGCAATTAATGAAGAAGCATCTCAGGCCATGCTTTAGGTAAATAGTCTCTCAAGCATATTTAGGCATGGCTCTGTCAAGATCAAATATATGAATATGTTTTTCTCATCATGAAGTCAAGTGGAGGATGGTGAGGTTCATGAAATAGATTGAGGAATTGGAGAAGTAGTTAGAACATTTAATTTTGATTAGTGCCTTTAGGACTTTTTCTCCTTAAAAGGAATGTGACCCACTCATCATGAAAAACTAATTCATGTCTTATATTTCCTCTCTCGTAGCCAATGAGAAGAGTTTCAAGACTAGTGGAGATGATTTAGGTTAACTATTGATGATGGACTAGTTCTTGATAAAACCAAAGAGTGATGGTGCATCCCTAGATAGGTGGTATCTCATTGATTGTTCTAAGATAATGAGTCTCTCTCTTCTCTCTTCTCCCTTCCTCTATATTATCTCAATATTTCCATTTATAAAGGGTTCTCATTTTTTAGACTTTTTTTATCTTTTTGGGAGATAGGGATACTCTTTGAGATATTGTCAAGTACGTTCCTCTTGATTAGGATCCAATTTGGTGAGTTTTACATGATGTCATTATGGGAAGGAGATTATTCCTCATATATTGTCCTCCTCTTTTACCTTATTTAGGGACTTTTTAATGCTCTTACAATCTAGAATAGTGTTCTATTCTTGAACTCTTCTATGAAATACTTATGCAATTAGCTTGACCTTGAGGTTGTATAAGCTAGTATTATCTTCTACAAATCTAGTGTGGGTTCAAGCTTATGGGAGTTTCCCTTTTAAGTTTGGTGCATCACCTAGTTAAATTTATTAGGAGACATTTTACATATTTCTAACCATTTTCCTCATTAAGCATTAGTTTATATTTATTTTCAAGTGAGCATCAAAGAGGATGTTGATTTATTGTGAAGGTTTAGCCCCAATATAGGTTATCCACAGCCTATGGTTGTCAAAATATTATGACTTGATGTGAGAGATCCTAAAGAACCCTCTCCAAGGGTACACTTTAACATCATAAAAATACCCTCTAACCCTTAAGATCATTTATATTTTTTTTCTTATCCTCCATGAACCACCATCATGAAATTAATCTTTTTAACTCTACCAATGACCCGATGTAGACTTTGAGTGGGTTTCCACCTTATTGGACCAGTAACTTCCATTTTATCATGGTTTCGGGAATAATAATAATGAATTAAATTATAGTAGACTATTATCACCTTCTACCATGATTCACTTGGATGATACATGCTTTGGTCTAGTGTAGAAACTCACATGATCTCTTTTCCATCAAGGGAATTCAGAACAAAATACATCATTGTAGCTATGTATTATATGTAAATGAGCTTCTTATTGACTTTTATAATGAAATTATAATGTACAAATACATATTTTTCCCACCTTTCCTACATTATACATTGTTTGGATGTTAGACAATGAAAAAACTTTTTCAAATGTGAGTTATATATTAGGAAAGAGTGGAATGACATCTTGGATGGGTATATAGGAAAAATAAGATAATACATGATCTTCAACAAGTTTCAAGTGGCCTAAAAGGACCTCATTTAACATCTACCATGGTTTTGTCTCCTCACACTTGATATTTCTCAGGGGAATTACTTTGCAACATTATAACAAGCAATAAAAGAAAACATGAAAAATTAAATTCCACAAAAATACCTTAAACTTTTCTAAGGATTAAAATGTAAATATTTTTATCTCATTAACTTTGCTTCTAGAGCTAGTATCCATGAAAGAATACCATGTCACCTTAGAGATAATCAAATCAATGATTTCAATCTAGAATAAACACACCTTAATTTTTTTGAAAATACCTCTCCAAAGCCACTTGAACTTTTCAAAATTATTTCAAAAGACTTCATAAGTGATCATATTGAGCATGATTGGATAAGACACATATCATATTTTGCCTTCTTATGAAGATCTCATTGAGGCCTTAGAACAACTTGATACTTGACACCAAGACAAGATAAATATGACACTAATACATGAATCCCAATAAGACCATTTACAAGGTTTGATGAATTAGGTTCCTATTTTGAATAGGCCTTGGTCAAGGGTGGCTAATTAGCTAAATTTTTTGGCAACCTCATGGAATTGTTTGTCTGCTAAACATTTAGACTAGTAGCCCTAGAAATCATTGGGCTATGGATCCACCTATAAATTAGAAATAAACATGATTTTAGACCTTGAAATGTGATTGTAAGCCCTTTTAAAATGCTGAAATAGTTGAATTTACCTTCAAGACACACACAACAAATCAAAACACACACAATAAAATAAGACATAGACACTATACCAAGAGACATTTAGGGATAAGAGAATCAACTAACAACTACAAAAAAATGTATTTAAATCACTTAGAGGAAACAAATAACAATTTATTATGTAAAAAATGAGAAAATGACCTTAGTAGTAATGTTTATGGTGTATCTTATTTATTGGGATATGTAACTCTTCTCCATTCAAATTTAAGAGATGGAAATCATTATTTTTCTTGTAATGAGGAATGACATAGGGCCCACTCCATAGAGTATCAAACTTTGTGTGTATTATAGGCTTGGCCTTATCTTCAAATGTTCTTGGAAGAGATATCTTGTCAAAGTACCTCTTGGTTTGAGCGTGGCGAGACTCTATAGTATGCATTACATGATATCTTATTTCTTGTAATTACATCAACTCAGCTAGTCTAATCTCCATAGAATCATTCTCCATCATCTCAAGCTAATGTGTAAGCTCTATAGGTAGTACCTCAAGGAGGATAGGTAGTTTTTCTTCTTTTCCATAGATAAGCATATATGGGGAGTTTTTAATGAATTTTTTAGGAGTGATCTTATCATCGCATAATGTTGGCTTCAATTTTGTGTGCCATGTTCTTTGATTTTCCTCCATAGTCCTCTTGATAAATCTGATTAAATTATTGTCTATGGACTCTACTATTATATTCCATTGAGGATAGTAGTTAGAGGAGGTACTTAGGTGGATTCCATGCATCACATCTCACTCACTTATCTTAGTACCAATTAAATACATTGCATTATCTGAGATAAGTATAGAAAGTACTTCAAATTTAGTTGATGAGAATTACATATATCTCATTATATCTAATACAAACTATCCGTAAGTTTTGCCTTTGGTTATATATTGCATTGCATTTAATAGTTAAGGTCTTATCTAAGTAGGAAGTGAATGCAATTTGTCCTCTGTTTCTATATAATACATTTTTGACTCTTTAAATTATTATTATATATAACATGGATGAAATAACATAGTTTTGTGTACAAAAATACATCACAATGGTGGGATAATTTTGAGAAGACATTAGATAGTTTCGGTAACTCATTTTGGCTATAATTTTTAGAATTTGATGAATAAGATTCAAATATTTGATGATATAAAGATGCTCTAAGGGTGTTTCACATACTTATATAGAATGTTCTAAATACCTATATATAATGCTTCAAAGATACCCAAGCATGTTCTAAAGACTTCCAGTTGGATCATATTGATCAAGATAGTGATTCTAAAGATATCTATTATATATAAATAGACTTTCTATATTTAGATATCTTAATTTAGACATTATCATTGATGGTAATGGCCTAAAATAATTTAAATATATTTATACTTCTATTTTGTAAAACTGGATAAGACTCACTGGATTTATTTTAGTTATTTTATGTCTATTGTTAATTAAGTTAGTTTTAAAGACTTCTTAGAAACATGGGATCTAATTCCTATATCATCTATATTTTAAATAAGTATATTTGGTAATTTTAATCACTAGATTTTGTGCTTTATGAATAGATGTTGAGATGTGCTTAAATACATATCTCCTTCTCATTCTAGAGAGTAAGCAGTTGGTGAAATTAGAAATATGTTGAAGTTAGAAATTAGAATAAGCATTTTAGTTTAGTTTTACATATCTATATAATGCGTTTTTGATAATGAAATAGAGTTAAACATTCATTTTCATTACTGAGTAAAGTATTTTTTATTTTGAGGAAGGGACAAGGGCACATTTCTATCCTAGGATCAAGATAAATTGGTACTTTTTAGTTTATAATTTATAAGTATTCCTCTAATTTAGGTATAATTCATTTACTGCAAAGTGTAATTTATTTTAAAAGTGATATTTAATTCATTTAAATTCAAGTGGGGAATTTCCTTTTCAAAGTCATGTGTGAATTTCATTTAATTCAAGTGTGTTTCCATTACATGCAAGATTTATTTCAATTCAATACAAGAAGGTTTAATTTTATGTAAAAGTGTGTCTTTAAATTAAAGTAAGTTTGTTCATTCATCTCATATTAAAATTTTGTCAGAAGCCATTTAAGTGATATTGGAAAACATTCTAAAATTCTAGAATATCACATTGTCCTACCCAACCGAGAAAGTTAAGTGAGGCATCAGATGTCTTATGCCAAATGTTTAAGTTCTAGATTTTGATGGTGTGGATGTAATAGGAGATATTTAGTAAATAAACCTTTTAGATTTACTTTTTTTCAAAATATAATTAGAGTCTTAATTATTATTTTTAGGATTTAGAAATCATAGTAGAAGTAGAACCACCCAAATAGTGAATTGTACAAATCTAATATCAAATAGTATCATTAAATTTAACCTTTGGACATTGGCCCTGGTATAAAATGACAACAATCCATTGATTGGTTAAATTAGAGGTATAATTATAGCCTATCATTTTTGGCATCATTGATGGGGACTCTCATCAATAAGTATTGGTGAGATTCTACATGAGATTTATATAGGGAAATTCAAAAACACTCATAAAACACAAAAGCACAAAAATAATTTAGAAATATTTATATTTATGAACCACCCAAGATATTCTAAGAATGGTTTATCTCTAAGCGATCCAAAATAAATCAAGAAGAAGAGAGGATTCAATCTTTGTTGGACAAATCAAGAAGTGAAAGAAAGACACTTGAAATCTGTACATGAATTTTTGTTCCTCTTTTGAATAAGGTTCATCCTGAAAAATAGATCCTATAAGAAAAATCCTATTCAAAACATCTTTTCCTATAGGGAGAATTATTCTTGAAAATCCTCTTTTTGGAATAGTTATATTTGATCCACAAGTTATAAAATAAGAATATTTGATCACCAATGAAAATTCTCCTCTCAAGATAGAACATAGGTTGAGCACTTGAGAAGATAATTTAGATTCAATTGATAATCAAAGATGGGGAAAAAATATGGGTGATGAACAAGCACATGTGGAAAATCCCAATCGATAGCCCCCATAGGATAGACCTTTTTCTTATGAAATCAACCTAGGTCCTAATGATAAAACATCCATGGAAAATATTTCACCATCCATTTTACCTACTTTTAGAAGTAAGTCCTTATAATATCTAGATATATTCCTCTTTGAATTTTAGGCTCTCTACCAAACATATGATTATGTCACAGACAATCAAAAGTTGAAATTATTCCCATCTAAAGTCAAGGATGAAACCATGAGATGGTTTATGGAACTTGAGGGTAATTCTATTATCACTTGGGATGAAATGAAAACTACATTTCTAAACAAATAGCATAATTATTATAGAGTTACAGAATGGAAGACTTTTTCAAGATCAAACAAAATGACAATGAAACCTTGGAAGATTACCTTGATAAGTTTATATTTACCCATAAAAGGAGTGGTTAGAAAATTACTGAGGAGGTTGTCAAAATAATATTTATTAAATGGTTAGATGATTATGCACATGATGCATTAAACCTAATGGGAAAATGTGACATTGAAAAATTAATCTTTATTCAAATTTTTGCATTATGTATTAATTATGCTAGGATAAGACCTAGCGTAAGGAAATAAAGGTTAGTAAAATCACCTAAATTTGTCCAATTAATGGAAGAATTTGATAATTTCCAAACATACATTCTAGTAAAATTGAGATCCACATTATATGGCCTCAAAAAAATTCCAATGATACCAACACTAAATAATTATCAATCTATTGTCTTAGATGTAGACTGAAACATGCATTAAAAGATTTCCCTTAGACAAAAGGGAGGTATGTGGTATTTTTGACCTATACCATGACACCAAGAATTGTAAACACTTTCCTACCATGAAAATACAAGTGAAATAAGAAGAATATATATTTGAGGAAGTAAAATTTATCAAAAGACAAAGAAACTAGTACTCCTAGCCTCATAATTAGTTTGGTCCAAAAAATCCCTCCAATCTATGGATGGCAAAATGAGCTAGATAAGTCACACCACCAATGTGGGAACCATCAAAACCAAAACCATGGGGTACATAATAATGGATTCTATAGATGTGAGGAATGCCTCAAAATTAACCTTGGGCATAAAAATAAAACCAACAACCACGTTGGGTACAACAAGGACCACCTTAATGGTCAAATCAATTATATCAATCATAAATAAGATTTCATTTATAGCAGCCTTGATTCCTTCACAACCTAAACCATAAATAATTTAGTATTAATTTAATCAACCAAATTTACTTACCCAACAAGTGGAAAACTAAAAGAATAGGAAAAATACCACTATTTATGGAGTTGATCAGGACAGTAATGTTGCAAGCAGTTCAGTAGAATGTAATAATATTCAAATCAGATCAAGGAAGGTAGTAGGAGGTTCACCCATTACCATAAATAAAATTCCAAATGATGATAACACTTTTATTCCACCTATAGGCCAATAGCCAACTTAAAAAAAGGTATAAGCCACAACCACACCAACCACAATTTGAGATCTCCCTATTGTTTCATTTCTTGAAAGATTTAAGAGAAACCTAGGTAAGATTCTAAATTGATGCATGGATTAAAAGAAATGAAGATAGCAATTATTCCACTATTTAGATCCATTAAATATATTATTATTTGAATCAAATAATTAAATAATTATGTATCAAATCACTAGGAAGAAATAAGTATCCCAAAACACTTTAAGTAACTAGGAAAATTATTGATTTACTAGTAGGAAACATACTCATTCTCAAATATTGAGATCTTGGTAGTCCTATGATGACTATGAAAATTAAAAATAAGTCTATTCCAAATGTGCTTGTAGATCTAGGTTCTCCCATACACATAATTACTATCAACATAGTAGATTCTCTACCTCTCATAGGGCTTCAACCTACCATAACAATCTTACAAATAGAATATCAATCCACTACTACCCCTGAAGGAACCATAGAGAATGTACTAGTCACCATAAAATCCTAAGAATATCTTATGGATTTTATGATCTTTAAACCTAAACTAAATGAGGTAGGATATCTAATCATTCTTAATAGACCTTGGTTAGTTATAGTTGCAGCAAAAATTGACTGTAAATATGGAAACATGACCATTCTGAATAGAATTCATGCTAAACAGATATCTCTCTATCCTTTTCCTATACCTTTAATGGGTCTTTTTGAACAAATCTAGGTGGATCAACCTAAGAAAAACTAGACTAGTATGTATTCTTTAGCCATGGTTACTATCAAATAATATTCTCAAGATATTGAGGAATAAATAATAGAAGATTTACACCAAGAGAGCCTAGATCTAAAGTCTGATAGTTTTTCTTTGAAGTCCAATTATTTTACTCCAAACTTTCATAGTTTTGATCTGAAGCTAATAGTTTTACTCTGAAGGCTGATAGTTTTACTCTAAATTCTAAAAGCTTAGCTTTGAATACTAGTATCTTGTCTTTGAAGACTAATATCTTAGCTTCAAAGACTAGTGGCTTAGCTTTGAAGACTAATAGATTTGATCTGAAGATGAAAAATTATGAATGGGATGAAACCACCTCCATATTTTAAATAAAGATAATTTCATAAAATCATCAAACATTTATCTACTCCATAAGAAATTCAACAAGCCATAGATGATTGGGCTAAAAATGGCCATAATGCATTTTTACATGACTTTCATTATTCATTGATCAATATCCTTTCCATAAGTGAAACCTTTTACAAGGATGTAGATACACTTCATATGTTACTACCACAAACATGTCCATTTAATTCCTTAATGAGTGAATACAAAAATTTTAATTCCATTGTTCTAGGCACTAAATATATTGCAATCCAACTAGGTAAATTGTTAATTATCAACAGTTTGGTTAATTAACCAACATGAAAGAAAAGTATTTGATGTATTAGTAAAACACATAAAAGATATTTTTTGGGATTAACATGACATGAAATGAATACATCCAAGTGTCTTTCCACATCACATATACACTAAAAATGTTAGACTGGTTAGACAACCACAACAAAGGATTAAATTAGCCTTGAAAGAAATTATTAAGAAGGAAATAAAAAAACTATTGGAAGTTAGTTTTATCTATCCCTTATATGATAGTCAATGGGTTTCAACTCTAGTTATTATGTGTAAAAATAATGAAAAATGGAGAGTTTGTGTAGACTACATAAAACTAAACAAATCCACGATGAGAGATTAATTTCCCTTGCCTTTTATTGATCAAGTTTTAGACAATTTGGAAAGAAAATGGTATTTTTATTTATTAGATGGTTTCAATGGATATAATCAAATTAGAATAGCCCCTAAATATCAAGATAAGACTAAATCCATCTTCCCCTAGGGAACATATGCTTATATAGTCCTTTATTTTGTGTAATGCACCTGCTACCTTTCAGAGAGTAGTGTTTTCTATCTTTTCTAAACTTACAAATGATTGTGTGGAAGTGTATATGGATGATTTCACTATCCATAGTTCTATGTTTGATGAATATTTGAATGTTTTGGACAAAGTGATTACTAGATGTGAAGATCACCAAGTATCTTTAAGTCATGTGAAATGCATGATAATGGCTGATGAAGGGATAGTCTTAGGACATCATATCTCCTCTCAAAGAATAAAATAATATCCCAAAAAGATCGAGGTAATTTCTAGCCTCCCCATTCCATAAACATAAACTGATGTTAAATTTTTTCTTGGTCATGTAGGATATTACATAATATTTATTGAAGACTTTAACAAGATAACTACCCCTATGTTTTCTTTCTTACAAAAAGATAGTGGATTTATATGGAATGATAAATGTAAAGAATATTTTGAAACATTAAAGAACATACTCATGACTACTCTATTCTTGAAAGGATCTAATTGGGAAAAACCTTTTCATATATATGTTAATGTTTTCAATACTATATTAGGAGTAGTCTTAGGTCAAAGAGATGAGGATGGAAAGATGTATGTCATTTATTATATAATAAATAGTCTTACTTCCATAAAAAAGAGATACACCACCATAAAAAGAGAATTTATTGTTGTTATCTATGTTATAAACAAGTTTAGGCATTGCATTACTAGTTATCAGGTATTCATCTATATAGATCATTCAGTTATTAATTATTTAATGAATAAACCTATACCAGGTGGGATAATAATTAGATGGATAGTATTATTTCAATAATTTAACATAAACATCATAAAAATACTAGGGATGTATAATGCTGTTACTAATATTCTATCTAGATTGATCACTATAGGTGAAGATGAACCTATGGAGGACTCTTTTCTAGATGAACATCTATTTTCCATATCCACATACTCCCCATGGTTTACAAACATGGAAAATTACTTGGAAACATGTAAATTTCCTCATTCTTTTACCTCTAAATAAATAAAATGTTAGGTTGGAGCTAGTTCTCATTTCAAATGGTTTAAAGACATTATTTAAAACTATAACTAATCATATACTTCAAAGGTGCGTCAAAGAAGATGAAGTCTATGAAATCATCATAGCATGTCATAGTGATCCAAGAGGAGGGAATTAATCATAAAAATGGCCTTTTATAAGATCCTTGGTGTAGGTTACTATTGGCCATCTCTTTATAAGACTATAAAAAAGTTTGTATGGAAATGTGATCCTTGAAAAATGATGGGTATTCCTACTCTATCCTTTGAAATGACTCTTCATCCTCAAATAAGTTTAGAACTTGTTGGGTGAATATTTTGTCACTAGCTTATTGATGGAAAAATGGTTACATCAACCACAACATAAGGAGATTTATATGGCAAGTTGTGTAGGTTTACCACAACAAAATGAGATAAATCTCTCCTCTCATCAAGGGGAGGTTCTCTATAAGGTAGGGGAGGTTCCCTGTAAATTGCTATAACTAATATATATAAGCTAAAAATATGCACAGAGGTGAAATAATACCATCCATATCTCTTTTTTCAGTGATGATGCTTACAAGGACAAGGAAAAATCTTGGGTAATTGCTGAAGGCATTTCTCTTCTTTCAGAAATGATGTTTAACAAACCAGAGGAAGAATTCTAAGGTAGCAATGGTAACCACAAGAAACCCATGAAAACATCATCTTTCATTTCTTCTCACACTGATTAAGATGTAGGAACACAATAGGATGAAGTGTAGCACAAAGTCTCCACCTCAACTACAATAGAGTGAAAGGTTACGAAGGGTAATGGGAGCTCAAAGTCTCATCAATATCCTTTATAATAAAACATAAAAAATATAGACTAAAGACAATGATGGCAGCACAAAGTCTCTCATAGTTTGCTTTAGGACACCTTCTAGATTACTTCCACTAATTCTACTTATTTTATTAAATGGACAAGACTGTATTTAGGAAATAGACATAAGAACAATTTCCTAGATAACACAAGCTATTTCAACACAAAGTCTGAAAGGTCACTTGATTTCTCATTCAAATAACAAAATATGATTAATAGTCTGAGCTCAAAGTCTTAGGAATGCCTTTCAATTTGGGTAGAATTTCACTTTTGATAAAAAAGAGATCTACTTCATAAAAAATGGGAGATTACAATATATAACATTCCAAGAAAGACTTGGGCATTGGTTTTCATGGAAATGGCCCATGCTAAATTTAATGCCTTGGATATCTATGAAAGGGCCATGCTGTAACATGTTATTAGCCTTGAATTTGGCATTCTGAATCATCTCAAATGTCTCCTCCTAAGCATGGGTTGTCTAGTCTTCTTTATGATGCTTACAAAGTTTTCCATTTGCCTTTATTTAATGTAGAAAAATAGGCTGTGCCTTTGAATGTTTGCACTCTCTGATGTCCACTTGGTTCACTATTTCACCTACTAGAAATAACTCTCCTATAGATATTACTATATTTCCTATAGTTGTTCTCTCTTTCCTTGCCATATTTTTTCCTTGGTGATATGAGCTCTCAGGTCTATCTTCTCGCTTTCAACTGGCTCTTTTGGCTCCTTATTTGGCCAGTTATTGAGTTTATTCTTAGGGTCCATACCATATTTGAAAATAAATAGATATTTTATTACCCTAAATTTGACATCCATGGGGATGTCTTGTCACTTAGTCACTTGAATCATTTTGAACCTTGAACCTTTAAACCTTGGAATGCACCTGTTCAATGGTTTAATGGTTCAATAGTTCAAGTAGTTCAATCAGCTCTTTGGTTCAATGTTTTGTGAATAGCCGCATTCGCTTTTTTTTCATCTTTAGTTGAAATATCTTGTTGAACTTATTTCTAGAATCTTCCACTTCCTTCATTCACTCGAAGCTTCCTTTCAAACTTTGAATTCTTTGAACCCTTTGAACCTTTGAACCTTGAACCATTTTAGTTTAAAGTTTAATGATTCATTCTCTTTCTTTGAATCCTTTCATTTTCTAAGTCTGTCAAACATATTAAACTCATTGACCTATTTTTGGTTTAAGGTTTAATGGTTTAACAATTCAATCTTCACTCTTCGAAGCCTTCTTTTATTTAAGTCCACCGAAGCCATTGAACCTTTGAAGTGGTTGAACCTGCCAAAGTCTTCAAAGTCATTAAACTTTTTTGAAGTACTTAACTCTTTTTTTAACATTTGAACCTTTAAACCCTTTGAACCTTTGAACTATTTCAGTTCCAAGTTCAACGGTTCATTGGTTCAATGATTCATTCCATTTGTTTGAAGCTCATCATTAAGTCTTTTGAGTGAACCTCAGCGTTGAACCATCCTTGAAATGCCTAGGTGTTTGGAACTTGTTTCTTTGTGAAATCCTACCTATTGAACCTACAAGATCCTTTTCTAAAAATAATTGGATAATTGAAGAACTTGGCTACTTAGAACATTTTTTGAAAAATGAAGAGATCATTTTGGCCTGTAGGACCAAAATAGTTGATACGTTATCCACAAAAATAAGTGACGGATTTTAGGAACAAAAGAACTATTTAAAAAATGGTCTTTAGATTTTTCTAAACCAATCAACCCACCATCTAAAGGAAAAATATATTTATTAGTGTCTACTCATTATTTTACTAAGTGGGTTGAGGTTTAGGCACTCACTTTCTATGAAAGAAATAGTTTTTGATATCCTATACCATAAGATCATGTTGAGATTTGGATCTCCTAGATCTATTATTTCAGATCAAAGACCCCAATTCATGTCCAACATGATCAAATTTTCAATATATTTATACCAATAAATCATAGTAAATCCTCACCATATCATCGCCAAGCTAATGGGCAATTAGAATTCACCAATCAAGAATTAAAAAACATCTTACCCAAAATAGTGAACAACAATAGAAAATATTAGGTAGAAAAAGTACCTAAAGTAGTTTGGGCATAAAATAGAACATGAAATATAAATATAGGATTCTCTCCATATGAGCTTGTGTATGGAAAGAAACATTTTTGACCAATAGAATTTGAATTATATAAAATTAAGATAATAGATGATATGGGAATTGTTATTGATGAATCACATAAAAAAAAATCATGCAACTAACTGGGTTGGATAAACTGAGAATGGATGCACTCCGTCAAACCAACATGATCCAAAATTAGATAAATTAGTGGCATGGCACTCATGTTAGATAAAGATAATTTCAAGAGTGATATTGGGCACTTTTATTTGATTCTAAATTCTAAAATTTCAAGGATAAGCTAAGGACAAGATGGTTAGGACCATACCTAATAAAAATCAATTTTTAGTAATGGCTTAGTCTAGTTTCAACCAATTGATGGTAACCAAAGGACACTTTTGATCAATATTCAAAGGCATAAGGTATATAAAAGGCCTCTTAGTAAGGAAGAATTTATTGATTAAAATCAAGACCAATTTGACCTTGTGGAAAAACATAGTTCTTCCACTAAGAGAAAATGATATTTATAGCAAATGAAAGTTCTCCTTCCTTTAAAATTCAATGTGTGTGTGTGTGTGTGTGTGTGTGTGTAGATTAAAAAATAATGAAAAGTGAAAACCAGTAAATGACACTTTTCAATAGAAAATTTCTTTAATAAAACAAAAATTGTTGTCAACTAACCTATCTTCTCAAATTTGTTTATCCCTAAAGGACACATGGAAAACTCTAGGAGATAGTCATGGGTTAATATGGAAAAGATACATTTGTATTTCACTTCCCAAAAGATTAGGAATTTTTTGTTTCATGTCATGCATGTTTAATCATTAGGTAGTTAACACTTTTTCAAATGGACAAGTTTTGGTGATGTCACAAGGATATGATGATGCCAACAACATCATCATCATATTTAAATATTTGATGTGATAGTGTTCTAAAAATACCTTTTCAAAATATATTTGATGTCATGGTGTTATTTAAAAGGGATCTTTTTAAAAAAAAGGTATGATGTGATGCAAAAATCATTGTGGATATTATCTCAAGTTCTACAAATTATGACCTTTACATCACATCATTGATAATGATTGGAAAGAGTGACTTCCCATTAAATATTACATGCTTTAAAATATTCACCATAATTATTACCATAATTATTTTCATCATTACATGATATACCTTGATCCACTATGCATTGTTACATTATTACCGTTATCCATTGTTACATCATATCCCTAATTTACTACCTTCCTCTATCTCATGTTTAATTCCAAGATCCATTTTTCATAGCATAGTCAGATTTTCAAGAAAATAGTGACAACTCTAAATATGGGAAGATGCAAGAATAAAAGTGAACTAGAATCCTTAGATACATTACTTTAAGATGAATCAGCTAGAGATATATTTGAGTTAGTAGGGTGTTTAAATTTATTTAAATTTTTTTGTGGTTTTAATGAAGAGATTGTGTAGAAATTATTTGAAAATTTTGATGAAAACCATTCTATTGTGAAAGGTAAACACATTTTAGTGGATCCTTTTGTGATCACTACACTCTCTAGAATTCTTGAGGAGGGTGTAGTTGTCATAGATAAAATAAGTTTTGTTGACTTAATTCATATGTTTATTAAAGTAAATTAGTCCTATCCTAGATTGGCTAAATCCCCACAAAGTTTGGCTAGAGGAATTATGAGAGGCAACCTTCCACACCCATGGTAGCATGATACATTTTAGGTTATGAAATATCTTACTTATGATGGTTAATTTATAGTGGTCGATGGAGATGCCATATGACTTCTTCTTCACCTAAGGAAAGGAGATGCTAGAGAATATTACAAGGGAAATCTTCCATATTTTATTCAAAATTCCCTAATGAATGTTACTTTGAAATTAAAAAGAGGTATTAGGTCTATCTGACACCATGGGTTGGTTACCCTCATTTGTCATCATTATTTTTTACAAAAACCTAGGGTTGAAAAGACCTAGTCCTCATTTCTTTATAAATTATCCCAAATTTATATCAAGAAAACACTATGCCCTATGTCTCCTCATTCCACCATTACAAAATAAGGCCCATATTTATCACCCTCAACTCTAAATATGTTGCATTAAAGATTGAAAAGATGAATGGGAGTTTTTGTAGAAAACTATAATCCTCCAACCAAGCTCTAACATAGTCTTCAACTTATTCTATAGGAATAAGATGTATAGGTAGCTAAGAATTTGGGAAGCTTAATATCTCACATAAACACTATAGATGATGAATAAGTATTCAAAGAAGAACCCCATGAACAAGAAATTGTATTTGAAGAAAGAACCCTTGTAGAAGAAATTGTAACTCAAGAAGAAGAGTGACCTTTACCCTCTATAACTCATAAGGTTAAAGTGTCATTGATAGAAGAAGGTCCATCTTCCCATAGCCTGATAATGAAGAAAAATAGTTGCAACATGTCATGGCTCTATCTCAGCATGAAGAAACAATCTAATAACAACAACAAGAATTAGAGTTTCTTTATTCAAAACTACAAGGTAAGAACTAGATTATTTATAATTTGGAATTAAGACATGAAAAATATATCACTGAAGATAGAGAATAAGAGGTAATTGTTATAGTAATGAATTATGAGTAGACTAGAGTAAATAATCTAATATTTTAACAAAATAAGTAGTTGATTACTTTATGAAATTATCTTTCCATTAAGGATACCCTAATTATTGATTTGTAAAATTCTAATGTTCATACAAATACTCAGATTAATAATTTTTGATAGACTATTTCTAATAGAAATGCATTGATTGTTCAACACACTAATATAATATGATAGCTAACCACTCAAACTATAAAATTACAAGACTCTTTACAAGTAATGTAAAAATATGATAGAAATAATAGTTAGACTAAGGGACCTACAAGAGTTGTTCCCTCCTTCCCCATTCCACTCAATGAAATGATTTTAATCTGGAAAAGAACCCAACATAAAATTTAAAAGTTAAAGGAAGAAAATTCAAAGATCAAAGTGGAATCTCAGTCGTAATTGGAAGAGTCTCAATAGTAATTGCAAAAATCTCAGGCCTCCATCTAGAATATTTGTGTAATTTATTAAAAAAAGTTAGTATGTAGGCAGCTTTCCTTTGTTTATGTTATTTTTCTTCATGAACAATTCTACAAATGGTAGATATAGTTAATTTCTCTTAGCTTTCCTCACAATATTGAAGATGATCACATGTTTATGGACATCTTTCTCAAAATTACTATAGAAAGAAAAGATGAAAATTGTGAATTTTATATTTTAACATGTTTTTAGATTATCAGTCTGGTTTTATAGTAAATTTATTTGTAGGGGAAACATAATTGTATGATTTCCTCTCTACTCTGAGAAATCAGACAACATAGAAACAAGCCAATAATAAATTTTTGGATCTGAAAAACACCACAGAGCTATGTATGAGACCCTAATTTGTAAAGGAAAGGAACTTATTGTTGCTTTTAAACCAATATACCATATGTACATGAATAATATATACCATGAATTATTGAGATTTATTGTGGCAGCTTTTAGAAAAATTTTGAATCAACATTTCACCAATTCTGTCAATGCCAGCATATCTAGGTGGGAGACTTTACCTATTGATTTAAAGTGTAGGGAAGTCATAATCCCTACTATTTCTCTTAATTTTTTTTCATTTCTTAATTTTGGAAGAAGATAAGAAAATAGTAATAAAGGTGTGGTAGAAATACTTAATTTCTGATGTAGATGTAATCCATATGAAGATCAAGAACTCCTCTTTGGCTTGAAAGAAATAACCTAAAAATAATAAAACACTAAAAAAGGGGTTGTTAGTAAGATAGTTAAGTGGAATACCTAGCACGAGCTAGATCCAATAAGCATGAGGTTACTATGAGGTTTTCAATCCTCTCTTGATAACAATTAAGTTGGAAATGATCAAATAAAGATACTTGCATTAAATAACATAAATTAATTGAAATGAAATACAAGAAGTAGATGAATGCTTGATAGATAAAATGACTAAATATAACAAAAGTGGTTTAATACTAATACTAAAGTAGATCAGGTTAGGTTCAAAAAATTAGGTAGGGGTCTATGAATAGGTAGGAACACATAAATTTAGATTTTTTTAGGGGTAAGGGGTTAGAAATAACTTACTATTGTTTCATATCCCAGTGACTATCAGTGGTTAGGCTAACAATCAATGGTTAAGATGACCATCGATAGTTGGGTAACCATCGATGATTACTGGTGATGATTAGTGGTTATGCTAACTATCAATAGTTACCTAAAGATTTTTGAAGGTACTCAAAAAAAGTTGTAGATTAGTTTATAGGTTTGATAAGGGTCTATTAAGGTCCTATTTAGAAATAAGAGATTGAAAGATAGGTGTAGAAAGCTTCAATTTAGGTTAGGAAGTCAAAACCAAAATGACAAGCTTGAGAAAAAATATACATGTTATTTACTAAGTGGTTGATGGTTGGAGTAATTTTGATAGAGTAATAGTAATTTAACTTGAGATAAATTTATTAGAGGTTTGAATCTCTACTGATGTTACTAAATTACTAGAGGAACACTAGGTCACTAGAGACATAGAATACTTATGTGCAAGAATGCTTGTGATGATTGATTTCACCTCCTACTTCCCTCTTTTTATAAGTAAAGAGAGATGGAGGATAAGAGGTTCCCTAGTAGGTTGGATTAATAATTTTTATGCTTAGGAGTTTGTTATCACCATATAAGATAAACATATTTAATTGTGCCTCATTAGCTTGTACACAACTAGTAATGAGTTAGAAGGGTGAAGACCTAACCATTGATGATCGAGATAATCATTGATAGTTAATCTGACCACTAGTAGTAAAATGTCTTAGAGGTAAAGGGTCAAGGTGATTTAAAATGGGTGGGTTAAGGTTAGGTTAGTAAGTTTTTTATTTTAGTTAACTATGTATCTAACTAGACCCATGGTTTGATAGGTTGGATAGTGGGTTGAGAAGGGTTAGGTGGTCCTTAAGGTATCTTGAGGCATTTTGACATATAGTATGGTTTTTTAGTGTCTACATTTTTCCCCTTTTTATTATGTAGTTTTTAATTAACAAGCTACAAAATAAAAATAGATTTATTTATTGAAGGTTTATTTGCCTGGAGTATGTGAGAAGATTCAAATCATTACTCTTGACCCCTTTGTCTTAACTATCCTTCAAAGGAGTTGTCTAGGTTTGGGTTTGTATATTTGGTAGCTATCCTCCAAGGGAACAATCTTATTTTTTAAGAAATTTTAGTTTTTAGGTAGCTATACTTTGAGGGAGAAGTCTAAAATGCTAGAGAAATGTGACCCAAGTGATATTTTAGTATCCTAAATTGTTTTTATGTGAGGTTTCAGACATGAAAAAGTCTAATTTGGCTTAGAGGTTTACCTTTATGAGGGCAAAAAATTTAGCACAAGAAGGTAATTATAGGTAAAGGGGTGGTTTCAAGAGAGAAATGACCATGGGATTTTATCTTGTTAGAGATGAAAACTATCCATGAGAACCATGCTATGGGTAAAGTCATGGTACCCATATTTAGGATTAAGTTATGATTGTGATGGTTAATCACATGGTTCTATGTTGTAATTGATTATCCTCAAAGGGAGAGGGATAGGTAGGTGAAGGTGAAAATATCTTAAATCAAGGGATGAGCTTAATTTAGACAAAAAAGTGAGTTTGATCCTTATTTCACAAAAGAATGAATGTATATGAAAAACATTAAGAGGCTTAGGCTCTAGGTTGTCTTCGAAAGAGGATAAATGATAAGCTCCTGATCCATACTTATGGGTTATGATGTAGGGTCTAAGCAAATTAAAAATAAACTTACCTCTTTTTCTTTTCTTCATATTGGTTACATGTTGGTTTTCCTTTAGGATGAGGTCTCTAATATTTAATTCTCATTCTTTTAGGTATTTATTATAAATGAACTTGATTTTCTCTTGATAGACACAAAGGTGGTTGAGCACTATGAGGCAATGCTCATCAAGTAGCTCAAGTCATGCTAGACATTCTTGATGACAGTCATTCTTAGAAATGATTTCTTGCAAAGATATATAAAGAAAGGGAATATGGACTTTGAGTGGTATAAATACCTATACTTTGAAGACTAGAGAGAAATGGGTAGCACCCATAGAAGTTTGGATGATAGTGAGATAGGCCCATAAAGTGAAAAGGATGTGTAAGTGTCAATCCTGACCTAAAGCATTGACTATTTTGGTTAACATTTTGTTAAGGATTTTGTTAGAGGATTTTTCCTATCTATTTGGTTATGGATGGTAGGGTGAAGAAAAGCATAACTTAATGCCAAATGCATTTTAAAGACCTTGGACTTTCTTATTCTTAAAATATTTACCATTATCAGTGATGATCTTTTAAGGAACACCAAAATGATAGATGATGTGATGGTTGATGAAATTGATAATTTTGTTAGCTTTGGTCAAGACAAGAGGAATAGCTTCCACCCAATTGGTGAAATATTTAATGGAGATAATGATGGATTAGTGTCATTGTGAAAAATAAGGGCTGATTTCCCTTACGAGATCAAGTCCCCATTGTGAGAAGGGCCAATAGTCTCTAGATACATGAAGGCCATGGGCAGGTACATGATATAAATTAGCATGTTGTTGACATTTAACACACTTCTTTACATAATCAAAATATTCTTGGTTATAGGTGGGTCAATATTATCCAAGTAAAAATATATGTTTAGCGATAATTAAACCACTAAAGTATCCCCCATATATTTTATCATGTGTTTCCCTAATAGCATGGGAAGCTTCATGACTATATAGACAACAAAGAAGGAAACCATCAAAGTTATGCTTGTAAAGGATTCCACCTAGTATGGTATAATGAGAGGTAATTTAAACAAAGGATATTTAGGTATTCTTAAAGATATTGGGAGGAATGATATCAAGGTTGAGGTAGTTAAAGGTTTGCTTGTACCATATGTCAGATGGAGATGCTTACACACTACAAATGGTAGGAATTGAAAAATAGATATAATAGTGTACAATAAAATGGTGGATGGTAACAAATAGTTTGTAATTGATAGGTTATGATGTTATTTGGGAAGAAAGGGAAGCCATTATATCTATAAAATGATTGGTAGATCAGGTAATATATTGGATAAGGTAATGATCGATTGATGTTAAAAGAACATCTATGAGTTTTTTGTAATATTTTAAGACATCATTATTACATTAGTAGGATCCATTGAACTAATTGACCATAAATTGGGAATCACCAAAGATGCTAATGGTCTTAATTACTAAGGTTAGAATAGTTTGGAGACCTATTACTAGGGCTTCATACTCAGCCACATTGTTGGTGCATTCAAAATCATGTTTGAAGGAAAGGGGAAGAGGTTTTCCATCAATGGGAATGAGAATAACTCTGGCACCTACACCATATTATCATTTGGAACCATCAAAGAATACGGTCATTTTGTAGGTGGGGTTATTCTATGAAAGGTTCATGATGGACTCTTCTAAAAATGCAAGAGGAAGAGGTTGGTTGTCTAGTAAAAGAGCTTTGTCCAATTAGTCAGTAATGAATTACACTTTAGTTAACTTTTATTAGAGTAACTCAAGCTCAAACTCAACTAAGAACATGAGTGACATATCCATATGCTAGTTATGGTATGGTTTAGATTTCATGTACTTGAGTGGGTTAGTGTTGGAAGCCACAAAGCCTAAGGCAAGGCAAAGTTTCTCAAAATGGATGTGCCAAGTCTCATACTCTATAATTGTTTGAATTATGTAGTACACAAATTCTTTATTTTTTTCATCATGGTGAGTGAGCATTGCCCCTAAATAATGGTCATTGGTAGATATATGAAGGTATAAGGTTTAGTATTTCTATGTGGGGTAAGAATGGGTGGAAAAAGAAGCTATTCTTTGAGTGAATCAAAGGCTTGTTGGAAATACTTGGTAAACTTAAAAGATGTGTCTTTCTTAATAATATGGTGAAAAGGTTAACATCTATCAAATAACTAAGAGATGAAGTGATGGATAGATTGGAGATTTCCTTGTAGGCTATAAAGTTGTTTGAGGTAGGTTGGAGGTAGCATGTCCAAAATTTATCTGACTTTGGTAAGGTCTATTGTGATTCCATGAAGAGAGACGATAAATCCAAGAAGCTTTCCTAATAAGACCCTAAAAATAAATTTCTTAGGGTTAAGTCTATCATGGAAATGGATTATGCATTTGAAGATGATGGTGAGAAATGATAAGTGATCCTCGTGATATTTATATTTCTAAAGGAGATCATTTACATAGTCCTAAATGATTTTATGGATTAAATCATGGAAGATGTAGGTCATCACATACTGGTAGGTTATGGTAGTGTTTTTTAGACCAAATGGTATGATCCTATATCAAAAGGTTCCCCATGGGGTGATTAATTAAGTTTTATGATTATCCTTGGGAATAATCAAGATTTGATTATATCCCATGAAATCATCCATGAAAGATAACATCTCGTGTCTAGCTTTAAGATCAACAAGTTGGTCAATGCTAGGCAAATGCAAGTCATCCTTTGGGAATGTGAGATTAAAGTCACAAAATTAAATATAGACGTGAAGTCACCCTATGGGTTTGGCAATGGGGATGATGTTAAAAACCCGTTGATGATAATTTTTGGGTGAGATGAAGTTGATAGATAAGAGACACTAAAGCTCCTCTTTGACTAGAAAGATGATGTGAGGGTGCATCATATGAAACTCTTACCAAATAAGCTTAGCATAAGTATGGGTGATAATGTTATGGAGGGATATATAAGGGTTGATTCAAGGCATATATTGATATAACCAAGCAAATGTTATGCTTTGGTTATGAAAGAAAGAAGGGTAATATTTTGTTCCCTAGAATCTAAAGATTGACCAATATTGACAATGTGAGGATTATCTTGAGTACCCATGTTGACATTGATATTGGATTCATTCAACATGGTTTAGTTATTAAGAAGAAGGAATTTATGGATAGAATAATCCCTCACACTAAGGTAGATGAGAATAGAATCATCATCCTAATGTTGGATGGTGTTGATGATAGGAGAATCATTTTCACCAATTTTAAGATGGATCAGAGGAAGGATTTTACTTTGGCCATATTTTTGACAAGTTAGAGTGCCTAAAATAACGGTATTGATGAAAAAAAATAGATGGTATGATATCAAAATCCTCAAACTTTGAAGGAGATTGGATTGGTGAGGATGGAGTGTTTTCCTCAATGGTGGTGATGGGTTTTGGTGAATTGGGGTGTTGTCCTCATGGTGAATTGGTGGTGAGATCAAATAACTCATGAGGTTTTTGGTTTTTTATGGAGGGTAACTCATGAGATCCATGCTCATAATTACCTAGGTCAAATCCCTTCTAGGCACACCTATTAGGATATAGTCTGGCAATTACTAGTTTGTCAAGATAGGAGAAGTTAGAGGTAAATGGTCAGGTGATAGAGGTACCGATGTAAACAAGAAGTGCATGATCAAGTCCTACATAAATTAGGCTGGTTTGATCATTGGGAGGCCTGAAAGGGATGATGGTTTTAATGTTGGGTTCATAACTAGGATCATGGGTGAGGTTCTCATACTCTTGAAGAGTAGGGAAAGCATCCAAGATTAAAATATGATACTCCCCAAGTGAGAGATGTTGGAATGTGGGTTCTAAGGGGTCCTTTGTGGGGATCTAAGAAGAAGGGATAAATGAGCTATTTGAAGCTTCATCGATGGTAGTAATGAAGGTGTTGTTGGTTTTGGTTGGTGAGGTGGTATTATTATTGGTTGCTGGTAAGGTGGATAAGGGGGGAAGAAGAACATCATTGGGTCGATATTTCATGTTGCATAAAGTAAAAATACTAGGGTCAACCCTTATGGTAATAACTTGACTTTCATTCTTAAATTTGACACATTGATGTAAGGTAGAATAAACATAACTCATGGAATAGATCCAAGGGTGTCTAAGTAATATGTTGTATTTAAACTCACCCTCTATAATGTAAAAGAGTTATATAATGGTATGAGGTCTGAAGCAAATGTGGAGGATGACTATCCCCTAGGTAGTGGTCATAGTTTCATTAAAAGAGTAGAGGACCATTGCATTTTTTGACATGATATTATTAGGTAATTAAATTTGGTCATAATAATGGGAGGAGATAATGATAGTAATAGCTCCTCCATAAATCACCACCCTTTTGATTTGGGTTTGATTGATGTATGACATGATAAAGAGGGGAGGATCGAGATGTTTAGAATGGATAAAAGGTATTTCCAAATCCTATAAGGTGATGAAGGTAGAAAGTTGAAAGACTCTAACAAAGGATGTAAGAGGTTAAGGATCTTATAGATAAACCTCTGTCAATTAAAACTCCTCTATCAATTCTTGGTGATGATGGGGTGAAGTGTTGGTTAGTTGTGATGTCCCTTACTTAGGGGCTCCTTTTTCTAAGCAAAAGCTCTGATACCACTATGATGTCCCTTACTTAGGGGCTCCTTTTTCTAAGCAAAAGCTCTAATACCACTGTAATATCCCCTTCAAATAGGGAATATAGAAACACAAAAGCTCTGAATAAAGATACAATTTTTGTAGAATAAATTTAGATAAACAATAAACCACAGTAAATCTCTTATCTACCAATCAAATATCTTATCACTTGTTTAGATAATTACAATTACAGTCTTTTCTCATACATATAAAAGAATATTTAAATATGGTCTTAAAACCTTGATCTCTGTAAATCTGGAAGTTAAGCTTGAATCTGGATGTCTCGACCTAGTGTGTCAAACACACAGTCACCAGCGTCAATTGATATACTGTCGACATCAGTCTCTATCAATCCTTCTCTATTGACATCGATCTTAAGTCGGCTGATGTCAGTCACTGGGGATCTCTATCTGTCGAGGGTGGTATCTATGTGGATCTGTACGGACCTGTACGGACTTCGTACGGCTACCAATTAAGCACAACCTGTCTATTTTTAACCCTTGATCTAAAAATATATGGCTCTAATATAGAAGATATCTATCTTTATAATTTATTGAATCAAAAACTAAATAAATAAATACCTAAAATACTATGATAACTTTTGTGTGAAGTTATCTCTCAAATCTGTAAACCTCTGTGATAACTTCTGTATGAAGCTATCTCTCAATTTGGCAATAGATCAGCTGATATTTCATAGCCTCTAAATCACACACACTAAAGAGTTGACATTCTCCAATGTAGATGGAATCCTAGAACCCTTGGCTCAGTCTTCAGAAAAGAATTCTTCAATATCAAAATCAATAATCAATGCATAATCAATAATGGCCTCCATGAGAAACCCTTATACCCTCAAAAAGATGTGCTTGCCCTAATTAGGGTTTTCTTAAATTAGAATTAGGGTTTCTAATTTAAAATAGGCTAAATAATTAATATTTGATTAAATCAATCAAATATTAATATCTCCCTCAATATATGTTTGATCCTCAAACCATCTGAAGTTGGTGAACCACGGAGTGATTCCACACATGACCATACCAAAATAAAGGTGCTTCGCTGCATGTCAAATATCCCTAAATAATAGGAGCTCAGGCCAAATGTGTCTGAAATAGCCTGAATGAAAGCCAACTATAGGAATTCTATAAATCAAAGCCAAGCCAATCTCCATCATGACCCTCTATCCATCCTATTAGCCTACGAAGATCACATAATAGGCTAATCATCAAGTCTGTCAATGTCCATGAAAAAGGGGACATGATAATTTGCCCCTCCAAAAATTACTTGTCCCCAAGTAATCTCAAAATAATGAACCACTCGATCCACCTAGATCCCAAATGTAGTTATGCTCTGTACAGCTATAAATCAATGCAAGTACCTGCAACATCATCAAAAGTAGAACAAAGAGGGACCGATAATCAAATTGGTGAATGCAACTTAACCATTCTCTAAAATCACAGATACCAGGTACACATTCCACCCTGCTATGTAGAAGGTACACTCCAACTCTGCAACAACTCCCAAATGGAACTATGCCAAGTGTGGAGAATCCACACATAGTACCCCTACTATGATCAATATCTCTCTTCAACTCCTGCTCTAAGTCATGCACTGCTAAACTGTCAACCCCATTTGCAAAAGATGATGTTAATCCATCCCATAATTGATCCCTCTATAAAGGTGGCACTATCAACTATACCACATTATCATCTATGTGAGAAGAATCAATTTGGAGACTTGACTCCACTGGTATCCCAAACTCATCCAACCCAGGTACTCCAAAATCTTGAACATGTGTGTCTGCCTCAACAACATGCTCCTCATCAGTAGCTACAAAAACATACTCATCACTAATACTCAATGTACTAACCTCTAAGTTTACCTCCCCACTCTGAATGCAAGCATCAGACTCATCCTCACTATCTAAAACCTGAGCTAAACTCACCTTAAGACAAAGCTCATCCACAACATCCTCAACTACTCCTACCTGTGAAGATAATGTAGATAAATCATTACCTAAAGATGTGTTAATGTCTCCCTGTACTGGATCAACATGTCTGTCAAATTCATCATTCAAGTTTTTGCATGTCATAGGGAAAGTACTACAATCCTTAGGCTTATCAATTAAACTCTTTAACCACATACTAGCTCTAGGTGAGACATTTTTCTCTTTTGTCCAGACATACCATAAATCATCTACCAAAAATTTAGAAATTTTATCCTCCTCAAACAAGATTGTGAACATGATAGAGTACATTGATGCTAATACATCACTAGAATGAAACTCATCTAAAATATTCCAAAATATTTTAAACATCCTGTGAATGTCACCAATACAACCTACTAACATCATAATGTTTTCAAATCCATACCTTGAAAATGTTTTAAGTAATCTTGCCCTCTTTGAGAAATGAGGGTCTCTAATGTCATCCAACTTTTTGAAGCTTTTTACCATGGCGTGAAGTACCTCTCTCATAATTTGATCATCATAAAAATTAAAGCCAGCTATTATCCTCATGATTTCACTAATGCAAGAGAGAGTTGCAAGTCTTACCACCTCATCATGATGTCTCAATAATTGGGGCTTCACCAAAGAATCAAATGCTGGAGATAACATTGTTTGCATCTCATAAGAATTTGACTGATCAACCTTGCCTAAATAAGTTTCTAACTCCTCCAAAGTTTTTAAAATGTCATCTGCTTATTGAAATGGATTATCTAGCTTATTCTTTGCATTGTGCATTCTTTCTTCCAAATCTTTGATACCTATTAAAGCCATACTAATAACCAAACTACCCAGCAGAATGGGAGGACATCAGCTCCGATCTACCCAATAGGATGGCAGGAATTTGGCTCTGATACCACTGTGATATCCCTTACTTAGGAGCTCTTTTTTCTAAGCAAAATCTTTGATACCACTGTAATATCCCCTTCAAATAGGGAATATAGAAACAAAAAAGCTCTGAACAAAGATACAATTTTTGTAGAATAAATTCAGATAAACAATAAACCACAATAAATCTCTTATCTGCCAATAAAATATCTTATCACTTGTTCAGATAATTACAATTACAGTCTTCTCTCATACATATAAAAGAATATTAAAATATGGTCTTAAAACCCTGATCTATGCAAATCTGGAAGTTAAGCTTGAATCTAGATGTCTCAGCCTACTGTGTCAAACACACAGTCGCCAGCGTCGATCGATATAATACTGACATCGGTCTCTATCGGTCCTTCTCTACCGACGTCGGTTTTTAGTCAGCCGATGTCGGTTACTGGGGATCTTTGTCTATCAAGGGTGGTATCTGTGTGGATCTATATGGACTTCGTACGGCCACCAATTAAGCACAACTTGTCTATTTTCAACTTTTGATCTAAAAATATATGGCTCTAATACAGAAGATCTCTATCTATATAATTTATTGAATCAAAAACTAAATAAAGAAATACCTAAAATAATGTGATAACTTCTGTGTGAATTTATCTCTCAAATCTATAATCCTCTGTGATAACTTATGTATGAAGCTATCTCTCAATTTGGCAATAGATCAGCTAATAATTCATAGCCTCTGAATCACACACACTGAAGAGTTGACATTCTCTAATGCAGATGGAATCTTAGAACCCTTGGCTCAGTCTTCATAGAAGAATTCTTCAATATCAAAATCAATAATCAATGCATAATCAACAATGGCCTCCATGAGAAACCCTTATACCCTCAAAAAGATGTGCTTGCCCTAATTAGGGTTTTCTTAAATTAGAATTAGGGCTTCTAATTAAAAATAGGCTAAATAATTTATATTTGATTAAATCAATCAAATATTAATATCTCCCTCAATATATGTCTGATCCTTGAACCATCTGAAACTGGTGAACCAGGGAGTGATTCCGCACATGACCATACCAAAATAAAGGTACTCTGCTACATGTCAAATATCCCTAAATAATAGGAGCTCAGGCCAAATGTGTCTGAAATAACTTGAATGAAAGCCAACTATAGGAATTTTACAAATCAAAGCCAAGCCAATCTCCATCATGACCCTCTATCCATCCTATTAGCCTACGAAGGTCACATTATAGGCTAATCATCAAGTCTATCAATGTCCATGAAAAATTGGACATGACATTAGTTCATAAAGGCTCATCTTCAAAGTGTTTGGTGATGTTGTTTTAACACCACTTGCTAGATGGATTCAGAAGGGTTGGAGGGAGAGGCACCAAAAATGGATATTTTGGGTTTTAAATAAAGTGAAGGTAAAGGTTAGGATGATTGGTTTCAATTTGAATGTTGAGGGGTGGAAGGGTAGGTCCATTGTATGGACACTTTTTCTTTTCCCTTATCCTTTAATTAGGCCTGAGATTGGGTAACCATATAGATAACATGGATTAAGGACAGTGTTGGACTAGATGGTTGCTTCAATTCCTCCTAACTTTAAAATGACATTAGAGGAGTAGGTAAATGTTATATAAGCTGATTTGGTGGTTGTATTGGTAATGGGATCAAGGGAGGTTCATATCATAAGAAATCATCCTCATCCCATAAGTTATGAATAAGTGTTTGGAGAGATTTATGATTCTTCATATCATGTTCAAGAGTCTTATGGTATGACAAAATCAAAGTTTCATTAAACCATGATGGTTTAGGATATGAAGGGTCAAAAGGTTTGATAGGTGTTAGGGTTAAGGAAGAGGTTTGTAACAACCTTTATAAAATGGTGAAATAAGATTCGATCAAAGGTATTAAGGATTTTGGGTTCTTGGTTTTAGGAGTGGGAGCTTGTTTATAAGTAGGCTTCACCATAGAAATTATTGTTGGTGTAGGGGTTTTGGTAGGTGGTTTTGGTTGGGATTATTTAGTTAAGGTTTGGTGATAAGTGTGAAGGTAGAGGTAGATGGGTTAGTTAATAATCATAGGGAGTTTGATGCTTTCATGGAGGTAGGTGTAAGTAGATCGAAAAGAGAAGGTTTACTAGATGAATAATAGGTAATTATGGGAGGGTTCACCTTCTTGGTAGAAAGATGGGGTCATAAGATAAAAGGTAAGTGTCAAGGAGGGGTTATGGCTCTAGTTCAAGGTGAGAGTTTGGTTATATCCAACTTCTTAGTTGGTTTGGTTAGGGATTTATTTGGTGGACTAGAAGGGGTTAAGTCCAACTTCAAATATGGGTGAACAAGGATAGGTGTAGGAAGTATTCCTAAATTCTTGATGGGTTTGGCTAAGGAGGCATAAGGTGATTTGATAATTTTAGATAGAGGTGGGTTAGATGGTTCTCCTATGGTTTTGGGAGGAGAATGGTTTGAGGATGAGGTTGAGGTAATGATATATTTTATGGTGGATGAAAGCGAGGTTGAAGGTTTAGGTTTGTTTTGATAATGGAGCCAAAGATGATGCCAAAAGTTGGATCTATTTAGGTTGGGTTAAGAAGTAAACTCTATACTTTGGACCAATATAGAAAAACTCATGTAAATGGGTTCACTTACTTGGTCACTTTTTTCAAAATTTAATCCCATGGGTGGACGTGAGGGAATGATTTCTTCACCTTTTTTCTTGGTGGAAGGTTCTAAGGTTTGGGAGGATGTCTCCTCCATGGAAGATGTAGGTAAGATAATCTCTTCTTTTGGGATGGTTCCCAAAGAGAGAATGGGTGGTTCTAAGATAAAATAGGAAGGTATGATAACCTCAAGTGAAGGGATAGATATGGTTTTTTCCTTTATTTGGGTGTTCAAAGGTATGGAAGGTAATGTTTTAGATTAATTTTCTACTCATTTCTTAATTTGGAAGCAAGTAATGAAACTAGTAATAGGGTGTGTAGAAGAATACTTGGTAAAAGTGTGTGCATGATCTAGATGATGATGAGCATTACTCTTTGTCTTGGAAAGAATAACCTATAGATAAGAAAGGCACTAGAAAAGGGGTTGTTAGATGGATGTTTTAGTAGAATACCTAGTGTGAGCTAGATCTAAGAATCATATGCTTACTAAGAGGCTATCAATCCACTATTTATATAAATGAAAAGAAAGAATAATTACATTTAATAACCAAAAAATAAGTTCATGTAAGATGAGATGAAAGTAAATTGCTTATTAAACAAAACAACTAAATATTACAAAAGCATGTTAATATTCATGCTAATATAGTTAGGGTTAGGTTCAAAAAATTAAAAAAGTCTTTATGAATAGGTAGGAACATAAAAAATATGATTTGGTTGGGGTCAAGTGGATGAAAATAACTTGGTATTATTTTATACCATAGTGACCATTGATGGTTATGTGAACCGTTGGTGGTTAAGATAATCATCGATGGTTAGGTGATCATTGATGGTTGGGGTGATCATCAATTATTAGCCTAATAGTTGATGGTTTCCTATGAAATTCTAGAAATGTTTAGAAAAATAATGGTAGATTGGGTAGTTGGTTAAGTAAAGAGATGTGATGGATCTAAAAGATGGAAAATAAGATAAAGATATGTATAGATAGGGTAGGGAGGTTAGAAATGAAATAGATCATGATATACCTGTAACTTGATGGTGGACGGATAAAGTAATTTGGCTAGAGTGATAGTAATTTAGCCTTAAAAAGTGAGTTTTACATAGGTTTAAGTCTCTATTAATGCTACTTATTTGTTGAAGGGACACTAGATACCTATATGAAAGATAACTTAGATGTAGATTGCTAGATTTATCGATCCATTTCTCCTCCTACTTTCCATTTATAGGATGAAGTTACTAAATGTGCAAGAGGAAGTTGATAATTGTGATGGAGGATAAAGTTTTCATTTATGATGCTTTAAAGCTAGTTAGCATCACATAAAGAAAGTTTATAAATGTAGCCATACTTATCATGTATAGTTGGTAATGTTTTTAATGTAGGGTTAGAGGACCTAACCATCGATGGTCAGGCTAATCATTGATGATTAGGTTGACCATTGGTGGTCAATATTCTATATGAAAATAAGTTAAAATGGGGTGGATTAAAAAAGATAAGTTAGAGGAGTAAGGGTAGGGGGTTCAAGTTAGAAAATTAATAAATGGGTTAAGTCAACTAGGTGGTCAACTAGCTTCAGGGTCAGGTAGGAGTTCAAGGCATTATGACATATAAAATTGTATATTTTTTGAGTGTCTACATTTTTCACCCTTTTGTTATGAAAATTTGAATTAACAAGCTAAAATAAAAAAGATTACTGGTCAAGGTTTGATTTCCCTAAGTTTGAGAAGAGGTGTTCTCCCTCAAAATGGGAGTCAATGAGGCAAAATTAAAGTTAGGTTGAGGATTGATAAATGGTAAATGGTGAGTCATGAGTTAGGTGACACAAAAGGGTTGAGAATTTGAAATGTAACCATGTGTAAAAAATATGACTAAGTGAAAAAATCAAGATTGTATAGAGACTAAAGTTACCAATGTTGATAATAAGAAGGTCAGGTTTTAGGGAGACATATGATAGGGTAATCAATCCACAACATTGGCCATAGTTGATCAAGTCATCCCAATCAAGTCATCTAGATAGGGTTGATGTTGTGCATAGGTATTTGGGGTAGGAAGTGATCCCAAAAAATAACACAAAGGGTCTGGTCATGCATGCGGTGGTATGAATTACAAATGTTCAAACATGGTAAGGTTGATTGGTGTAGTCAAAATGATCAAGGTAAGGTCATCACAAAACATGAAAATGTTCATGTCAAAAATGGAAAATATTGAGGTTGAAATGGTCAAATAGATTAGTTAGAGAAGGGTAATCTCTAAAGGGGAAAATTTTGGTTGGGTGGAGAGTAGATGATCTCCTAAAAAGTCAACATCTAGGAAAGGTGCCTTGAAACATTTGAAAAGGGTGGGACCCCAATAATAAATGGTTAGGGTTTTCATCATGGTTAACCATTAATGGCCACTTTGATGATTAATGGTTAGAAAAAAACCTAAAAATTTGAGATAAAAAAATAAAAACAAAAATCATTTTTATCTTTTGACATTTGGCAATTCATGCTTTCATAGATGTGTACATTTTCTTATTTGTGCATTAGATCTTGTTGAAGTGGAGTGTTGGGAGTGGTTGATCATGTGTTTGAGGTTGACGAAGAGTTGATGTAATGGAGGGTGGATGAGGGCTCGAAACACATTAATGATCATATAATGAGGTAGGATATGTATTGAATTTGATTGGGTAGGTAAATTTGTGGTTGATTTTGAATTTGCATTTGAGTAGATATGGATGATACGGATAGAGTTAGGGTTTTCAACTAATTCAGGGAAAATGATGCCATAGGTTAGCATTTTTTTAATTTTGGGAAAATTAATGGGAAATATTTATAGTGAAAGGGTGTGTTGAGTTGGAATGGGGTTGTAGGATAGGTCTGTATAGGTGAATGTTTGAAATTTAGGTGTGTTGTAAAGGTTGGGAGAGGTTTAGGGTTTGATTTATAGCACTGGCAGTCATACATAATGACCATTAGTGGTTCAACTCATTCATTGATGTTTAAGAATTGAGGGTAAAAGATGCTTGAGGGATCATCGATGGATCCATGAACCATCAGTAGTCAAAGGTTTTGAAGAAGGTGAGGTAAAAAGTGGTGTTTAAATGTTTTAAATTTGTTGTAAAATTGTGAAAGGTTAGATTTTGAAAGTGGAGTGTTATTGTTTTTAAAGTGTTTAAAAGTTAAAGTGTTAATTTTTTTATAAAAGGATAAAGTGGATGAATTTTTTAAAAGGTTTGAATTCATGGAAAGTGTTAGATGTGGAAGGTTTCATTAAAGTGTTTAACAAAATAATGAGAATGTTGTTATTGTTTTAAAGTTTTAAAGTTGGGAAAATGTATAAATGTTAAAATCTTTAAACATAGGTTAAAATGTTCATGAAAATATTTGGAAGTAGGTTAAATGGGTGGTTAAAGTTTTGGAAAGTTTGTAAAATGTGGGAGAAGATGTTTATAATGAAATAAGGTTTAGGTTGAAAGGTTTAGATAAGGATGATGAGTAGGGTTTTAGTGAATAGAAGTGATATGTTAGTGTAGGTATTAGATAGAGGGAGAGGTTTGATAAATGTAAGTAGGGTAGATGTAACTAGGTTGGGTTTTAATAGTTTGAAAAGGTAGGTGTATGGTGGTACTTAATTAGATGTGGAAATCTAAGCATGTATTGCTTATGTGACTACTATGTAGGCACATGAGCAGATTTAGATGAGGGACCAATTCCCTAAGATATTTACTAAGGTCCACAATGGGATAATGGATGATGAGTGGAGACACATGGAAGAGGTTGGACTAGGGGCCATGAGACATTACCATCACCTTCTATAGGATGCAACAATGATTGTGGCACTCATTGAGAGATGGGATCTACCTACAAACACATTTGTGTTACTGACTAGAGAGATGACTATCCTCCTAGAGGATATTAAGTGGATCATATAGATAACCAATAGAGGGAAGCTGATTTATCACATAGAGAGTGAGGATCAAGACTACCATTTGGATTTGATATATGGAGTGGATCCGCTCCATGCCAAGTGTCATGTAGGTGGGATTTGTTATGGGCCATTATATTAGAGGGTTTTAAGGGATAGATCTTTGTTGATGATGATGATGGTCATTTCTTGCTTCACTCTACTTGATTCTATCAATGGTTGATTTCCATACCTATTACTAGTGGTTCTAGTGGATATGCTTTTGGGGAGGACTTTGTTTAAGTGGGCCTTAGTGTTGTTAATGTAGATATATAGGGAGATATGGGAATTTAGAGCATGTAGGTGATATGTGATTAGCATTAGATTCATGATCTAGTATTGGGCATATAATCATATTCAAGTTGTGAGACCACTAGGGCTATAATGGGATGGATTTGCACTAGAAGACTATAGAGTGGGTTTCATGAGGTGGAGAGTAGATTATGCATTAACAAGGGTAGATGGTGGTACCATGCACATAGAGTGGTTGAAGGATGCTTTAGATGGTTTGGTAGTGGGATACATAGTTTTGAGGTCATATGTGAAATAGCTGAGGTGGGTAGGGTACAACTACCATAAACTATCATTACAAAGTTGGTTCTAGATTTACGGGAGGTGGGATGGAAAGATTGAGCTTATCTCATTCAACTAAGTTTGGAGGTAGTTTGGCCTCATATAATGGATCCCACTAGATTCTCCATGATATAGGATAGAGAATGTTGAGTTCTTGCTCCCAGACCCATAGCCTTATGATTTTGTTTTAGACCAGAAAAAGCTACTAGTGAGAGTGGTGATAGATGATGTAGGTATTATAGATGGTTATGCAGCATGGTCCAATACTAGATACATAGTGACTAATTTTGGATGGGGTGATAGTGGGAAACAACTCATGGATGTGGATCCCACTGGGGCACTAACACAATATGGACATGTAGTAGCAGCACTAGTAGTGGCATAGGCCCAGATTATTTCCTTACAGGGATAGGTGGCCACTTTATAGGGTCAAATTATCATCTTAAAGGTTTAAATGGCCACCTTGACTATAGAGTGAGATCAAGTGAGGATCTCTCTTGGGTTAGTGACATAGGAGAGAGATTCATTGAGATACAGGGCAAGAGTGGTTATAACAGCATCAAAAGGACCACCTAGCATAGTTTTGAGGACATAGTACTAAGACACCATTGAGGAGTTGAGATATTATAAGATGGTAGTGTTGGCACAATTGTCATTAGAGATGAGATATGTAAAGCACATGGTAATTTTAACAAATGGTCCATCTATAGCTACTTTAGGATAGTGGGCCTTGATATTGGGTAGGTAGGGATATCAGAGGGACCACCATTAGATGGTAATACAAGTGTAAGTATAGATGAGTTTAGTGGTAGTGGTGTCCCAAGGACCTGATAGAGGAGATTATATGACGTATATGTTCTTGATTTTGATACTAATGTACATGTTGATTATGCAATATGTATATTAGAGAGATTAATACTTTATTCCATGTATTTAATATATTATGATGTATACTTCATTGACATGTATGACTTGGATGATGATGTATATGATGATTATGTTATGTGATGTTCATGACTATATATATATATATATATATGTTGATTATGTACATGATGATATAGATGTTAATTATGTTTAGGATGATATAGATGTAGATTATGGTTAGGATGTGGTTATGATGATATGGATTATGGATGAGATGTCAAGTAATTGACACTTATGAGATGTTACCTTGTTGACTTAAGCATGTGATGATTTCTATTGATGTGTATGTTTTTGGCATTTGATATACATGATTATGAATGAGTAATGATTTTTTTATAACATGATTATAGATGATGTGATTAGGCTATGGATAATGTCATTCATAGATGTTTATGCTTTGTTCATTAGATGGATAGTTTTGATTATTTTCATATAAAGATGTTGTTTACAATATTATTATGGATATGTGATTGATGATTATGCATAGATGATGTATATATGATCATGTTAAATAAAGTGACATGGTTTTCATTTGGTAGATATGATGTGATTCATGCATAATGTTTATGGTAAGTGGTAGATGTCATGGTTTATGTTATTTGTTGATATGATGCAAGTATATTGTTATGAATGTGGTTTATTTATGGTTCATTATTTTGAATGTTTAGGAATGTGCATGGTGTATGTTTTGATAAAAGGAAATGGTAGGATGCTCATGCCCCATGCTCTATAAGGATATATATGGATGTGTATTTTAGGTACATGATGACATGTTAATGGATAGTATGGTTTGTTTTGTATTTTGATAGATATGGATAGTATGGCAAGACCTTTTTTATGTGATGATAATATGAGGGAGTTAAAATGTGCTTTTGATTTTGAATTTAATATATTGATAGTCTTTGGTGATTATGTTGTGGATGATATTTTTGTTCATGGTCATGATCATGGATAGGATGGTTTGGATTATGGTTTAGGATGACATGGTTGAGGATATGAGTGATGCTTGGGTGCATAGATAGGATATATATGGATTAGTATGGTAGATTAATGGTTTGAATGTTTGGATATGATATGGATTAATGGAGATATAATGAAGTCACATAAAGTACATGTAGATAGAAAACTAAATGTGGGAAATGGATAAAAATTATGAGACACATGTATACATGAGCTAATAATGATAGGGTAATAAAAAGGCATGAAGTGTTCATTGATAAAGGACTTAAAAAATCAATGGTTTATGTGATTTAGTGAAAATAAACCTTTTTAATGCTTGGCATGAGCAGTTTTTGCTCAAAAAATAAGGTATCATGATCACTTTGTGTTAAGTAAACTCATAGTCCATTTATTTTAGAAAGTTTAAGAAGGAAAAGTAGGTGATAGGTAGATGGTTGAATCGAAAATGGGTCATATGGTAACCTGATGTGGGTTAGTTTTCCCCTTCTATAAGTTATCAAATAACTGTAATAGACAAGTCCATACCTTAATATAATGTGTAGACTAAATGATGTGAGAAGCCTAATAATGCCATATGTAAAATTTGATTGCAGCTTTCTTGCTTCAATTTTGACAAAAGGTTATTATTTTTGTTGTATTGATAGGTTGGTGAAGCTAGTCAATGTAGGAATCTTTAAATGATTATTTTTGATAAATAGAACTTAGCCATTCTTCAAGGGAGTGATATAAAGTTGGATTTTTTATAGTTGTCTTCAAGGGAGTAGTCTATCTTTAAGAAATTCAATTGTTAGGAAGTTGTCTTTCAAGGAAGCAGTCTGTAATGCTAGAGATATGGACCCAAGTGATATTTTGGTATCCTAATTTGATTTTGAATGCTAGTTTTAGATATGGACAAGTCTATTTTGTCTTAAAGATATGCATCTATATGGGAAAGAATTTTATCACAAAAGGTTAATGATGGATGAGGAAAAGTGATTTGAGAGACAACAAATCATGGGATTCCATCTTATTAGAGATGAAAAGTATCCATGAAAACCATGCCATGGGTGGAGATATGGTATCCATGCTTTGGATGAGGCTGTAAATATGATGGGTAATCACATGGTCCTATGTTGTAGTAAATTATCCTTAGGAAGAATAAGGATAGGTAGGTGAAGGTGAAAATCTTGTAAGCTAAGGGATGAGCTTAAGTTAGACACAAAGGTGAGTTTGATTTTTATTTTAACAATAGAAAGGATGTAAATGCAAATCATTGAGAGGCTTAGGTTCTAATTTGCCTTTGAGAGAATAAAAATGATATGATCCTAATACATACTTATGGGTTATGATGTAGGGTCCAAGTGAAGTTAAATCAAACTTACCTTTTTTGATTTTATTGAGATTAGTCACATGTTGGTTTTCCTTAAGGATGAGGTCTCTAATATTGAATTATTGATTTTTTAGGTATTTTTTATAAGCGTGCTTTTTTCATTCTTAATATACATGTTGGGTGTCATTATTCCCTTCATTTAATCAAATTTTTGATGATGTCATATTTAACTAGGGCTGTGTCTAAAGCTATATGCAACAAGAATAATCTTAACGATTTAGTAATTAATTGTAAGTATTTGTATTTGTATTTTTGTTTTAAGTAAGGTTTTAATGTCTTAAGGACTTCTTGGTTAAAACCTTATTAGAATCAAACTATGAAAATCTACTAGAAGTAAACACACATTGTAGAAATGAAATAAATTGCAAGAAATAAACACACTTTTGCAGAATGAAATAAATTGCTAGAAATAACACACTTTGTAGAATGAAATAGATTGCTAGAAATAACACACTTGTAGAATGAAATAGATTGCTAGAAATAACACACTTTTATAGAATTAAATAGATTACTGGAAATAACACACTTTTGCTGAATGAAATAGATTGTTGAAAAATGATTGTAAAGAAATGATAATTTAATCTAAAACACCTACAGAAACAAATCTACAAAAAAAATTAACTTTTAAGGAATTGGAAGAATTTATAAACTTAACAGAGCTACCTATTTTATTTTGTGAATAAATTATAAATACTGACCAAAAATGAAGATCCTGGTTCTTTGGAGGAGTGGGACCTTGCTATGCCTATAAATTAGACTGAACAACTTAATTAGAAATAGGACTGAACAACTTAATTCTCTTTCAAAATAGAAATGGCTATTACATTGATAAAATATTATGAATTACAAATATATACTAATCTATCCTTATCCCTATATTCTTTAATTATTTTTCCACCTCTTTCCTAAATTCCTAGGTCTATATATATGTGTGTGTGTGTGTGTGTGTGTGTGTGTGTGTGTGTGTTCTTCTACTTGTGGTACATTGATTGCTGTAACTATTTCATGGATACGATGGAACTGAATCATGCCCATAATAGATGTTGAATTAAGACATGGATGGCTATCCACCTATGTGATAAATGTCTCAAATCTGCAAGTATGGAAATTGGAAGTCTGCTCCTGATTTAATGGGATCATTGGTTTGACAGATCATTAGCCATTTGGAATAGATCATTATCAGTTCCATGTTTAACTGCAAAATTTTTGGAACTTATCTACAAGAGTGCTAGAGCTAATTTAGATAATTTGAGAGCTAAATATAGAGTTCTAAAACTAAGTCTGAAAATGTGGCTACTTGAAATAGCATGGTGGGGTTACAAAACTAAGTTGTATTGATTCCAATGGTTGCAAAAACATGCAATATACTTCATATTTGTTCTTCAGCCTGATGATGACCTATTTTATTACAAAACTTGAATTTTCTAAAACACTTGTTAAGAATTACAGAGCTTTTAAAATGTTAAAATAACAATCAATAAAAGATGGATAATTACATCCTAACTCATATCAGATTAAAGTAAAAGTCACAAAATGCAATCAAACTTAATAAAAAGAGAGAGTAAGATTAGATCATTTATTATACATTTAATGGGCATATCCTAGCCTCATCATTTCCCCCATACTTGTTTGTATGTCCCTTTACAAATGTCACTCTTCAAATTTTGGATTGTATATGTTGATGTCTTAAAATTGTGCCAGATCTTACTCAACAACAATGGGAAGTTTCAAGCTATGGGACAATGCAGCTTGAAAACAACCTCTAGATGTTAAAGAAGTTGGTCTCTTCTTTTGTATTGGGTGTTGTGGTAAAGGGATAGGAGACTAAACAAAAACATAAAATGCAAGAATTGAAACCCAACTATGGTGATGCACCTGAGAGTAATCCTAATCCTAACCTGAGCATAGTGAAAGTATTATGTGATTCTATTACATTTAAGAGCAAACAAGTGCATGATCAATGTAAAAGATTGGAATAACAAAAATAGAGGCTCATAATAGGGGAGTCTTTTACTGAGATACATGAATTGTCAAAAAAGGCATAGTGTTCAATCTTCTTAATAAAATCTTACAATCACATTAGAGGCGTAGAAGTCACACATAGTTATGTAGAACTTCAGACTCCAGAAAATGGGACAGAAGCAAATAACATTTCCAATCACAACACTAGAAAATCTTTAGCATAGACTACTTTGCAAATGACACAGATAACATTGACAAGCGCATAGTGTTGAATTTTCTTATTGAATCTTCCAGTCATACAAAATATGCAGAAACACACATGGTAATATAAACCTTTCAACTCAAAAAAATGTAACAAAAGCAAATGATATTATTGGTCAAAAACTTTGAAAGTCTAAAACTATGAGAATTCCCCCTTCTTTAGATCTTAAAATTCTTCTTCTTTTACAGCCCCAGATACATAAATTAAAAAAATTGAACTTTGGCACATTCAATGCTTCAGAAAGCCATGTTGGAGAAGAACGGCTGCCCTTAACTACGGCATGTTGATTCCTGACTAGTTCTTCTCTTCACGCCTAAATTTCAAATTTCATCATCTACTGGGCCACTCAATTGTCTATTCTACCTCCACTATTATGAGAAAAATAGACGATGTCTTCAATGCTTTCAAGCCCCAAAAAAACTACCTAGTGCACTGCTCCATCTACTCGAATTAACTCTCATCAAATTTCCCTCCATTTTCACTGTAACAGGTAGACAGGCACTCTATTCTATTTGTAATGGGAGAGGACCCTTAGCCAATTTATGAAAAACTCTCCTTTAGGCATTAAAAAATGACATTTAGAGCTCTCCATCAGGTTCATCAAACACACGTGGCCCTCTCCCTTTCCTTGGCTATGTTGTCGATTTATTCGGGACTCATAACATGCTCTTACAGATGGCGACACCTGGCAACTTCTATGGATTTTGAAGTAACACTCGAGGCCCACCACAACCTTTATTCAGTAATGAAACTTGAGGATGATCCCTCAGACATTGACATGTGGAAATCTTTGCTGCTCTTGGGAAGATATGTGGCATCTTTTGCTTCTTTGTCTAAAGGTACGTGGCACCTTCTGTTGCCTTTTGGGGATGGGGTAAAAAGGGACCAGAGATTGACACTTGGTAGCCTCCGCTACTCTTAGCACTTGAGAAAAATGAAAGGATGCCTTTATGCATTGAATGAAATCATTAGACCAAAGTCTCCTGGATGACGACACGTGGTGGCTTGCAATTTTTTTGTAAAATGGTATTTTAGGGCCTCCACAACTACCACTTGGTGATTTTCACCTTCTCTGCTGCCTTATGTTGAAAGCATTTGAATGAAGTGTGGACACTGATATGAGATGTGGATGCTGACATGTGGTGCATTCTGCTTAACTACTACTGGGTATATGGCACAGTCCACATATCTCAAAGGTTATAAAAAGGGGACTTGGGGAATGCCAACTATCAGTTTTGTCTCCCAAAAAGTGACACTTGGCCACATCTACTTGAACTAAAACTCAAGCAAAAATGAGATGAAGGAAATAAGAAGGGCAAAAAGACCTGCTTCGAGGGTGACACTTGGTAGCTTCCACTGCATCTCAACACTTAGGCAAAACAAACCGGCCCTCTACTTCAAACTTCTACCGCTTCGCCTGAAGAACCAAAATTGAAGTGCTTGACTAAAAATAATTGAATACAACATAGAGTAGGAAATTAATCTATAGTTATTGGTGACCATCAGGGATTTTGAGCCTACTCAAAAAGAACCCAACTCCTACTCGATCAAAATTTCAAAATTTACAACTTCAAAAGAGCTGTCTAGAAGATAGACCACTCATGGTCAGATAATTTTTGCTTATTATGAAACTCATCAAAATCCAAATCCAAGCTAATGAGATCTTTGTGCGAGAAGGTTTACAGGACTTTGAAAGTGGCTTTTAGCTTGGATTCTAGCAAGAAAATAGGAATTAGAATAGCTTCAACCTCAGAGGTTGGAGAATCATCCCACAAGCTCTAAAAAACTATTTAATCCCTTTGCTTGGCTAGCATCAATGGTTGGATTTGGTCCACCATCAACACCATCCTTGCATCCAAAAATGGGGAAGGAAGACCTAGTCACACCAAATCTTCAATGTCTTGCCTCATTTCACTAATGCCTTCTTTGATGACATTGAGATAGCTTCTGCAATTCTTGGCTGTGGCATTATGACTGAGCTCCTCATTAACCCATTTTGTAGTGGCCATTCTATCACAAATCCATACATCTACCAATGTTGCATCCCTTGAGTTGTAGAGCTTCTCCAATAAAGAATGAGAGTCTGCAACTCTCTGGGAGATCATGGCTAGAGTGCCCTATACCAGATTCTTGACCATCTCACATAGTTGTTGTGCATGGCATAGGAAGGTGAAAAGTGGACTAAGTTAGAGAATCTCTAAAAAGATTCTCTCCCATGCAGACTTGTAGAGTTCCTTCACTAGCTGCACCATTCTGACACCTCTTGGCCTATTGGCCAGCTCAATTGCTAGTTGCATGGTCCACTACTACTCTGCCTAGAGTTGCGCTTAAAAAGTTTCACCCTTGTTATATTCTTCTAGTAACCTTTGCTTTGATTGGGTAACCTGTAGTTAGAGTCCTTCAACTCTTCCCTACAATGTTGTATTTTCCCATCTTAGAGCTGTTGCTACATCTTTGGAAAGTACAAGCTCTACTTTCAAAGAATCATTTTGGGCCTGAATTACCCATTGAGTTTAGAAGGAAATAGTATCTTGCAACTATTTCTATAGACTAGCTATCTCATTGTCCTTCTAGTTTATTTGTTTGGCCAAACTATTGCAGTTTGCCTTTTCTGTGGCCAGGTCAGCCTCTATCTTTTGCAGTCTCCTTGATATCCTCAAATAATCTTTTGTGACCATAGAAGTGGATTCGTTCATGAGCTTGACTCTGTCTTGAGGCCTAAACAGGGAAATTTTGATGGCCATTGCATTCATGGTGTAATCTTCCAGCCATATTTGTTCGATTGGCTTAGCAATGTTGGGTGACAAAGGGGTCACCATCAGCTACTATTGAATGGGGTCAAATTGTGACCTCAAATGTGGCATTGATGGTGCTTTATTCAATTTACTCCTCTTCTTCTCCAATTGAGCTTATCTTTCCTTCTTTGCAGCATCAACCTACATCTGGAAAGTGGAAGGGGATGACATATATCCCCCTGCAAAGGGAAATCCTTGCGGCAGGACATATTGGAGAGCCATTGGTTGGCTAGGGGTGAGTTGAAGGGGCATTTTTCTAGGAATGGAGGGGGAGAAATAGGGTAATGTTAAGGCTTGAGGCATCAAGGATGAAGTGAATTGTGAAATGGGAATGGTAGCAATGGTAGGAGGTGTCATTTGGCTGGGTGGAGGCATGGATTGAGAGGGAGGAGGGGGAGTAATTCCTACCTAAGGAGAAGTTGCAATGCTCTACACTAGGCACTATGAAGGCTATTCTTCCTCTTTTGGGTCTAATTAGGACTGCACCCTTCTTCTCTTCTTGGGTGTTTCTGATGTCCCTGCCATCTCTAAATCTCTTGTATAATAACTTGGTATGAACATTTTGCAAGATAAAAACATGCTTGCTGCAACAAATTTCACTAGGTGCCACAATCATAATGAGTAAGATATTTTTGCAAGAATGCTTGATAGTTTTTAAACTTTAAAATTTGCTAAGGGATTTTTATGGGCCTATCAAGTCCCAAATAACATTAAATTAAGGTGATCATTAGTAAATCCTACTCAATCTTCAAGAAATAGTGAGGTGGACACATTATGTGGTGCAAGGTACCTTGGAGATTTCAAAAGATTTGGGGAAGCATTTATTATAGAAAAAAATAAAGAAATAAGGAATTTCTAAGATGCTGACTCTGCATTTAAAATGCTTATTTTAAAGGAAAATTAGGAAAGCAAAAAACAAAATAAAGTAATGTGGGAATGGAAACTACCTGACTACATTAATTACAAATCCTTATTTTCCTTCAAGATCAAAAATGAACTTTCCCACATCCTCTTTATGACAAGCCAACTTGCCTTGCCATACTAGTGATTGCAACGGATATGTCATTGATGGAATGTTCTCTACACTAGCCACACAAGTTTGCCTACACTCGAATGAGTCTGAGCAAAACATGTATTTGACACCTATGAACTCTTCTTGTCCTTGAATGCCTATCAAATACTGGTTCTTCATGTTCTTGGGTGTTATCAAGAAATCATGGGCTATTGGTTCTTCATGCTATGCCTTTTGATATCCATTATCTTTCAGCACATCTTCAGATTATAGCTTTATTTCATCATCATGCTCTTTGATGACTTCATCCTCTTGTAAGGGTGAATTAAAAAGCTAGCATCTCTTCTACATACTCATTTGAATCTCAAGGCTTTCTTCTTCATCTGAAACCAGCTCAGTGCCTCCTATCTCAATGAATTGGTCGAGGCAGTGTCCATATTCCTCCATATCCTCTTGCAGAGTGAGGAAAAAATCCAAAATGATCTCCTCCTCATCAGATGTTAAGGAAAAAGCTTGCAGCTTATCCTATTTCTCATCAAAAGGGGAGTCTATGGTGATCTCCTCCTCTTTTGTATTGATGTAATCTTCTTGTTTGTCCATGAATTAAGAGTATTCTTCTGCATACTCAATTGCTTCCTTTAAAATATATTCTTCTTCAAAAAGGGGGAAAGAAGGCTGTGATGGAAAATAAGAAGCTTCTTGAGTAAGGGTGGAAGGAATTTGAAGGGAAAGTGAGAGTTTGGTATCCTCTTCCCTTGCTACTATCATAGACTTTGCATTATTAGGGAATTGGTCTTGACAATTTTAACCTTGTTCACGAATAGGGGTGACATATATTTGACATGGGATTTGTGGTGGTGGGTATGAAGTTTGGTAGACTTGGTAAGGCTGGTTCTCATGAATGCTTAGCCTCTCTTCTAGGAACGCAATCAATCCACACACTTCTAACATCTCATATGTAAGTTCTTGCCAATTCGCACTCTCAATGGGATCCCACTCACTTTTAATCAGGTCTATTGCATCCCTTACTTGATAGATGATATGACAAGGAATCTCTTGGCCATATCCTAGCTCTAACACATATTTTTTAAATCCCAACAATGCTTTTTTGAAAGTGAAAATAAGGTTAGGTTCAACATGGGATGAGACATATTGGGGGGACTGGGCATAAGACTGATGTGGCTTATAACAATATGCATCCTCATTACTCGACATGATTCTAGGAGAAGCTTGTTCTTGATAAAACATATTTGAAGGAGAATAAGACTCATATCTATGAGTTACAGAGTTATACATACCAAAGGGATTTTTTGATGATACTGCTTGATTGGCTAGTGATGCAGACTCGTTGTTGGTGTTGATAAAAACCTCCAAAGGTAGATTGGCTGAAGAATACACCAAAATTATTTAACTCCTTAAAATATTGGTTCCATTGGGCATGCTAGAAACTATTGATGTCTTAAAATTGTGCTAGATCTTAATCAACAACAATGGGAAGTTTTAAGCTATGGGACAATGCGGCTTGAAAACAATCTCCAATTTTTAAAGAAGCTGGTCTCTTCTTTTGTATTGGGTGTTGTGGAAAAGGGATAGGAGACTAAACAAAAATACAAAATGTAGGAATTGAAACCTAACTATGGTGATGTGCCTGAGAGTAATCCTAATTCTAACTTGAGCATAGTGAAACTATTATGTGATTCTATTACATTTAAGAGTAGACAAGTGCATGATCAATGTAAAAGATTGGAATAATAGAAACAAAGGCTCACAATAAGGGAGTCTTTTGTTGAGATACAGAAATTGTCAACAAAGGCATAGTGTTCAATCTTCTTAATTGAATCTTCCAATCACATTAGAGGCACAAAAGTCATGCACAGTTACGTAGAACTTTAGACTCTAGAAAATGGGATAGAAGCAAATAACAATTCCAATCACAACACTAGAAAATCTTCAGCATAGACTACTTTGCAAATGACACAGATAACATTGACAAGGGCATAGTGTTCAATTTTCTTATTGAATCTTCTAGTCATACAAAAGATGCAAAAACAAACATGGTCATATAAACCTTTCAACTCAAGAAAATGTAACAAAAACAAATGATATTATTGGTCAAAAACTCTAAAAGTCTAAAACTATGAGAATTCCCCCTTCTTTAGATCTTACAATTCTTCTTCTTTTATAGCCCCAGATACGTAAATAAAAAATAATAATAATTTGAACTTTGGCACATTCAATGCTTCGAAAAGCCATGCTAGAGAAGAATGGCTGCCCTTAATTGTGGCATGGCGATTCCTGACTAGTTCCTCTCTTCGCGCCTGAATTTCAAATTTCATCACCTACTGGGTCACTCAACTATCTATTCTACCTCCACTATTAGGAGACAAATAGATAGCATCTTCAATGCTTGCAAGCCCTAAAAAAACTACCCAGTGCACTGCTTCATCTACGTGAATTAACTCTCACCGAATTTCCCTCCATTTTCACTGTAATAGGTAGACGGGCACTTTGTTTTGTTTGTAATGGGAGAGGACCCTTAGCCAATTTATGAAAAACTCTCCTTTAGGCATCAAAAAATGACATTTGGTGCTCTCCATCTGGTTCATCAAAGACACATGGCCTTCTCCCTTTCCTTGGCTATGTTGTAGATTTATTAGGGACTCATAATAGGCTCTTACGGATGGTGACACTTGATAGCTTCCATGGATTTTGAAGTAACACCTAAGGCACACCACAACCTTTATTCAGCAATGAAACTTGAGAATGATCCACTGGACGTTGACACATGGAAATCTCTGCTGCTCTTAGGAAGATACATGGTATCTTCCACTTCTTCATCTAAAGGTACATGGCACCTTCCACTGCCTTTTGGGGATGGGGTAGAAAGGGACTTGAGAAAAATGAAAGGATGCCTTTATGCATTGAATGAAATCATTAGACCAAAGTCTCCTAGATGACGACACATGGTGTCTTGCAATTTTTCTTCAAAAAGGTATTTTAGGGCCTCCATAACTACCACTTGGCACTTTTTGCCTTCTCTACTGCCTTATGTTGAATGTCTTTGAATGAAGTGTGGATGCTGATATGAGATGTAGATGCTAACACATGGTGCATTCTACTTAACTTCTACTGGGTATGTAGCATGGTCCATGGATCTTGAAGGTTACAAAAAGGGGACTCGGGGAATGCCAACTATTAGTTTTGTCTCCCAGAAAGTGACACTTGGCCACATCTGCTTGAACTAAAACTCGAGAAAAAATGAGATGAAGGAAACAAGAAGGGGAAAAAGACCTACTCGGAGGGTGACACTTGGCAACTTCTATTGCATCTCAACACTTAGGCAAAATGAGCTGGCGCTCTACTTCAAAATATTGCTGCTTCGCCTGAAGAACCAAAATTGCAGTGCTCGACTGAAAATAATTGAATACGACGTAGAGTAGGAAATTACTCTATAGTATATTATGTATTCCATTTGATTTCTCAAATCAAATGGTTAAAACTAAATATCCCAATGCTTTGATTTAGAGGTACTATACCCTGCTCGTACTTCTACTTTTCTTTTCCATTCCTCAAATTGAGCGGGATTTTGAAGTTCTCTATTTTGCAAAGGAGACATGGGGATGAGAAGTAGAGGTGGCCTTGTCTGCATGCCTATCCATATGCACATGAGAGTTTCATTAATTTGAGGAATTATGGTGCATAAATATTTTGACCTTTCTAGACTCCAGATCAAATTTGAAGAGGATATTACTTCCCTTCTTTTCAATGCCACAAGAAGAAATTCCCATCTTTTTAAACATGCATCGTAGATATTATCAAAAATTGTCTTTTCATAAGAGGTGAAGACATCCATGCTTTGTTGTAAATTGAAAAGATAAGGTCCCCTAAACTTATCATTAAATGTATGATATTGGAAATGTGTAGAAAAGGTGAGTGGATTACCATAATGAATTCTCATATAAAGACCAAATGAACTAGCCTTTAACCAATGCTCTGACTCCCTTTCTTTCCATGTAATCTGATTTTGAAGAACAAAGACAATTGCATTAAGTTGGCTTTCCCCTACATACAAATTGATCATAAAACATGAATTTCTTTCTAGCATGAAATTGTAGAGGTAAAATTCATAGAGAAAATGTTTCTATTCTATATTGGCTAAGGAGTAGGTAGTTGAGAAATCACCTTCATCTTTTATTTCATGTGGAAGGCCACATGCTATCTTTGCCAACTGCTAATGAATGAATTATTCCTCTAAAAACATGTTATATGTAGGAGAAGGTCTTTTGCATGCAAGCAGTTTCTCACTCATACAAATTATTTGTATTTTCAAAAGACATTTATATTTATCATTTTCCTCCTTGTAAAATTTTTATTCCCATTCTTTCCTTGCTTTATTTTCTTCCTCTAGTTTGCTTTTCAAGTCTGTATTAGATGCCTTGATTACACTGAGTTCTCTACATGTTTCATCCCATAACTACTTGAGTGGTAGATAAGTCAATTCAATATGTGCAGAGAGTGTTGACACAATGGTCTGTATTGTACATTTTTCCTTTTCCTCCATTAGTTGCCTTTTAATCTTTGTTAATTCTTCAGTCTTGGTTGTGAACTAGTTTGTTAATTCTTCAAGGAGCATTTCTTTCTGTTATAATTTGAGTTTGAGTAAATTCAAATCCTCATCCTTTTCCTTGATAATGAGCTCTACTCTAGACAAAAATAGAGCATGTTTAATTTTCTTATTTTGTTCTTTTTCTAATATTTCTTAGGGAGTTAAACATTCCTTTTCCACCATAGGGGATTTTCCTTTCCTTCTCTAAGATGCTTGTTCATCTTCTACATGTGATGGTGTTATTGTCTCACCCATTTCTTGTAAATCTTGCTCCTCAAATATTTCATCTTCTTTTTCCTTTTCTATTTGGCTTGGTCTAGGAGGAGTCATGGCCATGCTACCCAAATATCAACAGCTTTAGTTTCTAGCCTTTCTTTTTTTTCCATCTCCTCTAGACTTTCTTTAGACCTTTTATGATGTCTTCTTCTTTGAGGAGCCTCAAAATGTGTAGACATAGGTCTCCTCTTAGAACTTCTAATGTTCACCTTTTGTTCAGGCCTAGGTGAACCATCACTGTCAAAGATAGGTATCAATTCTTCTGTAGCTTTTGTAGAAGAAGAAATTTCTTGAGAAGGCACAGTAGGGTTTGCAATTTGAACTTTTCTTCTAGATTTTCTTCTTTTTGGTATTTCCTCTTCCCCTAGTCTTTTATTTTCCTTAGCAATGGTATCAGTTTTCAAATGAGTTGAAGGGGTAGGAGGAGTTTTTATTGTTCTTCTAGAAATACCAAGGTTCTACCCAAATTCGCCAAGAAATTTGTTCCACATTTCTTCCCCATTTTTTTTGAAAGGAAATAGTGCTGGCATACTAAATGTACTAACCCATGATGTCTAATTGTTCATATACCCCAAGAATATCTTTGTGCCATTGTATGGATGGATTCAAAAATAAAAATTTGAAGGTTTACTATATATTCTAGTTTTTCAGCTCCATATCTAAGGTGTATAAGTATTTTTAGGACTTCTTTTCCTATTGTCCCAAATTGTCCGTCACATGTTAACTACTTAACTATCCAAAATGCTACTCTATCAAAGGGTTTGGTCAAGCTAGCCATTTCGACTCCTTTGATGATTTTATTTATATTATAAATATACTAGGGTTCAACTTCCCCCTCTTTCAATAGGGTTTTAGGTAGGTCTTTTAATGTCCCCTTGACAGGGTTTGGGACATGCACTATTGGTATTCCAGACATCTCACTTGTTACATTCACAAAAAAAGGAATAAAAACCTTCCTAATCTTTGTCCTTGTTTGTTCTAAATTCATAACAAATTATCTTACTAGTTCATCATTATATTTGAGAAATTTCCTTTAAAATTCCAGCCATCCTGCCTGTTGAAAGATAGTTGCTACTTCTTTATCTGCAAGGAGTTGGGTATCATTTTCTAGTTCTAACTTCTTTTTGATTCCCATGATTCATTCTTATTTAATCTTACACAGGTTAGCTAAATATTGTTCTATTATCAGCAAAATTGATGATTTTGGCTATAGAACTAGCAAATCTAGTTGTTGATCTGGTGAATTTAGTTATAGAATTAATATATTTAGCTGTGAAACTTAGTCATTTTGGCTATAGAATTACTATAGTCAGTTGTGGAACTGACAGAGTTAACTCACTATATCTCTTTTGAAATTTTTTTGCAGATGTATTTTACTTTGTTGATTCAATAATAAGAATGATTCTTTACAACTATTCACCAACTCATTTTATCATCAATATCCTTCTCATGATTTTACACATTTAACCATGATGTACAATAGATGACTCATCATACTAATCTTTCTAAATCAAGTCTAATAACACATGCAAACTTTCCATCTAGCATTTAACAAGTTAAAAACATAATTAACATCCTTGATGATGTAATCCCTCCATCATGATGACTCATCATTCCTAAAACACAAAGTTAGAAATAGTTAGAATTCAAAAAAAAATTATTTGAATTAGCCATTTATTTGAGAAGATCAACTGCCACCACTGGTTTTCAATTGATCTTTAATTTTTTTTGTTGTTTTGTTTTTTATTATTATTTTATTATTTTTATTTTATTTTTAGTTTAAATTTTTTGGAGAAGAGAACATCATTTACTAGTATTCATCCTCTTCCCTTTATTCTAGATCTTTTCATCTAATTATTTGATCATTTTGGAAGAACTGGGTTCTTCCATATGATCAAATTCTTTGTTTGCTTCAATCTACTTCAAGAATTAATCCTTGGTAGGAGGCTTCCTATAAAGTTTTAGCTTGTGTCCATTAACCAAGAGTATTCTTCTACTACCATCCATGGGAAGTAAATAGATAGAACCATTGTCAAATATCTGCTTGATTTGATAAGGTCCCAACCATCTGGTTCTTAATTTGCCTTTGAATTATTGGTACTTAGAATCAAACAACAATGCCCAGTCTCTTATTTTGAATTGTCTTTCCTTGATATGTGAATCATGCCATTGCCTCCTTTGATCTTGGATTATCTCTATCTGGTGAAGTGTTTCTATCCTTAATTCATATAATTCATTGAGTTGAAGCATTTTCTCCTTTTGAGCTACATCCAATTCAATTCCCACTTTGGTTGTTGTCCTTAATGTTTGTAGTTCAAACTCAATAGGCAACAAGGGCTTTTCCCATAGACTAACTCATATGGTTAAAACCCTATTGTGGTTTTCCAAGTTGTATTGTAAGCCCAGATAACTTTAGGTAGTCTTTTTACCGAATATCTTCTTTTTGCTTCAATTATTCTAGTGAGGATATTTTCCAATTCTCTATTTATTACTTCAACTTGTCCATTTGCTTGTGGGTGATAGGGAGATGACTTCCTATGATTTATCTAATAATACATTGTGAAAGCCTGGATCATATTGGACATAAATTGTGGTCCTTGGTTTGAAATGAAGCTTCTTGATGCTCCAAAATTTACCATAATTATGTGCTAAAGGAAATCAACAACTACTTCTTCAGTGGCATTTGTTAAAGTCTACACTTGTACCCATTTTGTTACATAATCAATACAAACAAGAAATTTCTCTTTTCCCTATGAAGGAGGATTAAAGGGTCCAACAAAATCCAAATCCCATCTCTCAAATTGTTCAATCACTACTTGTGGTTGTAGAGGTATTTCATTGGTAATGGTTGGTTGTCCCATCCTTTAACAAGGATCACACCACCTGATATATCTCTTCACATCTTTGTACATAGATGGCCAATAATAACCAGTGCCGAGTATCTTGTGAGCTATTATTTTCACTTAATAGTGTCCTCCACTTGGTTCATCATGACATGCCTAGAGGATGTCAAATATTTCATCTTCTCTTACACACCTGCGTAAAACCAAATCAGGACCACATTTAAATAGCATTTCATTTAAGCATTTGAACTATGCACTAGTTTTGATTAATTTATTTATTTGATTTTTAGTGAAAGAAGGAAGAAACTTCCCTATTTCAAGATAATTTGTCATGTCAGCAAACCATGGTGTATTAGCTAAAATAACAAACAATTATTCATGTGGAATGTTTTCTTTGAATAGATCCTGCTCCCCTGTAGTGGTCAGTCTTGACAAGAAGTCATCTACCACATTAGATTTGCCTGGATTGTCCACAATGGTAATAAAAAATTCTTGTAGAAGTAATAACCATCTAATTATTCTACCTCCAACCACTGGTTTATTCATTAAATATTTAATTGTTGAGTGATTTGTATGTACAAATATTTTGTACCCTATAATGCAATGTCTAAATTTATTGATTGCATAGATCATAGCTAGAATTTTTTTATAGTGGTAGTGTAATTTATTTCAATGGGAGTAAGATTTTTACTAATGTATTAAATAGCATACATTCTTCCTTCTTCATCTTTATATCCCAAAATTACACCAATTGAGGTATTTGAGGCATTAGTTTGGATGTGAAAAAGCTTCTCCCAATTAGGTCCTTTCAATATTGGGGTAATTACTAATTTCTCTTTAATTTCTTCAAAACCATGTTGACACTTTTCATCCCAAAGAAATTCACAGTCCTTGGTAAGCAACTTAAACATGGGGGCAATGATTTTACTAAAATCCTTGATAAAGCACCTATAGTATCTAGCATGCCCTAAAAATGACTTGATATCTATGGGGGTTTGAGGAATAGGCAAGTCTAAAATAATCTTGATTTTGTTTTGGTTAACCTAAATTCCTCTTTTTGAAATATGGTGTCCTAATACAATCCCTTCATCAACTATCATCAAACATTTATTATGACTAAAAGACAAGTGATGTTGTTCACATCTTGTTAATACTTTGTCTAAAAATTTTAAGGCATCATCAAATGTATCTCCATGCACAGTAAAGTCATCCATATATACCTCTACATAGTCATTTGTTAGGTCTACAAAAATTGCTAATATAGCTCTTTGAAAAATTGCTAGAGCATTACATAGTCCAAATGGCAATACCCTATAAGTAAAGGTACCCCATGGACAAGTAAATGTAGTTTTATCTTGATCCTTAATAGCGACTTTGATTTGATTATATCCACTAAATCCATCTAAGGAAAAGTACTATTTACCTAAAAGTTTGTCTAAGACTTGATCTATGAATGGCGAGGGACAATAATCTCCCAAGGTGGCTTTGTTTAGTTCCCTATAGTTAACACAAATTCTTCATTTTTTATTCTTTTTAGGGACAATTACAAGAGGAGACACCCACTAGCTATCTGAGATAGGGTAGATAAATCCTACTTGTAATAGTTTTTTAATTTCTTGTTTGACTATATCCCTTAAGGCTAGATTAATCCTTCTTTGAGGTTGCCTAAATGGTCTAATGTTTTTAGTATAAATGTGATGGGTGCAGATACTTGGATGAATTCCCTTCATATCTCTATAGTCCTAAGCAAAAGCTTTAGCATGATCTTTTAGAACGTCAAATAGTTTGGCTTCTTCATCATTCGTTAACCAACTATTAATATTTAAAAAATTTCTTGGTTAAATCTCAACATGTTTGGTTCTAGTATTTGATGAACTAATTTGTTGAAGGGGTTCCATTAAGGTGTTTAGTGGATAGACATGTGGTAATAACATATGATATGTAGCAACATATCTAAAAGTTCCTTGAGATAGAATGTTAGACAAAGGATAGCAAGAAGAGTTATGATACTTATCTTGTTGTAGGTTGAATTCCTTATTACTGCTATTTTCTAGAAATTCTTCATCATCTCCTGATATTTGTAAAGCTGAATCTATAGATCCTTCCTCTCCCTAAGAGAAATCTCATTCCTTCAAAGTGAAATTATCTTCATTTATAGAGAATTATTGTTGGTGTGGTTATATAAATAACTGTGATGGTTCCAAAACAAATTCTGTAGGTTTTAAAACTAATCCCACGTACTCCAATGACAATTGATGTTCATTCAATGAAGGATTAACCATCTCTTCTATTTCTTGTACATCATCCTAAAACGTTATCATAGCCAAAGAAGACATATTTTTCTCATTAATATCAAGATTATCAACCCATAATTTTGCTTGATTATCAATAAAAGATCATGCAGAGGGATATAATGAAATTTTCTTAGAATTCTTACCATTGGAAATAGTCATATCTCCTAACCTACAATTAATCAAGGAAGCAACTGTAGCTAACCATGGTCTTCCTAAAATAATGAGATAACCAAGGGTTTTACCTTTGGCTATAATATAAGGAAGTTGACTGGATATTCCCATGATTCCACCATTACTGCCACATATTTAATAATGCTTTCTAGTTTTGCTATAGACTAATCTACCATCTGCAATATGGTGGTAGTAAGTTGTATGCCTATTAATGGTAATGTTTTCAAAGTGTCCACTATCATTAAATTGATAGCTACTCCCAAATTAATCAAAATTTTATGTATATCCTTATTCCCTATAGAGACAAAAATAATAGGGCTGCCAAGATCTCCACATTTGGGAAGTAGGAGTTTGCCTGCTAATAAATTAACAAATTTCCCATCTACTTGAATAGTCCTAGGGTACTACTTCTTTCGTCTAGGTTTTTTAAAACATAGTAGTTTGATTAACTTGTTCAACTCTAGGATATCCTTAATTGCTTGTAACAATGGTATTTCAATATTCAATCTTCTTAGTTCCTACACCAATTTAGATTCCTTAATTTTTATGGCTTCTTTAAATTTTACTAGAAATGGAATCTCAGTAGAATTTCCTTCTGGTTCATTATCTTTTTCTTTTTGATCTTCCTTAGGTGCAATCAGGCTAGGGCTTTTAGCTTCTTCTATCATCTCAGTGATTATAACAGGTGGACTTCTAACTATTTTTCTAGATCTAGTCTAAATGTTTTTACAATATATTGTATATAAATCAACTAATTTTTTTGGTTCTATTTCATATACAGGAGTTGTTTGTTTATTTCTTGGGTTTGCTACTGGTTATGCTAGCATTTGTGTTTGGGATATATTTTCAACCTATGGATTTTGTGCTGGAGGTCCCATTATGGCTTGTTAGTTCTAATTTGGATATGTTTTCCCTTACACATAATTACTAGGGCCCCATCTAGGTTGTGGCCAAGCATAAGGATTTCCTTGACCAGCCCAAGGTTACAGATGGCCTTGAGTATACCAAGATTGATTTGCCCAATTGTGAGGATGCCATGTTGGTTGAGGGGACCAAAGTGGCTATCCCCAACATTGTGGTACTGTTTGAGCTACCCATGGCATCATCCAAGGATTAGGAGCTAGTCTTGGCATAAACTGTCCTTGGCTGGGTTGTCTTTGAACAAAATTCAATTCTTCTATGGTGGATGATGTCTTAGTTTATTTGAGTTAATTTTTTATGAGTGGAAGAAGAGAACAAGCATGAGTATCATGTTCTTTAGATTCATAAACAAGACATACTTCTATTTTATCTAAAGGACATTCCCCTATTGGATGCTTCTTCCTACATCTAGGATAATATATGGCTAATGGTTCAAGTTGGGCATTTGTTTTAGCTTGAAATCCATCCATGGTGGAGGTTAATTGAAATAATATGTATATTTTAAAATTTTTCAATTCATCCATTAGTTTTTTCATATTTGGATTTGAATTTTTAACCATTTTCCCCTTTCTAGGTCTGCCCCTTGTCCTTGAATAGTTTGTACAAATTTCTATGATTTCATCCATTCTTAATTGAGCAATATTTCCTCTGCCAATTAAATCAAGGGTTTCCCTAGATTCATCATCTAGACCTTTGAGAAAAATGATTTTAATTAAATCTTATTGAAGTACAAATCCACATCTTTTACTCACAAAGATGAACCTATCCAAATAATATTCCATATTTTCATCTTCTTCCTGTTTAATTTTGAAAAATTCTTTGTTTTGATTTCTTCCTCTACAATAATCTTGATATTTGTCTAGGAAGATAGTTTTCATTTATTCTCAATTGGTAATAGAATTAGATGTTAATCCCATAAGCCACCTCATTGTTGTATCCTTTAGAGTAGATGGAAACAACTTGAGTTTTTGATTATCTATCTTGTAATCATAAGTTTGACATAGTACTTTAAACTCAAATAGAAATTGGTCAAGATCCTCAGATGACATTCCTCTAAATATGGGTAAGTGTGCAGGTGAAATGTTATTCATAGTTGTTTCATCATCCTCTATCTAGATGGGATAGGTAAAGGTTCTCTCAGGTTCTCTTTTAGCTTCTTGTGCCATCTCTCTAGTATTTTACAGTCTCTTCTCCCAGTCAATGTGGTATGTGGTCTGCTTTAGGGATGGTGAAAAGTTAGGTGTAGGAGGTTGACTACTCAATTGAGAATCAAAACTTTCTCTCAATGGATCTTGAGAAATAATCTTCCTCCCTAAGGTTCTACTTGGTTCTAGTGACTGATCCACAAATTCTAAAGATGTCAATTTTGCTTCTTGTCTTGTAGGAGATAATGGTGCGTCCAATTGTTGCTCAACATCCTTACTTAAACTACAGGATGATGGAAATTCTTGTTCAGATATTTTGGGGAGAAATCTACCCTTTTAGTCTCATGGTCTACTCATAAATTTTATGATAACTTTTAGTGAAAATTTCTTGAATTACTAAATGAATGATTATTGCTCTTGTTGACAACTAATTAGAAAATTCCAACTAGTGATTCCGTGACAATGGCACCAAAATTTTTGGGTGTCATTATTCCCTTCATTAATCAACTTTCTATTGATGTCATATTTAACTAGGGTTATGTCTAAATCTATATGCAACAAGAAGAATCTTAATGGTTTAGTAGTTAATTATAGGTATTTGTATTTTTGTTTTTATTTTGGGGGAGTTTTTAATGTCTTAAGGACTTCTTGGTTAAAACCTTATTGGGATCAAACTATGAAAATCTACTGAAAGTAAACACATGTTGCAAAAATGAAATAAATTGTTGAAAATAAACACACTTTTGTAGAATGAAATAGATTGCTAGAAATAACACACTTTTGCAGAATGAAATAGATTACTAGAAATAACACACTTTTGTAGAATGAAATAGATTGCCAGAAATAACACACTTTTGTAGAATGAAATAGATTGCTAGAAATAACACACTTTTGTAGAATGAAATAGATTGTTGAAAAATGATTGCAAAGAAATAAGAATTTAATCTAAAACACCTACAGGAACAGTTCTACAACAAATTTTAACTTTTAAGGAATTGGAATAATTTATAAACTTAATAGAGCTACCTATTTGTTTTTGTGAATAAAATATAAATACTGACCAAAAAAGAATATCTTGGTTCTTTGGAGGAGTGGGCCCCTACTCCACCTAGAAATAGGACTGAATAACTTAATCCTCTTTCAAAATAGAAATGGCTATTTCATTGATAAATTTTTTTAAATTATAAAGATGTACTTATATATCCTTATCCCTATATTCTTCAATTATTTTTCCACCTCTTTCCTAAATTCCCAAGTCTGTATATATATTCTTCTACTTGTGGTGCATTGATTGCTATAACCATTTCATGGATCTTATGGAACTGAATCATGCCCAAAATAGATGATGAATTAAGATGTGGTTGGTTGTCCATCTATGTGATAAATGTCTTGAATTTGCAATTATGAAAATTGGAAGTTTGCTCTTGATTTAATGGGATCATTATTTTGATAGATCGATGGCCATTTGGAATAGATCGTTATTAGTTTCATGTTTAATTGCAAAAATTTTAGAGCTCATCTACAGGAGTGTCAGAGCTAATTTAAATAATTATAAATCTAAATATAGAGTTTCAAAACTAAGTCCAAAAATGTAGCTACTTAATATAGCATGGTGGGGTTCTAGAACTAAGCTGTATTGATTCCAATGCTTGCAAAAACATGCAATTTGCTTCATATTTATTCTTCAACCTGATGATGACCTATTTTATTACAAAACTTGAATTTTCCAAAACACTTGTTAGGAATTATAGAGATTTTAAAATGTTAGAATCACAATCAACAAAAGATGGATAATTACATCCTAACTCATATCAGATTAAAATAAAAGTCACAAAATGCAATCAAACTTAATAAAAAGAGAGAGTAAGATGAGGTCATTTATTATACATTTAATTAGCATATCCTAGTCTCATCAAGACACATTTATGATTAAGTTTTGTGAGGTGATGTTCATCAAGTAGTTCAAAATGTGCAAGACATTATTAATTATAATCACTCTTAGAAAGGATCTTATGCAAAAATATGTGAAGAGAAGGAATCTAAACTTTAATAAGTAAGACTGCTTCTACTCCAAAGACAAGTGAGAAAGGGGTACCACCCATAGAGGTTCAAATGATAGTATGATAGCTCCATAATGTGAAAGGGATATGAAAATTCCAATCCCAACTTGAATCACTTACTACTTTGGTTAGCATTTTGTTGAGGGTTTTACTATAAGATTTCACCTGTCTATTTTCTTGAGATGATAGGGCAAAGAAAAACTTAACTTGATGCCAAAATCATCATAAATACCTTGTACTTTCTTATTTTTAAAATATTTTCCATTATCAGTGATGATCTTATGAGGAACACCAAAGCAATAGATGATATGGTGATTAGTGAAATCAATAATCTTTTTGGCTTTGGTTGAGATAAGAGGAATGCAATACATCCACTTGATGAAATATTTAGTGGATGTAATAATAGATTGGTGTCATTGTGAAGAATGATGATTGATTTACCCTATGAGATTGAGACCCCATTATGAGAAGGGCCAATAATATTTGCATACTTGAAGGCCATGGGCTAGTGCATGATGTAAGTTGTTATGTTGTTAACATTTAACACACTTCTTTTAATAATCACAAAAATCTTGATTGAGAGTGGGCTAGTAGTAACCAAGGTTAAAGATACGTTTAGAAATGGCTAGGCCACTAAAGTGTCACCCATAGACTCCATCATGTGTTTCCTTGATATTGTGGGAATCATCATGACTACAAAGGCAATGGAGAAGGAGGCAATCAAAGCCACATTTATAAAGGATTCCCCTTAGTATGGTGTAATGAGAGGTAATCTAAAAAAAATCTTCAAGCATTCCTTGAAAAGTTGGGAGGAACAATGTCGAGGTTAATGTAGTTAAAATTTTGGTCATACCAAATGTCAAAAGAAGATGTTTCCATACTAAAAATGATGGGAAAGTTAGAATAGATATATGAGAGTGTGATAAAGTGATGGAGGGTGACAAATAGTTTAGATTTGATAGGTTGAGATGGGATTTGGGAAGTAAGGGAAGCCCTTATATTCATGAATATGCTGACAAATTAAAGAACTAACTGGAAAAGATAATGACCAAATGATGCTAAGAATAAATCTATGAGTTGTTTATAATTCAATAGGACATCATTTTTACATTGGTAGGATTTGTTGACCTAGTTGATCACAAGTTGAGAGTCACCAAAGATATTAATTGTTTTGAATCCTATAGTTAGAGAGGTTTGGAGACCAATGACCAAGGTTTTATACTTGGCCACATTTTTGGTGTTGTAGACACCTAAAACTGGCCATTGATAACCTTCAATTAGGTTTTTCGCTAATTTTCACCTAAAATGCACAATTTGGCCTAAAACACTAAAACATGATAAATAATGTGAAACTAACATATTCAAGTGCCAATTTTGGTCAGGGTATCCCTAAATGGGGCAATGTAATTTATGGGCCAACTAACTTTGATCAAATTAGTTTGAGGTAAAATGCTAATTTTGCACCCAGGTGCTCTGGATTGCTCTTTCCTATCAAATTTTTTACACAAGATGTGTGCCTTCATTATTTGTTGCTGGTAACATCCTAAATGGTAATATGGATCCAATGCATCTAACATTGAATTCTAATTTTAATCTAGTCAAATTTAGGACCAATAACAAGGTATTTTCATCAATTTGAGTAATTTGTGCACAAAGTGCTTAATCAAGATTAAGAGCTAATTAACTCAAATCAAGGCCTAATCAAGAATTATATGGAAACTTGTTGAAAAATTATTTTTGGAATTGAATATTTAATAGCTACGTCATCAAGTGACCTCATTCTTGGGAAGACATCCATAGGCCATAAATTCCATAACTATCAAGATTCATTCATCAATGCCTTCCATGATGCCCTCCATGCCTCTTAATTTCCCCTTCTTCCAATGTCATGATGATGATAATTACAAACTTAAATTTCAAAAATTTAATTAATCCTCAACTACACATCTCAATCTTGAAATGGATGGTTCAAGTTGATTATAGACACTCTCAAAAATCTATAAATAGAGAGGCATGAACATCATTTCTAAGCTTAATTTGTGCAAAGTTATAATGTAGGATTGGTTATAAAAGCTTCATTAAACTAATGTTACCATGCCAAATTTATTCTAATCTAGGCCAAGCCACAAGCCAAAGGTGTCAAGAAGAGATGGAGGTAGCCAAGATTCCATTGCCAAGGACTTCATGAGCACAAGCTGAGCAAACCACCACTACAAAGGCATTTAGAGCATCCAAGGAAGGTGAAGGAATTATTATGTTTTCATTCCTTGATTTTTAGTTGTGTTTTTCATTTGATTTTGTTAACTAAGCTCTCCCTAGTGTCTAGACCTAGAGATTTTATGTTATTAGTGTGTTTATTTCATTTTGTTTTCATTTTGGAACTAATGTTATACTAACCATCCTTTCTTGAGTCAAATTCCTAGATCCACATAATGGCATGCCCGATGGGACCAGACACATCCTACACATAAAGGAGATCATTTTGTAACTCTAAAATATTTATTTGAGCCTTTAAAAATATTACAAATTGATTTTTTAACTTTATGTTACCATTTTTGTTTACCACAATTTTACATAGTAACTAACATCAGTAAGAATATTGACATCAATTACCTATTTAATCAATGTCAATTATTAAAACTAACATCTGTTAGATCTCTATTAGCCAAAGTAACTGATGTCAGTGGTATTAACCAATGTTGGTCACTATGGTTTTCTAAAAACATAGACTCAAGAGCTAGTTTTTCAAAGTTCATTATTTCAAGCTAAAAAGAGCTTCAAAGCTAAAGGACATGCTAACAATTTTGCTATAAGACCAAGCTAGATATTTGCTTAAAACATGTTTAAATCACCTTTTCGCATGCTTGAAAATCAACTAATAACCTTATTTTGGTGTTTAAGAAATAAATTAGATGTTTTGGTGAATGTTTTCAAAGTTTAGAACTAATACCAAGGGGTCAAATAAACACCACCAAATCTTTCATTTTGGGATTCAAATTGAACACACTTGTCAATTTTTGTTTGCAATAGTTGTTTAATAAAATCTTTGTTTGGAAAAAAGAGGAATGTTGAGTATATACTCTTCCATTTGTCCCATATAGGGAACCCTTGGAATCAAAAGAGCCATTCCTATTGTAAATAGCCTAGTCTAAGGATTAGAAAGAAAGCCGTCTAAATCACTCCCTAAAAAGTTATCAAAGTTTATCTTTCTAATTTCATAATTTCTTTATTTTTTTGCATTTTGGCTTGTGAGGGAGACTTTATCACCTCCCACAAGTTCTTTAGGGAAGCTTTGACCCAGGGTTTCATCCCCTAGCATTGAATTCATTTGGCTCCTTTGGAGTTGTACGAGAGATGTAGTGGCACTTTGGACATCACACAACACTGAGTAAACAACAAGATGTAGTGGTTATAAAAAGGACTAGACCTTTTTACAACAAGCCAAGTGATACAAACCCAAACTATATGCTTTTCTTTTACATTGTTTGGTATGAAAGTTATTTTTCAATTGATTCCTCTATATCATTTGAAAACTTATAGATCTTAGACAAACCCCCAATTGCCATGAAAGTGTTGTTGGTACAAGGTGTGTCTCAAGGTCCATGTCATAGTTCTATCATTTTAGAAAAGGGGGGTGTAAAAAACCTACTATATAACACACATTTAATTTTGGATGAACACTTAAAATCCTCTCAAATGATGTATATTGATGGATTCCAACAATACCAAGCAACCTTTTCATTTTAGGATATAAGGGAGATTAATTAGTTGATCTTGCCCTAGTCTAAAGTCTTGTTTAGAGTCAAAACTTGGTTCAAACAAATAATACAAACCAAACACATAGTCCAAATTTTCCTTTGAAAAAAGAGGTGTTATGTTGTCTACATGAGATCATTAATTTTCTTTGTTCAAAAGTTCATCAAAAACTTGACAGTCATATCATCCACTTTGATGTGGTTATGCTGTCCAATTGAGTCTAAACCTTTACCAAAGTTGTTTAAGTCATTCACTTATAATCTAGATTTATAATTACACCTTTATAAGTTCATAGGGTTGATGTGTTAAGTGGGTTTGACATTTTCACTAAACTTGAGGGAACTTAGGTTTAATTTCTAATTTAGGTTGAAGGTCATTTAAGACTCATAATCATTGTCATCACTTAATAGACTTTTTTGTGCTAAACACTTGCACTTTGAGTCTATACGCCACCACATTTTGAGTCAAGAAAGGTAGTGTTATGCTTTCAAAATTATAGGAAAGCATATTTGCCTTAGAGAGTTTTTGAAACAAACCTTTTTGTCATACCTTTTGGGTAGTATACCATCATTACGCTACCAAAAACATTTTAAATATTATTTCATAGATCCTCTTGCATAAAGTTTCAAATTTGCTCCTACGTTTTTAGATCAATCCAAGTTTACTTTTATGATCTTTTCTCTAAAATGGTTATAATAATCACCTTTGTCTAGAATTTTTGTCAAAAGGACCAAGTTTTATACCATTTTTTGTGGGAAAATAAACTATTTCTAAAGTGCCTTTTGTTTTATACCTTATACTTAGTTGATCAAGTTCATGTGCAAGAATAAAATTCCTAGTGTTTATTAGAAGTGTTTCAAATATGTTAGATTAAAACTTTTATCTATTTCAAAGTCTATCTTTTGATGTTGTTTGGCCAAGAGTACTAACACATGCCTTGTTTGAGCCTAGCTTTTGACATCGCATTTGGCCAAAAGACCTAGCAAATTTTAAATTCCTAGATTAGACTGATTTGAAACACATTGACCTTAGATTTTGGCATTTTGATATTTGGTCCATTCACTTACTTATCTTTGTGTGAACATTGAAATGTTAGATACTTCATGCTAGCTTGTTTCCTCACAAATATTTACATAAACCTTTTGATCCTTTTGACATATCTAGACCATGTTGGGACATCATATATTTTAGACATTATCCTTTTTAGAGTTTTTATAACTCTATGACCTTTTATTGCAAAATAATTGACTATGGATCCCAACATATATTCTTACACTTATACTGGACTCATGTATAATCTAGGGATTAGTAATGAAGTTGTGTAAGAAGAAAAAATGCAAGACCCATATGTGGATAATATTGCTTATGAGATGGATTTTTATCCCTCATATAATACTCAATAAATGACACAAATCCAAGATCTATTAGCTAACTATCTAGTCAACACACCACCTTATTTAAAATAGGACCAAGAGCAAACTGTGTAATACCTATAGTGGATGAGATAGTACTTAAACAATCATATTCTACTAATATGGCTTCCATGTATGATCCATTTTTTTTTGGGTGACATTTTTTAGAGAAAAAAGATAAGATTTTGGTTATAGCCATTGAGGTAGGGGCCAAGTTTCTAGCAAACTTCCCCCATGAAAATTTATGAAGTCTAGTAAGAGTGCCCCACAATATCATTTACGATCAACAAGCTTCTTCTAGAAATCCTATGGATCTAGTCCAAACAACATACCAAGATCCTAATATTTTTGATCAAGGAAAAAACATCATGGAAGATCACTTTAACCAAATGTAGATAGCATATTGAACATATTTGAATCTAGCATGTGATTTCAATCAGATAAACATGGTAAGTAAACATCTCATTGACCTAGTTCCTTTAATAGGAGTTTTGATAGAGTTAACAATACAAGAGAATTACAGTTTTGACCCATTCATACAAACTACTTTGATAGATAACTTGATGCATATGCCTATTATTGAATAAGTGTCTTTGGCTTTTACAATGAATAGTGAGCCAAATGTAGTGGATAATATGCAAACAAAATCTAGTTATAATCAAAGTGGTACTAATACACAAACAAAGAACCAAAAACATGTGCCTATAGTTAATCCGATGAGTAGATCATCATAAAGGGGAGTAGGAGTTTCTACACTCCAACCTCAACTGACTACTTCCTCAAGTGTACAACTTATGGGATTAGGTAACTAAATAATGGCTAATGTCATGCTTCAATGGCAAAATGTGATGAATCCTCCTCAACAAGTAATGATTAGTATTCCACATCAACATGCATAATCTATTGTATCAATAAAATACAGGATAAATACAATAACCACCTCAATCAGGGGCAATAAATGTTCCATCTTGCCAGGTAGTGATGAATGTACCTCTTCAATTGTAAACTAATATGCCAATCTAAAACAAAGCAATGACTAGTCAATAACATGCAAATATTGGTCAATGATAGATTTTGAATCTACAACCTAATTTCACTTCCTCATAGGGATTCATATAACAAAGAGGTCCCCATGTTTCTTAAGTACCTACTAGACAACTATTGGTTCAAAATTTGCCACAAATCCAGAGACAGGGTCTTGGCCCACAAGATCTCACTCAATAATAAGGTTAACTTAGTCAAAAAGATGTCCCTTTTCAACCTTAATAAGCATAGTATAGTTATATCCCTCCATCCAAACCATAAAATCCTCTAGGTCAAACCTTTATTGCCAACCTAAACTAGACTATCACACAACCAAGTGTATAATTTAAAGTACATCCTAATCCACATATGCATATTCTTGGTCTATTCCCCAAGCAAGACACTATACACGAATAGGTATCTCCATCATACCCTGGTCAAAGTGTTCCACTTGTGACCTCCCAACCATTTATCCAAACTAATGTTTTCCCTCAAACCAATATTCCTTCCAATTTTCTATCCCAAGAATTGCAACAGAGGAAGGATGCAATTGTTGCCATTCAAGCTGGTAAACAAACTTAAAAGTTCAAATTAGATGACATATGTTCCTATTCATTCAATATGGAGTATTTTTAGATACCATTTCCTTTAGGATATGAACCACCCAAATTTGATAAATACAAAGGGAAAGGTGACCCTAAGGCTCATTTGAAAAAATTCTTTATCACATGTTAACCAATGGCATAAAGCGACATATACCTTTTTCTATTCTATTGTTTCCAAGGAGCTTGGCTAGACAAGCCTTGGAATGGTTTTTAAAGTTTCCCAAAAACTCAGTAGAAAATTTTGATGATCATTTTGATAAGTTTGTGTAAGACTTTTCTTATAATCTCAAGCATGAGATTTCATTGGTGGATTTAATGTAAGTAAAGATAAAAGCCAATGAGATTTTTACAAGTTATTTACAATGTTGGAGATCCCTTGTAAGCCATTTCACCCATAGTTTACTAGATAAATAATTTGCATACTGAGATAACTTATCACTTGAAACTATAATGTGCACATACTTTCAAGGAAATCATTGATAAAGGTTTATTGATCAAGTAGGCACTCATTAATAAAGGAGTCATCAAGCTTAATTTAACTAATCAAAATCAAGGTGTTAATCAATGAAATTACCAACATCCCATTTAATCACAATCATCACAACTGACACAGGATAATAACCAAAAAAGACCAAAGTAATTTAACCATAATAGGAATGTTGTGGGAAATGGAGTAACCAAATATTGTCATGTGAAAATGGTGCAAACATCATCTACACCACCTTTTTATCCTAATCCTACCTAAAAACCTCTCCAACCAATGTTGTAGGCATAACAACCAAGACTTGTATAATAAATATAGTATATGTTACCATTGCAAACCCCTCCTAAAAGAACTATGCCTATATGTCAAGTATTTAGTGACCAAGGAGAACTTATTGAGTCTATATTTCACAAGATTGTTGCTACTAATATGATTAGTGGGCCTATACCAAAGCATTATCTACAAGGCATTACTTATCCTGATTATTATTATGAAAACAAATTTTGTAACTATCATTAGGTCAATGGGCATAATCTATGAAGATGTGTCTAAAAAAAGCATTTAATTGAGAATATGTTGGATAATGGGGAGATACAATTAGATAATGGTTCTTCCACTTCTAATCAAACTCTTGGGATCTATCAAAACCCCTTTCCTCAACATAACAATCAATAATAGTAGAACAATCAATAATAATAAAAATGGCCAATGCAATAGCAAAATCAATAGTATCAAAATTAAAGGCTAGACTAGTAGAACCAAAAAAATCAGTAGTAGAATGCACAATGATAGAACAATGGATAAAACCAAGGTCATAATGGTAACAACCAACAAACCTACCATGTATTTGTACATGACTATAATAGGGTTGTAGTTCATATTGTAGGGGGTATCATTAATACCATCTCCATTAATCCTAGATGAAATACTAATCATCCTAGACCATTGTTAAACAACAATATTCAACCAAATCACATAGATAATATTTCTTTGACTTGGGAGTGCATATAGGCAAACTAGCAAGCCAGGACTTCCCCTTTTAGATCTTATAGTGACAACTCATTCTTTCCACATGACCACATGTAAGTGCACCAAAAATTGAGACTTGTCCTATCTAGTCCCACACCATTTCCAACATCGATTAGCAATAATGGTCTATTATTTAATCTTGATTAATCAATAATAATTTAGAGGTGAAAAATTACTATCTTAGGCCCACAACCATTCACCACTTTTCTTATCATCCATCCAACTATTCAACCTTGGAATAAACCATTCAATACTGACTAAGACAAGAAGTTTGACATTGTGGAATAATTGTAGAAGGCACCAGCACAAATTTATATCTTAGATTTACTATGAATGTCAATAATCCATAAAAACATCTTGAATGAGTTTTTGACCCAATCCACTATTGCTAATGACATATCCCTTGATAAATTTCAAGATTTGGTTGGACACCTAGCTCCAACCCAGTAAGTCACATTTAACCAAAGTGGTATATCTTCCCTTGGCCTACTCCATAACAACCTATTATACATATAAGTTTTTATAAAGCTACATAAAGTGAAATTTTTCCTTATAGATAATGGGTCTGGCCTCAACATAGTGTCTCTAAAGCCTATCAACCTTCTTGGGTACACAATGGTAGATCTCCAAATAGAAACAATAACTATCAAATCCTATGATAATTAAGAAAGATAATTCAAGGCACCATTAGTTTTCTAGTTGTCATTAGGCCTTTGACCCATGATACACTTTGTCATGTGCTTGATCTTGAGTTATCATATAGCATGCTTCTAGGTAGGCCTTGGTTACATGAGATTCATGCAGTCCCATCAATGTTGCACCAATGTATCAAGTTCTCCCACTCAGGGATGGAAGTGAATATTCCAAGATATTTACACCTATATGAACACTTTAAGCATATTAAGGCCAAATTTCAAAGCTATAATTATCAATATAGTATGAATATAAGTTCCAATTTAGACAAAGGAAGGGTTATACTTATTGATCCTTCACTAGATAATTACATAGATCCTAATACCTTGGATTCCCTTTCCCACATACCACCTCTTAAAGCTTCTAATCATTTCACCATTTTAGATAATGGATAAGGAGAGTATGTGACCCATGATACATTTTATATTTCCAATATTTCTCAGAATCCAAAAACCTTTGGGTGACCTAAAGTCATTCCACATATGCATTGGCAACAAAATAACAAAGATAAGGGACCTATTACATTTGTAACAACATCTAGCCAAAGATGACCCTCTTAAAGGGGATGAATCATGGTTATAAAATGATGACCAAGTTGATTGTTATAAAAATGTAAAGTATCCTATTCCCAATAGGATCATGGATTTTTACAATTATGAAGGAAGAGGCCTTAGACTGAATCAACAAGGAACCATTGAGCCAATTTCCATGACTAAGTATAAAAGACATTTTAGACTTGTATTTATACTGCTTGGGGGTGACCCCACATATCTTAATCAAAATCCATCACCAAAAAATAGTGATGATGATGCCGACAACAAAGTAGAGTCTGATCATAACCTCACCTTTAATAACCTAGTTGAAACTAACATGTTTGATAATAATTCCATTTATACCATTACATTGGCCTTTTATCACAACCCTTTGCCATTATATTATACCCAACTAATAGATTGGGACTAATAAGAATCTAGTCTACCAATTGATGAGTTATAAAATGATAAGTCATTCTATTATTTCTTAGGCCTTAGAGATAATGTTTCATTGGGAGATGACAAATCAAGATCTTAATCACATTGGATCCTATAGCCTATTTTGGAGAGTGAGTGAACACCCTTAGCCAAAAACAAATAATTAAAACATTGAGGTCACAAAGTGAAAACCTCTTTTAGGTATTTTTTGACTAGGGAAAAATTAAATATAAAGGCCAATCTAGTGGTGAAAACCTATTTCAGGTGCCATTAGATAGGAGTGTTTATTTTTCTTTGAATTTAGACTAGGAGACCACCAATAATGAATTTGGTTGTGGATTAGAGTTTAAATTTATGCAATAATAATTATTTGATCAAATTCTCCATGAATTTTTGACTATTTTTATTACATGGCTAGATCTCCCATTAGGGAACTCAGATTCATCGTGCCTAAGAGAAATTGAAGAGCAAGTCGTAACAAAGGACCCTGATATTATTCAATAGTTTAAGTCACTGCCTACTATCTTAGAAGATGGTTTGACCCTTCTAGTTAAAGATAAAATAGAGGTAAATATTGAGACTCCATCCAACCTAAAATGGATAAAATTAGGTGTGTACCATAATAAGGAGGAATGTGACATCTGTTTAGTTATATTAAGAGAGTTTGTGCATATTTTTGCATGGGCCTATTCTGACATGCTAGGTTTAGATCTTTCCTTGGTTCTATGCCATCTTGTGGTTAATCCTGATGCCAAACTAGGATTAACCACAAGATTTTTGGATTTTTGGGAAGTCCTATCCAAAAATCTTTTATGTACTATTTATTATTAGCCCACAATGGATGTGATACTACTGCATATGTAAAACAATGTGACAAATGTCAATGGCATGCTAATCTGATTCATGCCCCAATAAAAACTATGAAACTGATGTTGACACCATGGCCATTTTTGACATGGGGACTTAACCTCATTGGGAAGATTAACCCCACTTCCTCTGATGGCCATAAACATATCCTTACTACCATCGAGTATTTCACTAAGTGGTTTAAAGCTATGCTCCTCACTTACATGACTAGAAAGCAAATTACCAAATTCATTTTCAACCATCTCATTTATCACTATGGTATACCATCTGACATTATATCTGATAATGGAGGATCATTCAATAATAAGGATGTAGAATAGCTATGTATAGAATATAACATCACATAACATTTTTCTATATCATATTACCCTCAAAGTAATGGCTAAGCTGAAGCATCCAAAAAAACCATTGTCAACATTCTCAAAATGATTGTCAATGATGATAGTCATGATTGGCACCTCCAAATATTCCCTTCCCTTTGGGCATACCATACCAATCATCGTACCCCCATATGAGCCACTCCATACTTACTTGTTTATGGCACTGAAGCCATACTTCCCATTGAGGTTGAATTACCTTCATTATGGATCTATTTCAAGCATGTTCTAGATGATCATGACTATCCAGTAGCTCATATGTAAGAGCTAGATCTACTTGATGAAAAATTCACAACCATTCTCAGCAATCTTCAAGCATATTAGAACTGACTCAAAGGCCACTATAATCAATGTGTTAAGTATAGAACATTTGGAATTGGTGATCTTGTTCTTAAAGAAAACCAAAATAATATCATGGTTGAGAAGAAGTATAGTAGGAAATTCAAACCAAATTGGATGGGGCATTTCATCATTACTGTAGATTATGGATCAAGATCATATGGGCTTGCCACACCAAATGGAGCAGAACTTCCTAAGCCAATTAATATTATTCATCTCAAGTGGTACTATGCTTGAATGCTAAGGTATATTATCTATAAGGACTATTTCAATTATTCCATTTTATCTCTATTCTTATTTATGTAGATGCCATCCTTATCTTGCTCTTTGTCATATCCACTTTATATTTCTATTCTATCAACCCACTATATTCTGAAGCCTAGCTTATTTGACCTTAGTTTTTGCCATTCATTACATAGTTTTAGCATCAAGATACCTGATCAGTTTCATTAGTTGGTTCATCTACTTTAGACAAAGACCATATTTTGAAATAGTGTGATAAAAATTTTGGTAGTTACATCCTTCATTTGTTATTTATTTCTTATTACCAATCTTGCTACTAATTATAACCACATTTGGGCAAAATAGTACCATTGATCTATGCCATTGTGTCTTATTTATAAAAAACTATGGGAAAACTAGGGGCAACATTAAGAATTTTCATACCAACTTTTCACTTCTTATGCCACATTGTACCTTTTTACCAACTATGCTTATTTTGTTTGGATTGATTGTTATCTAGTTAAGTTCCTCCACTATAAGGGTAGAACTACAATGACTTGAGGTCCTACTCTAGGAATATGTAGGTAGAGATCAATACTTATTGAGGTTAGCTCAGTCACCCTTCTCCACCACACTCTCACCATTTCATAAACAACTTAAGACACACTCTCACTATTTTTCAAGTAACCTAAACCATGATCTCGCTATTTTGTGAGTAACCTAATCCATGCTCTCAGTAGTTTATGAGCAACCTAAGACATGATCTCACCATTTTGTGAGCATATTAAGTTTTAATGTTCTCACTATTTTGAAATCAACCTTTATTTAAATACTCTCACCATTTTGTGAGTTTGAACCATTTAGTGTCTCATCATTCTTGATCAAGTTGAGACACTTCAAAAAAAATTAAAAACATTTAAAAAATAGTTAGAAAATAATAAAAACATTGACCACTTCTTTGCCTTAAATATTCTGGGAACCCTTACTAAGTTACTAGTAAATAATTTATCACTTAGTTTCCCCATTCTTTTTGGCCCTTTTCTCTCATGCACTTGCCATTTTGCAAGACCATTCCTCTTCTTATATCACATCCATTCTATTTATTTTCATTAGTTATCACATTCTTCCCATTCCCTAGGAGAACTACATTTGACCTAAAGTTTTTTTTATTGTATATTACATCTATGAAACTATGTGGGCAACACCCACTTGCCTAGTGCATATGGATACACCTCGTCCACCACCTCCCTTTTATTCTATTCCCCCATTTTGTTCATTTGTTAGATTGTCATCTATTTTATAGGGGAAATGTTCATAGCATTTCTATTGCATTATTTGTTTATTTGTTTGTTTTTGCTTATTTTGTTTACTTGTCTACCTATTTATTTAATTTTAGCACTATTACCTTGATTTATTTTATGTGTGTCCATCAGGTGATTCCTTATCCACACTTACTCTTGAATCTATCCATATTCATATGTTTACATTGTCATCATGGTTTCTATCATTGATGCATTGTTCTCTATTGAGTATTGGATTATGGGAGTCAATCCTTATGCATTTCTTGACCAATTCTTCATAATGTTATGCCATGATGCATATTGACACATGATATAACAAAACTTAGATTTAATAAGTCTATTCAATAATGATAGCATATTTTTGGCATAAACATCCCAATTTTATCCCAATCATATCCCAAATAGAGTAATTAAGCATGAAATAATTTCAACCTTTATTAGTTTGGATGAGCATCTCCTTACTAGTAGGTTATTACAATTCATTATTACCCTTTATGTTAAGTTATCCTCATCCTCAACCAAGTTTATCATGTTTGCCATAATTGGGGTTAGTGATTAGAACTGCCTATGGACAAATCATTGCACACCATCCCACCTGCATTTCTCAATGCTTATAACTGCCTTTTGGAAAATCATTATGTTGTCACCACTTTACTTTTTCTACCCATATAGGGGCATGCTATTCTCTTGTTTTTCTATCCTAACTAGGGAAACTCCATCTTCTTAAAGATTATAACCACCCTTGGGAAAATCATTGTGTTATCATACCATGTTGTTACTATCGGGGTATAATATTCATAACCACCTTTGGGAAAATCATTGCACACCATCCCACTTACATTCTCAGTGACTTTGAATACTTTTTCAATATCATTATGTTTTCACCCCCATCATCTTTCCTTTCTTTGGTCTCCTTGTTTTACTTCTTTATTTTCAAGGGACCATTTTCTAACCTACTTGTGCCAACCATTCCCTTGAGGGGGTATCATATAATTAGTTTATCATCATTATAGTTGTAGGCATATAAGACATTTTCATTATTTGAGAAGATGTTATTGTGATTATAGCTTGCAACACCTTCCTAAATTGGGGCAAACTATAGACACCTAAAATTAGCCATCGATAACCTCCAATCAAGATTTTGGATAATTTCCACCTAAAACACATAATTTAGTTAAAAAATACTAAAACATGCTAAATGATGTGAAATTGACATATTCAAGTGCCAATTTTGGCCAAGGTATCTTGAAATGGGCTAATGCAATTTATGGGCTAGCTAACTTTGATTAGATCAGTTTGAGTCAGAATGCCATTTTTGCACCCACATGCTCTAGATTGCTCTTTCCTATCAAATATTCTATACAAGATGTGTTCCTTCATTATTTATGATTAGTAACATCCTAAATTGGAATATGTATCTAATGCAACTAACATTACCTTCTAAATTCAATCTAGTCAAATTTAGGACCAATAACAAGGTATTCTGATCAGTTTGAGTAATTTGTGCATAAAGTTATTAAACATGATTAAGAGATAATTAACACAAATAAAGGCCTACTGAAAAATTCCATGAAAACTTGTTGAAAACTTATTTTTGTAAATTAATATTGAATACCTGCATCATCAAGTGACCTAATTTCTTGGGAAGACATCCCTAGGCCATAAATGCCATAAATATTAGAATTCATGCCCTCCATGCCTCATCAATACCTTCCATGATGTCCTCCATCCCTCTTAATTTCTCCTTCTTCCAATGTCATGATGAGGATAATTATAAAATTAATTCCAAAAATTTAATTAATTCTCAACCACACATCTCAATCTTGAGATAGATGGTTCAGGTTGTTTCTAAACATTCTCAAAAATTTATAAATAGAGAGGCCATGAACATCATTTCTAAGCGTAATTTGTGTAAATTGTAATGCAAGATTGTTTCTAAAATCTTCATGAAACTAATGTTACCATGCAAAATTGATTCCAAGCTAAGCCACAAGCCAAAGGTGTCAAAGAGATATGGAGGTAGCTAAGCTTCCATTGCCAAGGACTTCATGAGCACAAGTTGAATAAGCCACCACTGCAAAGGCATTTAGAGCATCCAAGGAAGGTAAAGGAATTATTATGTTCTCATTCCTTTATTTTTGGTTGTGTTTTTTATTTAATTTTGTTAACTAATCTCTCCTTAGTGTCTAGGCCTAGAGATGTTATTCTTTTAGTGTGTTTATTTAATTTTGTTTTCATTTTGGAACTAACACCATACTAACCATCCTCTCTTGAGTCAAATTCCTAGATCTATAGGTTAATTCAAAATCAATTTTAAATGAAATAGGAAGAGGTTGACTACTAATGGTAATGATAATAAATATATCACCTATATCATGTTGGAATTTTGAACCATCAAAATACATGGTCATTTGGTAGGTGGGTTCTTCCTAGGAAAGAGTTGTGATGGATTTGTCTAGAAAATCAAGAGGAAGTGGTTGGTTAATTGGTAGAAGAGCTTCAACTAACTAATCAATGATGACTTTCCCTTTAATAGACCATTGCTAAAGAAACTCAATATCAAACACATTTAGGAGCATGAGTCACTTCGCCATACACTAGTTTTGGTATGGTTTAGAGTGCATGTACTTGAGTGGGTTAGTATTAGTTATGACATAGGTTTTATGATTAAAAAGGTAGTGATAGATTTTGGAGGCCATAAATACTAATGCAAGGTAAAGTTTTTTAGGATGAGTATGCTGAATCTCATATTCTATAAGTGTGCATCTAATGTAGTAAATAGCTTACTCTTTATTTTATTCATCATGATGACTAAGCATTGCCCCTAGAGAATGTTCCATGGAAAATATATAAAGGTAAAAGGATTGGTCCTATTTAAGAGGAATAAGATTGGGTGGAGAAACAAGGTACTCCTTAATTGAATCAAAATTTTGTTGATAGTCTTTAATCCACTTAAAAGATGTGTCTTTCTTTAGGAGATGGTGAAAGGGTTGGTATCTATCTAATAGCTAGGTGATGAAGAGATGGATGGATTGGAGCTTCCCCTGTAGGTTATGGAGTCAATTAAGGTTAGTAGGAGAAGGAATCTCCAAGAGTGCTCTAAATTTTATAGGCTCTATTTAAATTCCTAAAAGAGAGATAATAAATCCAAGAATTTTTATAGATAAGACCCCAAAAATGCATTTCTTTAGGTTGAGCCTGGCATGATAATGGATTAATTGGTCAAATATGATTACAAGAATAGCTAGGTGATATTTGTGGTACTTGGATCTCCCAAATAGGTCATCCACATAATCCTCTACAATTTTATAGATGAGATCATGAAATATGTAGGTCATGGCATGCTAAAAGGTTACTCCAATGTTCTTTAGACCAAAAGGCATGACCCTATAATAATATGTTCCACATGGAGTGATAAATGAATTTTTATGTTGATCTTTATGGTTAATCAAGCTTTGATTATATCCTAAAAAAGTATCAATGAGAGATAACATCTTATGGCCATTTGTAAGATCAACAAGTTTGTCGATGTTCAGTAAAGGAAAGTCTTTCTTTGGGAAAGTGAGGTTGAGGTCATGAAAGTAGATGTAGAGGTGAAGTCCCCATATGGGTTTGGTAATGAGAACAATGTAAGAAACCCATTATGGATAGTCAATGAGTTGAATGAATTAAATGGATAAGAGATGATGAAGTTCTTATTTGACAAGAAGGGCTATGTGAAGATGTATCCTACAAAGATTTTATTGTACTAGCTTAACCTTAAGATGGGTGACAATGTTATATAGGTCAATAGAAGAGTCAATTATAATCATATCCTAATATGACTAAGTAAATAATATGCTATGATCATAAAGGAAACAAGGGTAATCTTATTGTTTTATTGAATTTAAATATTGGCTGATTTTGATGATATGGGGGTTATCTTGAGTACCCAAGTTGGCATCAATAATGGATTCATTCAGCATGGTTTGGTTCTTAGGAAGAAGGGATTTATGAATTATTGGATCCTATGCACCAAGGTAGGTGAGAATAGAATCATTATCCTAATGTTGGATGGTGTTGATGGTAGGAGAATCACTCTCTATCATTTTAGGATGGATGAGAGGAAGGGTCTTAGTTTAGCCTCCTTTTTGATAGGTCATGGGTCACAAACTAATTATAGTGATAAATACAGTAGATGGGATGATATCAAAGTTATCAAATTATGAGGGAGTTGGGGTTGGTGAAGATGAAAGATCTTCATTGATGGTAGTGATGGGTTTTAGTAAGGTGGGTTATTCTATTGTTAAAATTCCAATGCTAAGTAACTCATGAGGCTTTTGAGTTTTGATTATGGATAACTCTTGAGGTCCCTATTCATAAAATCTAAGGCCAAACCCCTTCCAAATATACCTATAAAGGTAATTTTTGGCAAAGGATAATTTATTGAGGTAAGATAAGTCAAAGGTGAATGATCAAATTAATGAGATAGTGGTGGCAGTAAAAAGTGGTTGATCAAGTCCCCAATAGATGAAATTTGTTTGATTATTGGGAAGCTCAAAATAGATGATGGTTTCAATGTTGGGATCATATAAAGGGTCATGTTAGAGGTTCCCATACTCTTGTGGAGTAGGGAAAACATCTAAAGCTAAAATATGATACTCCCTAAGTGAGAGACATTGGATTGTGGATTTGAAAGGGTCTTATATAGGGATCTAGGAAGAAGGGATAGATGAGCTAGTTAAATATTCATCATTGTTGTGGGTGTGAGTGTTGTTGGTTTTGGTTGGTGGTGAGGTAGTGTTGTTAGTAGTTTATTATGAGGTGGATGAGGGGGAAATAAAAAAATCATTAGGCTAATATGTCATATTTTAAGAGGAAAAAGGAATAGGGTTAGATTTTATGGTAATAAATTGACCTTCATGATCAACTTTGACACATTGATGTAATGTAAAAGGGACACAACTCATGGCATAGATCTAAGGGTATCCAAGTAAAACATTGTATCATAACTCACCCTCTATAACATAAAATAGTTTAATAAAGGTGAGAGGTCCCAAGAAGATATAGAGGATAACTATCTCCAAGGTAGTGGCCATGGTATCATTGAAGGAGTGAAATACTGATGCACTTTCTAAGATGATGTTCTTAGGTAGCTGAAGTTGGTCATAAGCACAGGAAGAAATAATGTTGATGTTGGATCATCTATTAATAATCACCCTTTTGACATGGGTTTTATTTATGTACATAGTGATGCGGAGGGGAGGATCAAGATCCTCAAAATGAATAAGAGGTATTTCAAAATACTATAAGTTGATGAAGGTATAAAGATGGAGGGCTCCAAAAAAAGGTGAAATAGGTTTAGGTTCATCTAGTTAAACTATTATAGATTATAGAGCCTCTATGAATGCCTAAAGATGGTAGGCTGAGGTGTTTATTAGTTAATAAAGGCTCATTTTAAATGGTGTCTAGTGATTTTTTTAAAACATGATATGTTACATGGAGTTAAAAGAGTTGGAGGGAAAGGTTCCCAAAATTGATACTTTGGGTTTGGGTGGTGGGATAGCTGGAGGTGTAGGTGTTTGGGTTTAGTTATAAGGATGAGGGGTTAAAGGGTATATCCAAGTAATGGAGACTTTGTATTTTTCTTTTTCCTTTTACTGGGCCCACAATGGGGTAACCATATGAATAGTGTGGATGTGGGTATTTGTCAAGTTTGATGGTTGCTTTGGTTCCCCCTCTTGAATCTTGGGTGAGAGAGGGGGAGTAGGTAAATGTTAGATAGGTTAAGTTGATGGTTAGATTGGTAATGGAGGTAAAATAGGTTTTTATAATAATAGATCATCCTCATCATATATGCTATGAAAAATTTATTGGAGAGATTTTTAGTTCTTTGTGTCATGTCCTAGTGCCATATGGTATGCACATATCAAGTTATCATTGAACTAGGAGGGTTTGGTATTGGAGAGGTAGAATGGTTTGATAGGTGGTAAGCTAATGGAATAATTTTTTAATAACCTTTATATTATGGTTGAATACTATTTATTCAAAAATGTTGGAGGTGATGAGTTTATATTTTTAGGGATGGGAACCTTCTTAGAAGTAGTTTTCACCTTAAAAGTTATAGGTGGTGGAATTATTTTAACTGTTGGATGGGATTACTTAGTTATGGTTGGATTTGGGGTAACTAATTTCAAAGTGGAAGATTTAGATGATGAAGGGTTGGATATACATGGGAAAGTAGAGGTGGATTGTCTAGTTAAGAATTATGGAGAACTAGATGGTTTGGTAGGTATAGGTAGTGTTGACGCTAGAAAGTGCACCCAGTTGGTAGGGAAACAGGTTCCTGTCCTCTCCCCACAACATGGAAACCCCTCTCTCACCTATGGGATGGTGACGCAGGAGAGGAGAGTCTCTAGGTATGGGCTAGTTCCCTCTGATGTATCTTTTTTGTTTTAGGCAGCGCAAAAATATAGGTATATAGATATACTGGGGGGGATGAAAAGGGAGAGAGAAAAAGCATGAAAACAAATAGCCTACTCTAAAAGAGGTGATACACCAAAAATGAAATTGACCTTCCCACATCCACACTCAAGATCAGACAAAAATATACATACACTCAGATCTGCCAGAAAAGACCAAGTCTCTGGGATGACAGGGAGGTTCTTATGGAAAGCACAAGAAATAGGGACTCACCAAGGTGCTGAGAAATACACTGTAAGTGACCTCACTTGTTTTATACCTCCAAAATAGAACTCTACTCCTGGCAGCAGCAGAGAGTGGCACTTTATAGATCACAATTTTGATGGTGTTGAACTTGTGAGAGCATCAAGAGACAATGACTGGACACAGATTAACATTCAATGCATACTCTGGATAATCCATCCAAATAAAGGTAAAAACTGTCTTTTATTGATTCAGGTGGAGAATTTGGAGAGTAGTGCTCTTTACAAAAATGTGAGAAGATCCTGATAAATGACCAAGTCTATGTCTATATAGGGGAAGAGCCAAGAGGAGTCAAGTGGTAGCTTGAGTCTCATTGGGAAGAGAGAAAACACTATTGATGATGTCAAAATTCTATTGGGACCACGCTTGCTTCCTTGTTTTGCATGCTGGTCTTCTCCTTTGGTGGCTGGGTGGGTCTTTTTCAATGTTCTACAGGTGTTTTTTGCCACCTACTATTGTGGGTGGCAAATTTGCGACCCACTATCATGGACTTCATGCAGAACTTCTACCGACATCAGCTGATAAGCTACCGACCACGATAGTTTTGCCGATGTCGATCGATGTAAGCTGCCGATTATGGCAGTTTTGTTGATGTCGACTGATGTTAGTGGCCTTTTTTTCTCCACTGGCTACTTCACATGGTAATTTTTCTACCCTCTGCATGTGTGTAGGTAGTCTCTTCTTACCCATCAGTGTTGTGGGTAGTGATTTTGCCACCCTCTACATTTTGTTTGCCCTTCTTTTTGTCTTAGTGTTAAATGCCCCAATTTTTTCCTCTCCTCTTTCGTGAATGTTTGAAGACTCTACCTTCTGCTATTGTGAACACCAATGAATGAGGCTGATGAACCAATGCTCTAAAATAGAGATGTTAAACCCTAAAGATGGACCTTGTAACCTAAAATGACTAGCCATGTAAAGTAGGTGTAGAAGGTGACTGAGATTTTACCTGAGGGGCAAAATTGGGTCAACAAATTGGCAACTCACAGGGTAAGTGTGCCTGCTATGCTTAGAACCTAGTTGCCTTGCATATCCATTGGGTGCAGAGTCAGATGGTGACTTTGAAGAGAGTTATCCATAGCTTTCGAGATCCCAGAATTAAATACACAAAATTTACCCCCACAACGAAGGGAAACACACAAGGCTAAAAAACAACTACCTGTGAAACTACACTTAGGGAAAATAGGAAAAACAACTAAAAGAAAACTATTATGTACAACTAACTAGGAATGTTCACATCCCTCTTGGATCAAAACGAAAATTTATTAAGTCCCCTTCCTAGTGAGACGACTTATCATGATAGGCAAGTAGCTGGAAGAAAAAGAGATATGGTGACTTGCTCTTCTTGCCTGTCACCTGAGTTCGCTAGGAACCAAGTAGATATTCAAACATGCCTCTGATATATACATACTCTGATTGTCCTTGGAGGCCTATTAAATGTTGGTCCCTGATATTGGTGCCCTTCACCAAGAAATCAATGGCTACCAGCTCATCACCGTAAGCCTTATGATCTGCACAATTTTTTTCCAATGTATCATGGTCTGATTTATTTCCCTCTACTTCACTAAAAACTCTGTCAGACTCATCCTCTACTTCCTCTTGGCCTTCTTAAAGAAGGGAAAATGTGGCAATGTCTAAAAGGGGCTCACAAAATGATTGTTCATTTCGTAAGACTTCACTTTCTTATTTAAATCTCAGTTCTTCAAGGCATTCCTCCATGAAGACAGACTTCTCCTTTTCCTCTTTGCTGATTAGGGTCTCTAGATTTTCAAGAATATTCCCCTGATCTTCTTCTAACTCAGGTTCTTCCATGTAGTCGATCTCATCATCAAAGCAATAAGGAAGTTCATCAAATGGAGGAGAAGAGAGCTTACCATGCATTTGTTTCTCTTCAAATTTCTGGAACATCTACATATACGTAAGGTCTACATCTTCTCCACTGCTAATAAGGTATTCACAAGGAGCGTCAATGATGATTTCTTCTTCGTTGTCACTCATAATAGCCTCCTGAAGACTTGTAGATTGGATATTTTGCCCCTCACTTGCCTCTTGCAAAACAAGTTCTTCTTCGAGAAGGGATGAAGTGGAGAAAACATGTGGGAGAGGGGCAGCCCTTGAGCTAGAATCGAATGATTCTCTTCCCTCCACTTAATCAGCACTTCATCTATATCAGGCACAGCCTGATAACTCTCTTGGAAATGTGTAGGTGGGGTGTGTTCAGGCATGGAATACGTTGTTTGGTCTAAACCGTCCATCATACATTGGTTGAGGGAACTCTCTCTGAATTCCAAATCTGCTATTCTCTTGCCCAGATCTTCTTGGAAAAGCTTTTCCTTGAGGCTGCTAGTATCATCATAGGCAGGCACAGCTTCAGCATCTTCAAGGTTTTGAGAAAAACCTTGCTTTTCTTCTTCTTTGCTGCCCCATGATTCCACTGTCTTCCCCCAATTCAAGATCTCTAAATTTGAATTCTGTTCATGTGAACATGCAACAACTTTGTTTTCCATAAGGACCTGAGGCTCTTCTGCAAGCTCTAAAAAAATTAACTCCCTTTCAACGAGTAGCTTCATCTTAGCCTCTAAGTCTTTGATATGTCTGGCTAGGTTTTCTTGGAAGAGTCTTTCTTGGAGGTGGCTAGCATGATCCTCTTCAAAGCTCTGAGCTGGTCCTTGACATTCTTTCCTCAAACTTGGAATTTGCACATCATGTTGGAAAACTTGGGGATGCTGAGGAATGCAAGGAAAACACTGTTGGTGTGTTGGAGGAGCCTCTAGAAGAGGGACGTGCTGGCTGGTGGTATTATTCTCAATGAAAGATTCCTGATCTAAGGAGTTGAAAAGATTGATCTTCATGGGAGGTTGCTCTGATACCCTCTGGTGTTGAAAATCTAGGCACATGACATTGGGAGCAGCTGTATTTGATGAGTTGGAATGGGCAAGTGCAATTTGGTAAAATGGATTTGGTGTAAAAGAGGGGGTTTTCTTTAGGTTAGGAGGGGGCACGCAAGGCTGGTTGCCTTGAAAAGATGGATTTCTCCATTTTAGTACCTCTTCCTTCATGGATTATACGGCTTGTGCTTGCCTAAACAACCACTCCTCTTTATACATCATCTCCTACAGATATTTGTATTGCTCTTCCAACTTGTCAATTTCCATTGCCTACTTCTCAAATTCCAACACCATCTCCCTTATAGTTTCATGGTAACTAGGAGAGCTACTTGAGGGGATTCCATAAATATTTTGAGTCTAATCAATATTATATGAAGGAGAACAAAATCCATGATTTTTTGCAAAAGAAGAATACATACAAGAAGTGATGATTTTTGAATGGTACTAGGCTATTTAATCGGTAGATTTACTCAGAGTCACTAGATGCTGAAGAAACTTAATTTGTTGTAATAGGACTAACATCAATCCTGAACTTTACTGCATTATCAACTTGTGGTCCCACCAGGTGTGCCAAAATTGTTGATGCTAGAAAGTGCACCCAGTTGGTAGGAAAATGGGTTTCTACCCTCTCCCCACAACATGGAAACCCCTCTCTCGCCTGTGGGATGGCGAAGCAAGAGAGGAGAGTCTCTAGGTATGGACCAGTTCCCTCTGATGTATCTTGTTTGTTTCAGGTAGCACAAAAATATAGGTATATAGATATACTGGGGGGATGAAAAGGGAGAGAGAAAAAGCATGAAAACAAATAGCCTACTCTAAAAGAGGTGATACACTAAAAATGAAAGTGACCTTCCCACATCCACACTCAGGATCAGACAAAAACATACATACACTTAGATCTGGTAGAAAAGACCAGGTCTCTGGGATGATAGGGAGGTTCTTATGCAAATCACAAGAAATAGGGACTCACCAAGGTGCTGAGAAATACACACTATAAGTGACCTCACTTGTTCTATACCTCCAAAATAGAACTCTACTCCTTGCAGCAGCAGATAGTGGTGCTTTGTAGATCACAGGTTTGCTGGTGTTGAACCTGTGAGAGCATCAAGAGATAATGACTAGACACAGATTAACATTCAATGCATACTCTGCACAATCCATCCAAATAGAGGTAAAAACTGTCTTTTATTGATTCAGGTGGAGAATTTGGAGAGCAATGCTCTTTACAAAAGTGTGAGAAGATCCTGATAAATGACCAAGTCTGTGTATATATAGGGGAAGAGCCAAGAGGAGTCAAGTGGTAGCTTGAGTCTCATTGGGAAGAGAGAAAACACTGTTGATGATGTCAAAAGTCTATTTGGACCATGCTTGCTTCCTCATTTTGCATGGTGGTCTTCTCCTCTGGCAGCTGGGTGGGTCTTTTTTAGTGTTCTACAGGTGTTTTTTACCACCTGCTATTGTGGGTGGCGAATTTGCCACCCGCTGTCATGGACTTCATGCAGAACTTCTATCGACATCAGTCGATAAGCTACTGACTGTGGTAGTTTTTCCAACATCAGCCAATGTAAGCTCCTAACTATAGCAGTTTTGCTAATGTCAGTCAATGTTAGTGGCCTTTTTTCTCTATCGGTTGCTTCACACGGCAATTTTGCTACCCTTTGCATGTGTGTAGGCGGTCTCTTTTTACCCGCCAGTGTTGTGGGCAGTGATTTTGCCACCCTCTACATTTTGTCTACCCTTCTTTTGCCTTAGTGTTCAACGCCTTGATTTTTTCCTTTCCTCTTTCGTGAACATTTGAAGACTCTGCCTTCTACTACCATGAACACCAATAAACGAGGCCGATGAACCAATGCTCTAAAATGGAGCTCTTGAACCCTAAAGATGGACCTTGCAACCTGAAATGACTGGCCATGTAAAGCAGGTGTAGAAGGTGACCGAGATTTTGCCTAAGGGGAAAAATTGGGTTAATAGGTAGAAAAAAGGGGGATGGTTTACTAGAGGAATAATAGGTAATTGGGATGGTAGTATGATGGGGTCCTAAGATAGAGGGTAAGTGGGAAGGAGGTGATATGGGTCTAGTTTGAGGTAAAGTCTTGGGCAGCTCTACCTTCTTGATTGGTTTAGTTGGGGGCTATTTGGTGGAATAGATGGAGTTGAGTCCAAATTCAAAGAGGGGTGAGTATAAATAATTGTTGGAAGAATCCCTAGATTCTTGATAGGTTTTTCAAGAGAGGCATAAGGTGTTTCACTTATGGTTTTAGAAGAATAGGTATTTGGTAGAGTATTAATAGTTGGTTTAAAGGTGGATGCAAGGGAGGTTAGTGATTTAGATTTATTTTGGTAAAGCAACCCAAGATGATGCCAAAAGATAGTTATATCAAAGATGGGTTGAGAAGTAAATTCTAGACATTGGACTAGTCTAGAAAAGGGATTTTAGATAGTTTTGGTTCCTTCATCATTGGTTTCAAAAATCAATCCCTTAAGTGGAGAAGAGGGAATGGTTCTTCCATCCTTCTTTTTGATGAAAGGTTCCAAAATTAGTAGTTGGGTGGATGATGTAAGATTCTCTTATGGGATTTTTTCCAAAGAGAGAATGGATGGTTGTATGATGGGGAAGGTAGGGGTAGTGTCCTCAAGTGAAGGAATGGACATGGTTGCTTCTTTTGTTTGGGTGTCTAAAGGAATGGATGGAAATTCTACCACTTCAATGTGAGGAGTGGAGGAATAAAAAATGGCTAAAGCAAGGTTTGTCTCCTTTGATGTTCTATTAAAGGAGAGGTGGATAAATCTAAGGTCTCATTGGGTGAATAAAGAGGGGTGATTGATTCCTTCATTTAGGTATTTGAAGGAATGGATGGTGAGTCCACTACTTCTATGAGTGAAATGGTGGGAGAGGTAGTTATGATAGTGGTTTCCTCAACAATAGGCTCACTAATGATAATGTTGATTATATGTGCCTCATGAGAGTGAGATGACTTTGGTTTGTTATTATGGTGATGGGTGGAAGGAGAATAATTGGTAAAAGGTTTATGGAAGATGTCAAGGGATTGATTAGGATGTACATTGGGATTATCAAATTCAAGTTCTCCATTATAAATTAAGATTTTGAATAGACTTTTGAAGGTATTAAATCTATTGATGTCATGTCCAATAAATTAGTGAAAGGCACTATGGTCATTCTCATTATACCAACTAGGTACAGGTTGAGAAGCATCAAATTATTAAGGTGATTTGATAGGTGGAAGTTGGATGAGGTTAGCTTTGAGTAATTTGTCCAAAATTGAAGTATAATACTCCCTTGTGTGATTATATTATTTTAGAGGAGCTCAATTTTGATTTTAGTTTTGTTGCTAGGAAGGGTTGGGAGAATTGGCTTGATGGGGTTGGTTAACAATTGGTGGTGGAACATATTTTAGGAAAACTAAGTTTTTGGATGATTTTGTTTTAGTATTGGGATGTTTGGATTGGTTAGTGGTTTTGGTGAAGAGAGGGTAATTAGATTTATAGCTAGAATTCTTGTTCTACAGTTTCAATTGCCCTTTGTCAATGGCTCAATTTTCAAGTTTACATGCCATGGTGAATTCCTCATTGAATGTTCTGAAAGTTTGAACATGAATATTTGGAAAATATGTTTGGCACAAATCTAATAGAAGAGTTCAATCAACTTAGGTTGGGGTAAGGAAAAGGAAAGCTAGTTGATGATACCTCTCCATTTGGATATGAAATCAATAATTGATTCATCATAAATTTGTCTAATAGAATAGAGGTCAATAATAGAAAAATTTACACAAACACACACACACACACACACACACACACACACACACACACACACACACACACACACACACACACACACACACACACACACAAAGAAATGCTTTAAACATATTTGGGCTGATTGGGAGAATTAAAAGATGGGGTGCTTGGTTAGATAACTATACCAATCAAGGGTTGGTCTTGATAAAGACATGAGGATGTTACAAAGGAGGATAACATCATCATATGTGATCAAATAAAAAGAATGATGAAATGCTCTAAAATGTTGTTTGGGGTCCTCCTTGCCTTGAAAATTTGAAAAATTAGTTACTTACCATTGAAGAGGATAAGAATGGATAGGGATGGATGGATGGGTTCATTATATATATTATCATAGGATAAGAGGTTATGAGACCTAGAGATAGATGAGTCCATGCTAGTCATTTTATCTATTAACATCTTAGTTAAGTCAATTTGGGGTTGGGAGATGCATAATTAGGTGGTAAGCTTTATTGAGGTTAGGTGGTAATAATGCATGGATAAGTGGTAAAGGGTGCTGAAGAAGCCAAATATTAGTTACCAATCATAGGAGGTTGAGATGGTTCCACATAAGGGTTGATTGACACAAATGGTTGGGTGGAAGGGGTTATGTATCCTTGTGGGTTATAAACATATTGGTAAGAGGTCATGAGTACTTGTTGGGGGGATGATATGGGTTATGTTAGAGGTATGCTTGGGTTGGTGGATAGTGGTATGGATGTAGATTGGGTTGGAGGTATGAAATTTCTAGGTGTTTGTTGGTGGGTGGTAACTCTAGTTCTAATATGTAGAAGTGTTTAAGATATAGAAAGTGCTAAACTCTAAAGTGGGGTAGAAATTAGTGGGTTAGTTTAACTAAGAGGGATAGTATAAATAGGGGTAGATGATACCCACACAATAGGAGTATAAGTGACAATAATTAAGGTTGATCCAATGTTAGAGGTATGGTTGTGGTAATAGATGTTTGGTTGATGGTTGGGATATTGGATGGAGTTTAAGGAGTAGTAGTGGGTGGGATATTGGAAGAAGAAGAGGATTGGGTGAGCATGGGTTGGGTTAAGGTGGCACCCACTAAAATATGGAGAGGCATACCATATGGAGGATCTATAGGAAGAATCAAAGAAAAAGGTGTATGGTTAGATAAGGTGTTTAGTTAATGTGGAAGAACCATGGGGTTGTTATCAAGGAAGGTGGTAAAATCTAGATCACCATTAGTAATAATTGGAGGCCTAATAGGAGGGGAAAAAGTGAAGGAAACCGTCAACATTAGAGTTATACTCCATAGAGAAATAAGAATAAGGTGTTTGTTGGTTGGTTTAATTACTCAACTATTGTCTAGTAAAGACCATGAGAGGAAATAAGAGATAAAATCATGAAACTCACACCTCAAAAAAAGAGCAAGCAAAAGAAAATAACTCAAGGAAATAAAACATACACTAAAGTGAATTTAACAACCTAGGGTTATTTTTAAACCACTTTTGGATTATTCCTTAGAGAGTGTGAAGAGGAAATTTGGTTTGTTGATCAAGTACTAAGAGGAAATTGAAGGTTGGTTTTAGGTTATATTTAGGTGTTTAAGAGAGAAATATGTATTGATCTTTAGTATGTGGCTTGGTATTGGAGCCTATCCCCTCACTTCACACACTGTAATGGTAAGGATGTTAGGTACTTAGCCAAAATATACTAAATTTTAGATTTTATGCTCAACCAGAGAGCTGAGTTGGTTCTCTCCTTGGTAATGACCTCCAAGTAGGATTATCAAGAAAGGGTAAGGTTTTGTGCTATGTGTTGAAATCATAGTTAGGCCTTGACTCAAGTATATTTTGATTTTTTTATTAGTTATGTGGTTTGGTAAATGTGTGTGATAACAAGATTAAAAATTATGATTAATTACTTTGCCTTTAAGTTACTAGATTAACTAAAATAAGTAAGAAATTAATCTATGCAAAAGGTTTATTTTAAGCCCAAAATAACTTTGAAATTTCATTCAATGAGCATATAATAAAGGAATAAAAAGGGATAATAGGTCCCATTGAGCATGCTAAAATGTTTTAGATTATTTTTCCACTCATTTTTTAATTTAGAAGCAAGTAATGAAACTAGTAATAGGGTGTGTAGAAGAATACCTAATAAAAGTGCGTGTGTGATCCAGAAAATGATGGGAACTCTTATTTTGATTGGAAGAAATAGCCTTTAGATAATAAAGATAATAGAAAAGGTTTTTTTAGATGGATGTTTGAATGGACTACCTAGCATGAGCTAGATCCAAGAAGTGTATGTTTGCTAAGAGGCTATTAATCTACTATTTATAATAATAAAGTCGATATAAATGAAAATAAAGAATACTTGATTTTAATAACTATAAAGTAAATACATGTAAGATGAGATGAAATTAAATTACTTATTAGAAAAAATAACTAAATATATCAATGGAAGTCAATACTCATGCTAAGATAGTTGGGGTGATGTTCATAAAACCAAAAAAGTCTCTATGAATAGGTAGGAACATAGATAATAGGGTTTGGTTGGAGGTAAGGGGTTAAAATAACCTACTATTATTTTCTACTATAGTGACCATTGATGATTAGTTGAACCATTGGTAGTTGGGTTAACTGTCAACGGTTGGGTGACCATTGACTATTGAGGTGACCATTCATGATTGGGCTAACTGTCAATGGTTGCCTATGAAATTATAGAAATCTTTAGAAAAGTAATGCTAGATTGGGTAATTGGTCAAGTACAAGGATGTGATGGATCTAAAGTATGGACAATAATATAAAGGTAGGTATGGATAGGGTAGGGAGGTTTAAAAAAAATAGATCAAAGAAAATAAGCATGAGATACCTGTAACTTGATGGTGGAAGGTTGAAGCAACTTGGCTAGAGTGATAGTAATTTGGAGTTTAAAAGTGATTCTAATAGACTTTTGGGTCTATATTGATGCTTCTTATTTGATGAAGGGACACTATTTTCTTATATGTAAGATAGCTTGGACATGGATTGTTGGATTTTTTCATCCAATTATCCTCCTCTCCATTTATAGGATGAAGTTACTAAATGTGTAGAAGGAAGTTGATGATTGTGATGGAGGATAGAGTTGTCAATTATGATACTTTAAATCTTGTTAGAATTATATAAGGAAAGTTTCTAAATGCAGCCATGCTTATCTCATATAACTGGTAATATTTTTAAAGCAAGCTTGGAGGACCTAACCATCGATGGTTAGGCCAACCATCAATGTTTGATGTTTTAGAGGAAAAAAATTTAAAAGGGCATGCATTAAAAAGTTAACTTAGAGGATTTAGGTTAGGGTGTTCAAGTTTTTAAATTAATGAATGGGCTAAGTCAACTAGGTGGTCAACTAGCTTTAGGGTCAAGTAAGAGTTCATGGCATTGTGACATCTGAAACTATGTATTTTTTTAGTGTCTACATTTTTCCCTTTTTTGTTATGAATCTTTGAATTAATAAGCTACAAAACAAAACAAACAAATTTCTAATCATGGTTTGATTGCCTTGAGTTTGAGAGGAGGTGTTTCCCCTTAAATTGGGAGCTAATGAGGTAAAACCAAAGTTGGGTTGAGGTTTGACAAATGGTAAATGATAAGTCATGAAGTAGGTGACACAAAAGGGTTGGACATTTGAAACACAACCATGTGCAAAAAATACAACTAAGTGTGATAATCAAGATCATGTAGAGACTAATTTTGCCAATGTTGATAATTATAAGGTCAAGTTTTATGGAGACATATGACAAGGTAACTAGTTGAAAACATTGGTCATAGTTGATCGGTTCATCCCTATCATGCCATATAGATAGGGTTAGTGCTGCACATAGGTATCTAGGGTATGAATTTCTCCCATGAAACAACATAAAGGCTTTGGTTGTGCACATGGTGGTACATATTGTAAAAGTTTAACATGGCAAGGTTGATCAGTGTGGTCAAAATTATCAAGTCAAAATTATCATAAAACATGTGAATATTTAGGTCACAAATGACTAACATCAAGGTGAATGTGGCCAAATAGGTTAGTTGAAGAAGGGTAAGTTCTAAAAGGGAAAATTTTGGTTGGATGGAGAGTAGGTGATCTCTCAAAAGGTTAGTACCTATGTAGGGTGCATTGAAAATTTTGAAAATGGTTGGACCTCAACCATCAATGGTTAGGTTTTTCCCTAGGATCAACAATCAATGATCTCCATCACCATCAATTGTTAGAAAAATACTAAAAAGTTGAGATAAAAAAGTAAAAATAAAAATCATGTTTATCTTTTGACATTTGGTAACTTGTGATTTAGTGGATGTGTGTGTTTTGTCATTTGTGCATTGGATCTTTATAAGGTAGAGTGTTGGGAGTGGTTGATCATATGTTTGAGATTGATTGAGATTTGACTAGATGGAGGGTGGATGAGTACATAACCTAGCAATGGGATGGGGGCTCTAACCATGTTAGTGATAATGGAATGAGGTAGGCTATGTATTGAATTTAATAAGGTAGGAAAATTTATGGTTGAGTTTAAATTTACATTTGTGTAGCTATGGATGTTAGGGATAGGGTTAGGGTTTTGAACTAGTATGGGGAAAAGGATGCCATATGTTAGGTTTTTATTTATTTTGGTAAAATTAATAAGGGAAGGGTGTGTTGAGTTGGAAATGGGTTATAGGATAAGTCTATGTAGGTGAATGTTTAAAATTTAGGTGTGTTTTAGAGGTTAAGAGAGGTTAGGGCTCAATTTACATCATTGGAGATCACACATATTGATCATTTATAGTTTAACTCATCCACTAGTAGTCAACCACTAGGGCTAAAGGAGGCCTGAGGGACCATTGATGGTTTTATGAACCATTAGTAGTCGAAGGAGTCAGGGAAGGTGAGGTAATAAGTGGTGTTTAAATGTTTTAAATTTATTGTAAATTTGTGAAAAGTTATATTTTGAAAGTGGTGTGTAAATGTTTTTAAAGTTTTTAAAATTCAAAGTGTTAAAATATTTTTATTTTATAAATGGATAAAGTGGACAAATTTGCTAAAAGGTTTTAATTCATGGAAAGTGTTAGATGTGGAAGGTTTCATTAAAGTGTTTAACAAAAGTATGAGAAGGTTTTTATTTTTTGAAAGTTTGAAAGTTGAGAAAATGTATAAATGTTTAAACGTAGGTTGAAATGTTCATGAAAATAGGTTAAATGGGTGGTTAAAGTTTTGGAAAGTTTGTAAAGCATGGGAAAAGATGTTTATAGTGAAGGAAAGTTTAGTTTGAAAGGTTTAGATATAGAGTGGGTAGGGTTTTAGCAAATAGAAGTTATATGTTAGTATAGGTGTCAGATAGAGGGATAGGTTAGTGGGAGAGGTTTGATAGATGTAAGTAGGGTAGATGTAATTGGGTTGGGTTGTAATAGTTTGAAAAAGGTAGCTTTAGGGTGGTACCTAGTTGTATGTGGAAAAATAATCATGTATTGCTAATTTTACTCTTATGTAGGCACATGATTAGATTTAGATGAGGGATTGAGTTTGTAAGATATTTAATGAGGTCCATGATGGGATGATAGATGATGGGTGGAGACACATAGAGGAGGTTGGATTAGGGGCCATGAGACATTACTAACACCTACCATGGGTTATGGTAATGATTTTGGCACTCATCAAGAGATGGGACCCAGCCACAAACATATTTATGTTGTTGACTAGAGAGATGACTATCCTCTTAGAGGATATTAATGGATCACATGGCTACCCATTTGGGGGAAGCCAATTTATCACATAGAGAGTGAGGAGTGGGACTAACACATAGATATAATAAATGGAGTAGATTAGGTTTAAAAATAGGTATCATATAGGTGGGATTTGTTATAGGGCACTATATTAAAAGGTTCCATGGGACATACATTTATTGAAAATGATGATGATGATGGTTGTGTCCTACTTTGTGCTACCTAATTTGAGAAGTGGTTGATTTACATACCTATTACTAGGTGTCATAGTAGAGATGATTTTAAGGAGGAGTATGTTTAGGTGGGCCCTAGTGTTATTAGTGTAGATCTACAGGGATCTTTGAGCCTTTAAAGCATGCATGTGATATCAAATTAGCATTGGGTTAATGAGCCATTGCTAGGCATATGAGCATATTTGAGTTGTGAGACCATTAGGGCTACCATGGGATGGATTTGTATTGATATAATTTAGAGTGGGTTTCATGAGGTGGAGGGGAGATTATTCATTTATAGGTAAAATTGTTGGTATTAGGGACATAAAGTAGTTTAGGGATGTTTTAGAGGGTTTGGTAATGGGTGACATAGTGTAGAGGCCATATGTGAGCTAGCCGAGCTAGGCATGATATAAATACCACACACTATCATTTTAGAGACATCACTAGATTTATGGGAGGTAGGATGATGAGACTAATCTTATCTCATTTGATCAAGTTTGGAGGTAGTATGTCCTCGTATAGGGGATCCCACCAAATTCTCCATGATATAGGAGGGAGGATGTTGATTTCTTGCTCCTAGATCCATAGCCTCAAGATGTTGTTTTGGATCATGAAAATATGCTAAAGAGAGCTGTAATAGATGATGCAAGTATTGTAGATGGTTCTATTGCATGGTACCAAACCAGATGCATAGTTGGCTAATTTTAGATGGGGTGGTGGGGGGTAGTAACCTATGGATGTGGATCCTATTATGGCACTAACATAGGATGGATAGGATGTAATAGCACTAATAGTGGCACATGCCTAGACTATTGGCTTATAAGGATAATTGGCCATTGTATAGGGTCATATCATCATCTTACAAGGTCAAGTGGCCACCTTCACTAGAGTGTGAGATCAGGTGAGGATCTCTCATGGGTTAGTGACAAAAGAAAGAGATTCATTAAGATAAAGGGTAGGAGTCACCATAGAAATAGTAGGAGGACCACATGACATAGTTTTAAGGACATGCTACTGAGCCACCATTAAGGAGTTGAGATATTATGAGGTGATAGTGTTGGTATAGTTGTCATTAGAGATGAGATATGGAGAGTATAGGGCTAGTTTAGTAGGTGGTCCATCTATAACTACTCCAAGATAGTGGGACTCAATAGTGGGGTAGGGAGGGATATTAGGGGGATCACCATAAGATGGTAGTACATGAGTAGGTGCAGGTGTAGGTGAAGATGGGGATAGTGGTAGTTGTTTCCCAAGTACCTGATAGAGGAGATTATATGATGTATATGTTCCTAATTTTGATACTGACCATTGTGCCACTGAGGTAAGATGTATATGAGAGAGATTGATACATTATTCCATGTATTTATTATATTATGATGTATACTTAATTAGCATATATGACTTAGATGATGATGTATATGATGATAATGTTGTATGATGTTCATGATTATATAGATGTTTATTATGTTGATGATGATATAGATGTTGATTATGTTTAGGATGAGATAGATGTAGATTATGGTTAGGATGCACTTATGATGATATGGATTATGGATGAGATGTTGAATACTTGATGCTTATGAGATGTTGGTTTGTTGAGCTAGGCATGTGATGATGTTTATTTATGTGCATGTTTTTGGCATTGGAAGTACATGATTATGAATGAGTAATGATTTTATGTATGACATGATTTTAGATGTTATATATGATGTGATCAGGCTATGGGTAATGTTATTCATAGATGTTTATGATTTTTTAATTAGATGGATATGATATATATATATATATATATATAATGGTTTTGATTATTGTCATATAAAGATGTTGTTTATGATATTATTATGGAAATGTGATTGATGATGATCCACACATGATGTATATATGATCATGTTAAAGAAAATGATGGCACATTTTATATATGTGGCATGGTTTTTATTTGGTAGATATGATGTGACTCATGGATAATGTTTATGGTAAATGGTATATGTCATGGTTTGTGTTATTGGTTGATATTATGTGTGAATATGGTTATGAATGTGGTTTATTTATAGTTCATTAGTTTTAATGTTTAGGAATGTGCATGTTGTATGCTTTGATAAGAAGAAATTGTAGGATGCTCATAACCCATGCTCTATAAGGTGATATGTGGATGTGTAGTTTAGGCACATGATAACATGTTAATAGATAGTATGGTTTGTTTTGTGTTTTTATAGATATGGATACTATGGAAAGACCTATTTTATGTGATATTAAGATGATGGAGTTAAAATGTAATTTTGATTTTGAATTTAATATATTGATAGTGTTTGGTGATTATATTGTGGATGATGTGTTTGTTCATGGTCATGATCATGGACATGATAATTTCGATTTTGATTTTGGATGATGTAGTTTAGAATATAAGTGATGATGTGAGTGATGTTTGGATTCATGGATAGGATATATATGGATTATTATGAAAAATTAATGGTTTGAATTTTTGGATATGATATGCAATAATGAAAATATAATGAATTCACATAAAGTAAGTGTAGAAAGAAACCTAAATGAGGGAAAGGGATAATAATTATGAGACACATGTCTACATGAACTAATAATGATAGGGTAAGATAAAGGCATGAAGTGTTCATTGACTAAGGCCTAACAAAACTGAAGGTGGATGTTAGGTAATGAAAATAATCCTTTCAAATGCTTTTCATGAGCATGATTTGATTGAAAAATAAGTTATCATGATCAATTTTCATCAAGTAAGCTCATAATCCCTTTATTTTAGAGAGTTTAAGAAGGGAAAGTTAGGTGATAGGTAGATAGATGAATGGGAAATGGGTAATATGGTAACTTGGTGTGGGTTAAATTACTCCTTCTATAGGTGACCAAAGGATCATAATATACAACTCCATGCCTTAATATAGTGTGTATACTGATTGATGTGGGTAGTCTATTTATGTCATACGTAAAAGCTGATTGTGACTTGTTTGCTTGAATTTTGGCATAGGGTTACTTGTTTCTATTATTATGTTGATATGTTGGTGAAGTTAATCAATGTGGAAATCTTAAAATGATTATTTTTGACAAATATAACTTAGCCATCCTTTAAGGGAGTGGTCTAAAGTTGTATTTTTTGAAGCTATTCTTCAAGGGAGTAGTCTATCTTTAAGAATTTCAATTGTTGGGTAGTTGTCCTTCAAGGGAGTAGTCGAATATGCTAAAGATATGGACCTAAGTGATATTTTGGTATCCTAATTTGATTTTTAATGATAATTTTAAACATGGGTAAGTCTATTTAGTCTTAGATATCTACCTCTATGGTGGTAGGACTTTTGGCACAAAAGGTTAATGATGGAAGAGGAAAAGTGGTTTGAGAGACAACAGATCATGGGATTCCATCTGATTATAGATGAAAAGTATCCATTTGAACCATGTCATGGGTAGAGTCATAGCATCCATGGCTAGGATGAGGATATAACTATGATGGATAATCACATGGTCCTATGTTGTGATCAATTATCATTAGGAGGAATATGGATAGGTAGGTGAAGATGAAAAATCTCATAAGTCAAGGGATGAGCTTAAGTTAGACACAAAGGCAAATTTGATCCTTGTTTTAATTATAGAAAGGATGTAGATGCAAATAATTGAGAGGCTTAGGTTCTGCTTTACCTTGGAGAGAAGAAAAATAATAATCTCTTGATCCATACTTATGAGTTATGATGTAGGGTCCAAGCCAATTGAATGTAAACTTGCCCTTTTTGCTTTTCTCAAGATTAGTTACATGTTGGTTTTCCTCAAAGATGAGGTCCCTAATATTTAATTCTCACTTTTTTAGGTGTTTTTTATAATCACACTTGATTCATTTTTGATAGACACAAAGATGATTAAGTCCCACAAAGTGATGTTCATCAAGTAGTTCAAGATGTGTGAGATGTTCCTGATGATAATTGCTCTTAGAAAGGATCTAATGTAAATATATGCAAAGAGAAGAATTTAGAATTCAAGAGGCAAGGCTACCTCTATTAAAAAGACAAGAGAGAAAGGGGTAGAACTCATAGAGTTCCAAATGTGAGTATGATAGGCCCATAAAGCAAAATGGATGTGCATGTGGCCAATCTTGAACTAAAGCACTTACTAGTTTGGTTAACATTCTGGTGAGGGTTTTGTTAGAGGCTTTTGCCTATCCAATGGCTTGAAGGTAATAAGGTGAGTAAAATCTTAAATTTATGCCAAGAGAATCACAATGAACTTGGGCATTCTTACTTTTGAAATATTTACCATTATCAATGATGATATTATGAGTAACATCAAAGGCAAAAGTGATATGGTGATTGATGAAATTGATAATCATTTTAGCTTTGGTTGCGATAAAAGGAGTGACCTCCACCCACTTGGTAAAATATTTGGTGGTGGTAATAATAGATTGGTGTCATTATGAAAAATGAGGATTGATTTCCTCAATGAGATCGAGACCCCATTGTGAGAAGGGCCAATAATCTATGGATACCTAAAGGCCAAGGGAAAGTGCATGATGTAAATTAGTAATTTTTTGACATTTGACACACTTATTTACATAATTAATACAATACTAATTGAAGGTGGGCAAGTAGTAACCAACCAAATGATATGTTTAGTGACATCTAGGCCACTAAAGTATCCCCCATAGATTCTTTAATGTGTTTTTTTGTTAGTGTGGGAAGCTTCATGACTACACAATCAATGAAGAAGGAGGCCATCAAAGCCATGTTTATAAAGGATTTCCCCTAGTATGGTGTAACAAAAGGTACTCTGAACAAAATCTCTTTGGGTATTCCTTGAAAGGTTGGGAAGAACAATGCTGAAGTTAAGGTAGTTAAATTTTTGGTTGTACCAAATGTCAAAAGAAGATGATTCTACACTAAAAATGTTGTGAAGGTTAGAACTGATATATATAGGTGTGATAAAGTGATGGATATTGACAAATAGTTTAAATTTGGTAGGTTGAGATGGTATTTGGAAAGCAATGGAAGCCATTATGTCCATGAATTTATTAGTAGATCAATGAATTGACTAGATAAGGTAATTAATGAATCAATGTAGGAGTACATCTATAAGCTATTTTTAACTAAATAGGACATAATATTTACATTGGTAGGATCTATTAACCTAGTTGATGATAAGTTGAGAGTCATCAAAGATACTAATTATTTTGACTCCTAAATCTAGAGTGGTTTAGAGACCTATGACTAGGGCTTCATACTTGACCACATTTTTGGTGTATTTAAAGTCAAGATTAAAGGAAAGAGGAAGAGGTTTACCATTAATGGGAATGAGAATACATCTATCAAATCTACTATATTGTCATTTCAAACCATCAAAAAACATGGTCATTTAGTAGGTGGGTTCTTCTTGGGAAAGAGTTGTAATGGATTTGTCTAGAAAACTAAGAAGTGGTTGGTTGTCTAGTAGAGGAGCTTCAACCAATTGATCAGTGATGAACTACCCTTTAATGGACATTTGTTGAAGAAACTCAAGATCAAACTCAACTAGGAGCATGATCCACTTAGCTATATGTTGGTTTTTGTATTGTTTAGAGTACATGTAATTGAGTGGGTCAGTGTTATTGATGACATAGGTTTTATGAATAAAAAGGTAGTGATGGAGTTTGGAGGCCACAAAGACTAAGGCAAGGTAATTTTTTTTGGGATGATTATATTGAGTCTCATATTCTATAAGTGTGTGACTAATGAAATAGATAGATTACACTGTATTCTATTCATCATGATGAGTGAGCATTACCCCTAAGGAATTGTCCATAGTAGATATATAAAGGTAAAAGGGTTAGTCCTCTTTAGGAGGAATAACAATAGGTGGAGAAAGAAGGTACTCCTTAATTGACTCAAAGTCTTATTGATTGTTTTTGGTCCACTTAAAATAGGTGTCTTTCTTTAGGAGATGGTAAAAGGGTTGAAATTTATCTAATAGCTAGGAGATAATGTGATGGATGGATTGGATCTTCCCATACAGACTTCAAATTCACTTAAGATTAGTAGGAGGCATAACCAATATTACTCTAATGTTGGTAGGGTCTATTTTGATTCCTTGAAAAGAGATGATAAAGCCAAGAAGTTTTCTAGATAAGACTCTAAAAATGTATTTTTGGGGGTTGAGATTGACATGATAATGGATTAGTCGATTAAAAATGATTGTGATAATAGCTAAGTAATATTTTCAATACTTAGATTTTCCAAGGAGGTCATCTAGATAGTCCTCTATAATTTTATGGAAGAGATCATGAAAGATGTAAGTCATGACACCTTGATATATTGCTCCAGTGTTCTTCAGACCAAAATGCATAACCTTGTAAGAAAAGGTTTCCCATGGAGTGATAAAGGAATTTTTATGTTGATCTTTGGGGGCAATCAAGATCTGATTATTTCCTAAGAAATCATCCATGAGAGATAACATCTTGTGGCTACTATAAGATCAACAAGTTGGTTGATGTTTATTAAAGTAAATTCATCCTTTGAGAAAGTGAGGTTGAGGTCATGAAAGTTAATGTAGAGGTGAATTTCCCTTATGGTTTTGGTAATGAGAATGATGTTATAAACCCATTGTGGATAGTTAATGGGAAAAATCAATTTAATGGATAAGAGATGTTGAAGTTATTCTTTGACAAGAAGGGGTATACAAGGATGTATCCTAAAAATAAATTTTTACACTGGCTTAACCTCAGGATGGGTGATAATGTTGTGGAGGGTAATAAAAGAGTCAATTCCAAGCATATCCTGATAGGACCAAGAAAACACTATGCTATGATCACAAAGGAAATAAGGGTAATCTTTTTGCTCCATGGAATTTAAAGATTGGCTGATGTTAATGTTATGGGGGTTATCATGAGTACCCAAGTTGACATCAGTAGTAGATTCATTTAGCATGGTTTAGTTATCAAGAGGAAGGGATTTATGGAGAGTCAGATCCCCCACACTAAAGTAGGTGAGAATAGAATCATCATCCTAATGTTGGATGATGTTGATGGTAGGATAATCTCGCTCTATTTTTTAGGATGGATGAGAGGGAGGGTCTTAGTTTGGCCACCCTTTTGATAGGTCAGGGGGCCCAAAATAATGATAGTAATAAAAGAATTAGATGGGATGATATCAAAGTCAACAGATTGTGAGGGAGATGGGGTTGGTGAAGATGGAAGATCTTCATTGATGGTAGTAATGGATTTAGGTGAGGTGGGTTCTTCTAGTGGTATGAACCCAAGGCTGAATAACTCGTGAGTTCTTTGAGTTTTATTTATGGGTAACTCATGAGGTCCCTATTCATAAAGGCCAAGGCCAAACCACTTCTAAACAGAGCTATAAAAGTAAGCTTTAGCAAAGTCTAGTTTGTTGAGGTAAAAGAAGTCAAAGGTGAATGATTGAATGGATGAGATAGTGGTAGGAGTGAGAAGTGTCTGACCAAGTCCCCCATAGATGAAATTTGTTTTATTTTTTTAGAACCCAAAAAGGATGACGGTTCTAATGTTGGGATCATAGGAAGGGTCATAATGGAGTTTCCCATACTCTTGTGGAGTAAGGAAAGCATCCAAAGCTAAAGTATGATACTCCCAAAGTGAAATAAATTAGAATGTGGATTTTAAGGGGTCCTTTATGGGGATTTAGAAATAAGGGATAGATGATCTAGTTGAATGTTCATCATTGTTGTGGGTGGGAGTGTTGCTAGTTTTGGTTGGTAGTGACGTAGTGTTATCAATAGTTGATTATGAGGTAGATGAGGGAGAAATAATAACATAAATTGGGTGATATGTCATATTACAAGAGGTAAATGTGATAGGGTTAAATTTTATGGTAACAACCTACCCTTTGTGCTCAAATTTGACACATCAATGTAAGGTAGAAGGAACACAACTCATGGCATGGATCCAAGGGCATCCAAGTAAAACATTATATTGGAAATTGACCTTAATAATGTAAAATATTTAGGGAATGGTGTGAGGTCCCAAGTGGATATGGAGGAAAACTATCCCTAAAGTAGTGGCCATGGTATCATTGAAGGAGTGAAAGACCACTGTGCTTTCTAACATGATGATCTTAGGAAGCTGAAGTTGGTCATAAGCATTTTAGAAAATAATGTTCATGATAGCTCCTCCATCAATCATCAACCTTTTGATGTGGGTTTGATTAATGTACATGGTGATGAAGAGTGGAGGATTAAGATCTTCAAAATAAACATGAGATATTTAAGAATCCTAAAAGGTGAAGGCAAAAAGCTGGAAGGTTCTAACATAAGTTAAACGACGTTGAGGGTCATCTAGTTAAACCTCTATAGATTGTAAATCCTTTATCAGTGCCTATTAATAGTGGGGAATGGTGTTGATTAGTTAATAAAGGCTCATTTTAACTAGTGTTTAGTGAAGTTGTTTCAACACAATATGTTGGATGGAGTCAAAAGTGTTGGAGGGAGAGGTTCCCAAAATTGATAATTTAGATTTTGGTGCTAGGATAGGTGAAGGTATAGGTGTTTTGGTTTAGTTACAAGGTTGAGGAGTTAAATGGAATGTATAAAGAATTAATACTTTGGCTTTTTCTTGTCCTTTCGTTGGTCCCAAGGTTTGGAATCCATATAAATAGTGTGGATGGAGGGATTTATCAAGGTTGATGGTTGATTCAGTTCTTCCTCCTCACTCTTGGGTGAGATTAGGGGAGTAGGTAAAAGTAGGATAGGTTGAGTTAATGGTTGGATTGGTAATAAAGTTAAAAGAGGTTCATATAATAATATATCCTCCTCATCATATATAATATGAATGATTTTTTGGAGGGCTTTTTAGTTCTCCATGTCATGTCCTGGTGTCCTATAGTATGAAAAAATCAAGTCACCATTGAACCAAGAGGGTTTGGTATTGGAGGGGTAGAATGGTTTGATAGGTAATAAGATAATGGAATAAGTTTTCAACAACCTTTATAGGATCATTAAATAAGATTCATTCAAATGTGTTAGAGGTGATGGGTTTATAGTTGTAGGGATGGGAGCCTTCTTAGAAGGATTTTTCACCTTAAAAGTTTTAGGTGGTGGAATGGTCTTAGTTGGTGGATGGGATTGCCTATTTATGGTTGGCTTTAGGGTAAATGATCTGAAAGAAAAATATTTTTATGATGAAGGATTTGATATATGTGGGAAAGTAGAGGTGGATAGTTTAGTTAAGAATGTTGGATAACTAGATGGTTTGGTTGGTATAGGTAGAGAAAAGCAGGATGGTTCACTAGAGGAAGAATAGGTAACTCAAATAGTAAAATAATGGTGTCCTAAGATAGAGGGTAAGTGGGAAGGAGGTGGTATGGGTCTGGTTTTAGGTAAAGGATTTGGCATCTCTACTTTCTTGATTGGTTTAGTTGGTGGATTCTTTGGTGGACTAGATAAAGTTAAGTCCAAACTTGAATAGGAGTGAGTTTGACTAAGTGTGGGAAAAAATCCTAGATTCTTGATAATTTTGGTGAGAGAGACATAAGGATATTTCTAAATGTTAGATGGAGGTAGTTAGGATGGTTCACATATGGTTATAGAGGAAGAGGTGTTTGATGAAGATGTAATAATGGGTTTAATGGTGTATTTAGGTGAAGTTGAGGATTTAGATTTATTTTGGTAAGGAATCTGAAGATGATGCCAAAAGGTGGCTCTATCAAAGTTGGGTTGAGAAGTGAACTCTAGACTTTGAACTAGTATAGAAAAGGGCTTATAGATGGGTTTAGTTATTTGGTTATTAGTTTCAAAGATTAATCCCTTAGGTGGAGTAGAGGGAATGGTTCCTCCATACTTTTTTTGATGAAAGGTTCCAAAATTAGTGGTTGGGTGGATGAAGTAACCTTATCTTGTAGGATGGTTTCAAAAGAGGAAATGGATGGATCTATGATGGGGGAGGTAGGTGTAGTATCCTTAATTAAAGGAACATACATGATTTCTTCCTTTGTTTGGGTATCTAAAAGAGTGAAGTGTAGTCCTACCACTTCAATGGGTGGAATGTAGGAAGAAGAAATGGCTAAAGTAAAGGTTTTATCCTTTAGTGTTGTTAGGTTGTGGAGCTAAAAGCTTCACTAATGCAAACATGGAGGAGGTTGCTGAGTGTCACAGTAACTAACATCGGTCAGGCCAACTGACATCAGTCAGGGGTAGACAGGAAGCTATTGACATCGGTCATGGATCAGTTGACATCGGTCATCTCTAGATAGATAATGATTGATGTCAGTTGCCTGTGCGGTTCCAAAATTGTTAGTTACATGAATAGTTAGTTTGTCAAACTAGCTGTTTGCATGTAAAGACTAATTTTAGTCTTGAGTTTGTGTTTCTAATTATTGTAATTGGAAAGTCTAATTATTGTTTATATGGGATCTATTTAAGAGACCCATGGGGCTTGTTTCTATGCTAATTGCTTTCTACATTCAAAAGATAGAAATGAGAAACTAAGAGATGGTCTAGGGTTAGAAGATACTTGAATATAGTCGTGCGCACTGAAATCAGATGTTGGAAGGTACTTCTCTTTGGCTGTGGAGGAATGACACCTGTGAAGAAAAAGAGACTAAACATGAAAAATGTTAGACAAAGAGATGGTGGGCTATCAAGCAAACGCTTGATCCCTGAAGTACGAAGACTTCCTTAAGGGATATCAACCCACTAATAAAAAAAAGGATATTTGATGAAAACAAAAATAGTGAAAGACAGAATGAAATAAATAAAAAGACAAAAAGTAGAATGCATACCTGATATGTAGCAAACTACTCTATACAGTCACCGGTGTCGGTCTCTGTGCTAGCGTCAGTCAAGAAAGGGTGCTGACGTCAGTTAAAGTGCTGGCATCAGTCGAGGTAATGATCGGCATCGGTCGGGGCAATAGTTTTGGATAGGGTCTGGTCGGGTCTGGATAGGGTCTTAGGATTTGTAGAAAGGTCTAATGTTTTTGTCTGAAGGTTCGCAAAGCTAGTTTAGGAGTCAGAGGGATTGGTTTGAGGGTTTGTACAGGGATCTGGGCAGAGTTATAGACTGACAGAGGGTGGATAGAGGTGATACGGGTGGAAGTAAGGTTGGGGCTATTGTCTGAAAATATTTGGATAATGATATTAAATAAAAATAGTAACCAGAGAGTAAAATAGAAACATAGAGCAAAGCTTACCTATTATGCGCCAAAGATAAAATTCGAAGACATGATTGATATTGTCGCTGTGTCACAGAAGTTCAGTGTAGCAGAATACCTATACTGGAGAGACAAAACATGAGAGATTGGATGCAGATTGGTTGGATGCAAGAATTGATTGATTGTAAGAGTTTGTTAATTGTAAGAATGAAGAGGTTTGCTGATTGATACGAAGGATGGTTTGATAACTGATCTAGAAATGGATTGGCAACCGAATGGATAATGGATAATGGGTAACGGTTCCTGCATTTGGGTTGAGAACAAAGTGTTAAGGATGACTGATGCCAGTAGGACTATCGATGTCGGCCGATAAGTGACTGACGTCGATGACGTCAGCTGGGTAGTGACCATCATCGGTAGATGTAGAATGGGGACAGAGGCTAGTTTTAGCTCTCTACTCATTTTTACATGCTGCCAGGGTTAAGGCTTGTGGGAAAATGGTCAACAAGGGTTAAATAGGTGTGGAAGAATAAAATAAGGGTTAAGGGGAGGATAACAAGGGTTAGACACAATTATGGTGTCTACATTTACCCCTTTTTGTCTTGTTGGTTGTTTTGGATGAACTGCAAGATAAAAACAAGAGTTGGTTGCCCCAGGTGTGGGATAAGGTCAATTTCATCTTGTTGGTTGTTCAAATGAACTACAAGACAAAAATAGGAGGTGGATTGCCTTGATTGTGGATGAGGTATTCCCCCTCAAAGCAGGAGTCGAGGGAAGGGAACCGAGAATTGGGTGCTGATTTGACAAAGAGTGGATGAAAAAGGGGGGAGGGTGAATGCTGCAAAAGTCATGATTGCATGCATACCACTTCATGAGATGGTCAAGTTAAATTGTCGCAGGTCAAGGGTCGAGGAGTGCCAAAATTGAAGTAACCGGGCCCCAACATTTAGTCGTCTATTGATTGGGTTATTCAATCTAAGCTATAGCTCTAAATGGTCATCATGTCCCAGGTATCTCAAGCTTAAGAAGTGCTCCTAGAAACATGAAAAAGTCATAAGTAGTGCAGATCAATCGGCTTGTGATCCTATACTTGTGAGGGTCTAAAAATAGTCTGCGCACAATTTTGCTAACCAGTCATGAGGTAGCATACAGGCCAAAACAACCAAGGCAACGTTGTCTTGGAAGTGGTCGAAGTCAGAGGAGATAGGCATGATCTCCAATGGTCATTAGTCGAGGTGGATGGATGAACGAAAGGATGTGGCCGAGCTAATCTCAGAAGATGTTATGTGATCTGAGTGCTGCCTACATAGCCCTTGTATGAAGGGCCTCAGGCCAATGTAGTTCTCCCTAAAAGGGAGGAAGGGTCAAAGGGATGGAATTGGTCTTGGTTGAGGGCAAGGTCATGGTCAAAAGGAGGAAAAAAGGTTTGTCCATCAGAGAGATGAACAAATGAGGGTGGTCGAGCTAACCCCAGAAGATATCATCTTAGTGCTGCCTATATAGCCTCAGTCTTAGGGCCTCAAACCAATGTAGTTCGAACAAAGAGTCTGAGTGGTAGACAGGAGGTCAAAGTGGTCGATAGACTAGTCTTGGTCAAGGTCGAAATGATGAGGAGAAAAAAGATGTTACAACCTTTTCCAAATGGTGTATTCTGTAACATTGGTGATGTGGTCTTTCGTCCCTAGCAATTGTCCATAGTCGTGATGGATGTATGCTAAAAATGAATTGAGGTCTATTTATGCTTTAGCAAGTATTGGTTTATGCTTAACATAAATTGCGTCTGTTTGACAATTTTTATGTGTATTGGTGTCCATAGAAACTAGTGTGAATAAGACATGGGAGGTTACAGGTCTGAAAATGTTGGGTTGGCTTGGTTGGGTTTGACAAGTGATAAAGTTGAATGTGACCAAAATGAAGAAGTGAAAGGCATATTGCTCTCTCATTGACAATGACCAGAAAGACATCATAGATAGGGGTTATTAAAACCAAGAGCCCCATTCATGCATGACATCGTTGACCATATGTAGTGTTAGAGAGGTAATCGAATCACTTTGACATTAAAGTGAGCTTGAAGTCCCCTGAGTAGGTGATAGGAGGAGGATAGGGTAACCCGTTTTAGAGTAGAGATAACTTTGCCCCTTTTTATAGGAGACCATGAGACAACTACAAGCCAAGTCCATGACCCCCCCTTTTTTTTTTGAGTGCAGACTAATCAATGTGGGAAGTCTACATAGAGATGTCATTTGCTTGGTGGTCATTTGTGAAGCTGATCAATGCGGGAAGCTTCTAAGAAAAATTGTTGTTTGTAGCAAGAATTAGTCATAGCCATCCTTCAAGGGAGTGGTCTATATTTTTTCTTTATATATAAGGGCTTTGAATAGCTATCCTTTGAGAGAGCAGTCTATTAGCTACAACAATGATAATATAGCTATCCTTCAAGGGAGCAGTGTGCCTTTTGATGTGAGTTTGGTGACCTTGGATATTTTTACATCTTGATTTGTTTTGATAGAAATGTGAGTCATGGACAAGACTATAGAAGGTCAAGGGCTCCCTTTTATTAGGACAAAGCATCCATACTGTATAAAAGGGGTATATAGGATTTGTTAAGGGGAGGAGGGTTGAAAGGAATGAGGACTAAGAAGATGGGAATTGCTCAAGGGACAAGCTCAAGGTAAATGTCAAGTGGACGAGTACTCGACTAACAGTAGAATGGTCACAGATGCAATGCATTAAGAGGCTCAGGTTTTGGTCGTTCATCGAGAGAAGATAAATGATACATCTTTGATCCATACTTGTGCATGATAATGAAAGGTCTGAGCCAATTAGGGGCAAACTTGCCTCATTTAATTTGCTCCATATTGGTCACGTGCTGATTGATGATGGTTTGAAGAAGTGATAGGTGCCTGGTTGGTTGATGTTTGATGATTGAAGTTTTGTCAAGGTTTGATCATTGCTAGTCAGAGTCATGATAGGAAGGTTGATTGATGGTTGGACTATGTGTGGTCAAGGTCTAGTCGAGATTATGATAGGAAGGTTGATTGATGATTGGACTATGTGTGGTCAAAGTTTGGTTGAGGTTTGGTTGAATGTCTGGTCAAAGTTGGTCGAATGTTTGGTTGAAGGCTTGGTTGAATGTTTGGTCAAGGTCAAGATAAGGTTGGATTCCCCTAGTCACTTAGGGAGAATGTTGGATAGATTGGTCAAGGTCAATTGAGGCTTAGTGGTCAGATGGACTATGTTGATATCGAATAATGGGGTCAAAGGCGACAAAGGGACCATAGTCTAGTGTGGAGGTTCCGATTTAGGTGATGAGGTTTGAGAAGCATAGGTCGGTGTTGATGATTTGTCGAAGAGGTGGTCAAGAGGGTCCTTGATAAGAAGGGTATCCTTTTTTTAGTGTTGATGAATGACAGCTTTGAGAGTGCAACAATGCTCAGTGTCATGTCCTGGAGTGTGATGATAGTGGCAAAATTTAGAGTTGTCAAACCAAGATGGTCTTGATCTGAGAGTTGATGAATGAGGTGGTGTTAAAGGTTTATTGATGATGTGGTTGAGAAGAAGGGTGTCATTCCATAGACATTGGTGAATGATGACCTTGAGGGCACAACAATGCTTGGTGTTTCTACGCTAAATCACTTTCTACATTTAAAAGATAGAAATGAGAAACTAAGAGATGGTCTAGGGTTAGAAGATACCTGAATATAGTCATGTGCACCAAAATTAGACGTTGGAAGGTACTCCTCTTTGGCTGTGGAGGAATGACACCTGCAAAGAAAAAGAGACTAAACAAGAAAAATGTTAGACAAGGAGACAGTGGGCTATCAAGCAAATGCTTAATCCCTAAAGTATGAAGACTTCCTTAAGGGATATCAACCCACTAATTAAAAATAGAATATTTGATGAAAGCAAAAATAATGAAAAGACAAAATGAAAGAAATAAAAGACAAAAAACAAAATGCATACCTGATATGTAGCAAACTATTATGCATAGTCACCGGTGTCAGTCTCTGTGTTGGTGTCAGTCAGGTAAGGGTGTCGACGTCGGTTAAAGTGCCGACATCAGTCAGGGTAATGATCGGCGTCAGTTGGGGCAATAGTTTTGGATGGGTCTGGTCGGGTCTGGATAGGGTCTGGTCGGGTCTGGACAGGGTCTAGTTGGGTCTGGACAGGGTCTTAGGATTTGCAAAAAAGGTCTGGTGTTTTTGTCTGAGGGTTCAAGAAGCTGGTTTAGGAGTCAGAGGGATTGTTTTGAGGGTTTGTACAGGGATCTAGGTAGAGTTACAGACTGACAGAGGGTGGATAGAGGTGATATGGGTGGAAGTAAGGTCGGGGTTATGGTCTAAAAAGATTTGGATAATGATATTAAATAAAAATAGTAACCAGAGAGTAGAATAAAAACACAGAGCAAAGCTTACCTATTACGTGCCAAAGATAAAAGTTGAAGACATGATTGGTGTTGTTGCTATCTCACAAAAGTTTGGTGTAGTAGAATCCTATACTAGAGAGACAAAATGTGAGAGATCGATTGTAGATTAGTTAGATGCAAGAATTTATTGATCACAAGAGATGGTTGATTGTTTGAATTGATTGCTTGTTCGAATGAAGAGGTTGATTGATACGAAGGACGGTTCGATAACCGATCAAAAGACTGATTGGTAACTAAATAACAAAGTACCAAATAATGGATAATAGAACCTGTGTTTTGGTTGAGAATGTAGTGTTAAGGATAACCGATGCTGGCAGTATTGTTGATGTTGGCCAATAAGTGACTGACATCGGGGACATTAGCTGGGTAATGACCATCATCGCCAGATGTAGAATGGGGATAGAGGCTAGCTTTAGCTTTCTACTCATTTTTACATGCTGCCAGGGTCAAGGCTCATGGGAAAATGGTTGACAGGGGTTAAATAGGCATGAGAGAATAAAATGAGGGTTAAGGGGAGGATGACAAGGGTTAGACACAATTACGGTGTCTATATTTGCACCTTTTTGTCTTGTTGGTTGTTCTGGATGAACTACAAGACAAAAATAAGAGTTGGTTGCCCTAGGTGTGGGATAAAGTCGATTCCATCTTGCTGGTTGTTTGAATAAACTACAAGACAAAAATAAGAGGTGGATTGGGCCGATTGTGGATGAGGTATTCACCCTCAAAGTAGGAGTCAAGGGAAGGGAACTGAGATTCAGGTGTTGATTTAACAAAGAGTGGATGAAAAAAAGGGGTGAGGGTGAATGCTACAAAAGTCGTGATTGCATGCGTACCACTTCACGAGATGGTCAGGTCAAAGTGTCACAGGTCAAGGGTCGAGGAGTGCCAAAATTAAAGTAATCGAGTCCCAACATTTAGTCATCTGCTGATCGGGTTATTTAATCACAGGTATAGCTCCAAATGGTCGTCATGTTCTAGGTATCTTGGGCTCAGGAAGTGCTCCTAGAAACATGAAAAAGTCATAAGTAGTGCGGATCAACCGATTTGCGATCCTATACTTGTGAGGGTCCAAAAAAAATAGTCTGTGCACAATTTTGCTAACTAGTCATGAGGTAACATACAGGCAAAAACAACCAAGGCAACATTGTCTTGGAAGTGGTCGAAGTCAGAGGAGATAGGCATAATCTCCAATGGTCATTGGTCAAGGTGGATGGATGGATGAAAAGATGTGGCCGAGCTAACCTCAGAAGATGTCATGTGATCTGAGTGCTGCCTACATAGCCCTTGTGTGAAGGGCCTCAGGCCAATGTAGTTCTCCCTAAAAGGGAGGAAGGGTCAAAGGGATGGAATTGGTCTTCGTTGAGGGCAAGGTCATGGTCAAAAGGAGGAAAGAAGGTTTGTCCATCAGAGAGATGAACAAATGAGGGTGGTTGAGCTAACCCTAGAAGACGTGTCATTTGAGTGCTACCTACATAGCCTCGGTCTTAGGGCCTTAGACTAATGTAGTTCAAATAAAGAGTCTGAGTGGTAGACAGGTGGTGAAAGTGGTCGATAGACTGGTCTTGGTCAAGGTCGAAATGATGAGGAGAAAAAAGATGTTACAGCCATTTCCAAAGGTGTATTCTGTAACATTGGTGATGTGGTCTTTCATCCCTAGCAATTTTCCATAGTCGTGATGGACGTATGCTAAAAATGAATTGAGGTCTATTTATGCTTCAGCAAGTATTGGTTTATGCTTAACATAAATTCCATCTGTTCGATAGTTTTTATGTGTATTGGTGTCCATACAAACTAGTGTGAAATGGACTATAATGAGTGGTTTAGAAAAAGAGTTGAGTTAAGTTGATTAGGTTTGACAAGTGATGAAGTTGAATGAGATCAAAATGAAGAAGAAGTGAAAGGCATATTGCTCTTTCATTGATAAGGACCAGAATGACAACATAGATAGGGGTTATTAGAACCAAGAGCCCCATTCATGCATGACGTCATTGACCATATGTGGTGTTAGAGAGGTAATCGAATCACTTTGACATTAAAGTGAGCTCAAAGTCCCTTGAGCAGGTGATAGGAGGTGGATAGGGTAACCTATTTTAGAGCAGAGATAACTTTGCCCCTTTTTAAAAGAGACCCTGAGACAATTACAAGCCAAGTCCATGACCCATTTTTTTTTTGGTGCAGACTGATCAATGCGGGAAGTCTGCATAGAGATGTCATTTGCTTGGTGGTCATTTGCGAAGCTGATCAATGCGGGAAGCTTCTAAGAAAAATTGTTGTTTATAGTAAGAGTTAGTCATAGCCATCCTTCGAGGGAGTGGTCTATATTTGCTTTATATATAAGGGCTTTGAATAGCTGTCCTTCGAGGGAGTAGTCTATTAGCTACAACAATGATAGTATAGCTATCCTTCAAGGGATCAGTCTGCCTTTTGATGCTAGTTTGGTGACCTTGGATATTTTGACATCTTGATTTGTTTTGACAAAAATGTGAGTCATGGACAAGACTATAGAAGGTCAAGGGCTCCCTTTTATTAGGACAAAGCATCCATACTGTATAAAAGGGGTATATAGGATTTGTTAAGGGGAGTAGGGTTGAAAGGAATGAGGACTAAGTGGATAGGGATTGCTCAAGGGACGAGCTTAAGGTAAATGTCAAGTGAACGAGTACTCGACTAACAAAAGAATGGTTGCTGATGTATTGCATTAAGAGGCTCAGGTTCTGGTCGTCTGTCGAGAGAAGACAAACAATACATCCCTGATCCATACTTGTGTGTGATAATGAAAGATTCGAGCCAATTAGGGGTGAATTTGCCTCATTTACTTTGCTCCATATTGGTCACATGCTGATTCTCTTTGAGGACGAGGTCTCTGATATTGAAATCTTGTTCTCATAGATTTTTGTCATAGGCTTGCTTAATGCGATTTTGATAGACATGGAGATGATTGAGGGTAGCAAGATGATGCTTGTCAAGTAACTCAAGTTGAGCTAGGCAATCTTGATGAAAGTCATCATTGGATAGAATGTCATGCAAGGAGATGTGGAGAGATGGGATCTGTACTTCGAGAGGTAGGATAGCGTATGTTCCATACATGAGATAGAAAGGGGTAGCACCCATAGAGGTTCAGATGTTAGTGTGGTAGGCCCACAAAGTGAAAGGAATGTGAATGTGCCAATCCCTTCCTATGTCATTGACCACCTTCATGAGAATTTTAGTCAAAATTTTGTTGGAAGCCTTGGCCTACCCATTTGCTTATGGGTAGTAAGACGAAGAAAAGCTGAGTTTGATGCCAAATGAGTCGCATAGCTTTTAGATAGTCTTATTTTTTAAGGACTTGCCATTATCGGTGATGATTTTGTGAGGGACACCAAAGAGACAGATGATGTGGGTGCTAATGCAGTCGACAATCTTGTCAACTTTTGTGGAGATGAGAGGAATGGCTTCCACCCACTTGGTGAAATACTCAGTGGCGATGATGATGGATTGATGACAAAGAGACGAATGAGGGTTAATCTCACCAATGAGATCTAAGCCCCACTGAGAAAAAGGCCAAAAATCTTGAGCGACTTGTAAGGCGTGACTAGGAAGATGAAGCAAGTTAGAATGCTACTGACACTTGATGCAACACCAAACATAATTGATATAGTCTTGATGAAGAGTGGGCCAATAATAGCCTAGACGAAGGATGCGCTTGGCAACCGAGTTCCCACTAAAATGTCTGCCACAAATCCCATCGTGGACTTGCTTAATGGCTTGAGATGTTTCAGTAGAGGTGAGATAGCAAAGAAGGAGGCTATTGAAGCCTTGTTTATAGAGAAGACCCCCTAGCATGGTATAATGAGTAGTACGCTTGATAAAAGCTTGCCGCACATTGCTAGAGAGGTTGGGAGGAATGATAGACAAAGACAAGAAGTCTATAAGTTGCTTATACCAAACATCTCATGGGCTAGAGTCTATAGTGTTGACATGATTAATGTTAGGAGAGATATAAGAAGGCAACGGCACACGATGCACCGTGACAAAAAGTTTGGATGTAGATGAGGAAGATGGGATATGGGAAGCGAGAGAAGCCATGGTGTCAGCAAACTTATTCATGGATCGAGGAACAGTCTACAGGAGGTAATGGTCGAAAGATGCAAGAAAGATGTCAGCACGGTTTTTGTACCTTTGTAAAATTTCATTTTTATAAAGGTATGAACCGTTGACCTGATTGACGATGAGTTGCGAGTCACCAAAGATGTTGATGGACTTGGTGCTGAGAGAGAGGGTGGTCTGAAGTCCCAAAATTAACGCCTCATATTCAGACATATTATTGGTATAATTAAAGTCAAGCTTGAAAGACAAAGGCATGGGCTCACCATCGAGTGGGATGAGAATGACTCTTGCACCCCCACCAAGTTGACATTTGGAGTCATTGAAAAACATGGTCATTTGGTAGACAGTGTCATCGGTGGAAAGCCCGGGTGATAGACTCATCAAGGAACTCACACTGTGAAGGTTGATTATTGGGAAGAGGGGCATCTGCCAGTTGATCAGCGATGGTTTACCCCTTGATAGATTTTTGTTGGATGAATTTGAGATCAAACTCAGCAAGTAGCATGAGCCACCGAGCCATACGTTGATGTTGATATGGCTTGGAGTGCATAAACTTAAGAGGGTCGGTATGAGTGATGACAAAGGTTTTGTGATTAAGAAGATAGTGGTAGAGCTTGGTAGTGGTAAAGACTAATGCCAAATAGAGTTTCTCGGTATGAGTATACTGAGTTTCATAGTTGACCAGTGTTCGACTGATATAGTAGACCGCTTGTTCACGGTGATGCTCATCTCGGTACGCGATCATGGCACCTAACAAATGGTTGGTGATAGAGATGTAAAGGTAGAAGGGTTGATCATCTTTAGGTGGAATGAGGATTGGTGGAGAGACCAAATAGCATTTAAGGGCTTCAAAAGCCTCTTGATAGTCCTTATCCCATGTAAAAGAGATGTCCTTCTTAAGTAGATGACGAAAAGGTTGGTAGCGGTCAGAAAGCTGTGAGATGAAATAGTGAATTGACTAGAGCTTCCCTTGTAGACTACGAAGCTGCTTGAGATTGGTTGGGGGTGGCATTTTGAGGATAGCACGTATCTTGGTGGGATCTATCTCGATGCCATGGAAAGAAATGATAAAGTTGAAGAGCTTGCTTGAGAGGACCCCAAAGACACATTTCTTAGGGTTAAGGTGGACATTGTATTGAAGAAGGCGAGAGAAGATGATCTTGAGAATGGTCAAGTGGTCACAGTGAAGCTTGGACTTGCTGAGAAGGTCATCCACATAGTCCTCAATGATTTTATGGAGGAGATCATGGAAAATATAAGTCATGACACACTGGTAAGTGGCACCGGCATTCTTCAAGCCAGAAGGCATGACTCAATAGCAAAAAGTCCCCCATGGGGTGATAAAGGTAGTCTTGTGCTGATCTTTTGGTGCGATCAAGATTTGATTGTATCTTGAAAACCTGTCCATGAGAGATAGCATCTCATGGCCAGCCGTGAGATCAACAAGCTGGTCAATATTAGGAAGAGGGAAGTCATCTTTGGGATAGGCTAGGTTAAGGTCGTGATAGTCTGTGCAGATCCAGATCCCCCCAGTCACTTTGGTGACTGGGATGATGTTAGAGACCCACTGTAGATAGTCAATGGGCTGGATGAAGGAGACATAAAGGAGATGCTGAAGCTCCTCTTTGACAAGGAGGGCAATGCGAGGATGCATCTTTTGAAGCTTTTGCCTGATAGGCTTAGCCTTTGGTTTGGTGACAATGTTATGGGTAGCGATGGTGGGGTCGATGCCAGGCATGTCACGGTAGGTCCAGGTAAAGGCCTTGCTATGGTCTGAGAGGAATTGGGTATAGTCAAGCTGCTCCTGAGCATCTAAAGATTGACCAATCTTTAAGACATGGGGAACATCAGAAGAAGGGAGGTTGATGTCAATGGTTGATTCATTTAACATAACCTGGGTCTTAGAAGGGAGAGATCGCTGAATGAAAGAGTCATCGATGCCCATATAAGAAAGAATGGTGTCATTATCAATGCAGTGAACAATGTGAATGGTCACTGACTCAACTTCTACCATACTGGGAAAAATGAGAGGGAGAGATTTGGACACCCCATCGAGCTGATAAGTTAGGGGTTCCAAGTGGATGGTGTTTATGGAAAAAAAACTAGGAGGGATGGAAACCACTGACTCCATAGGTGAAGGAGGAGGGATGGGTGAGTCAGGAAGAGATTGGTCAAGGCTTAGTTCAAGACAAAGGTCTACAGGGGTCTGAGTGGGGTCATGATATCCTAGGCCATACTGTTTCTTGGCATCGTCATCGTTGAGTGGTTTAATGGGTTGATGGGAGCCCTGCTCATAGCGTTCAAAGCTAAAACCCTTCCATGCACACTTGTAAAGGTAAGTGTGTGTAAAGGTAGGGTTGCCAAGAAATGAGAAGTTGGATGTGAAAGGTTGAGGTGAAGAAAGAGGATTGCAATTAGCAGGAGCTTGATTGAGCCCCCCATAGACAAGGTTGGTTCAGAGGTGACGGGGACCATAAGGCACGATCATCCCAATCTGATGGTCATAACTAGGGCTATGATGAAGGAATCCATACTCTTGTGGAGTTTGGAACATGTCTAAGGCTAGCAAGTGATACTCCCCCAATGAAAGTCTTTGGAAGATGTCTTTTATGGGGTCTGTAGTCATCGCTTGAAGGGGAGGTGTGAGGGCAGCTGTCTGTTGTGAACTGGTCGAAGCTTTCACGAATGGAGGTAGTGTCGAGATTGATGGCTTGATAGGGATGAGGACATCATTTGGGTGGTAGGTGGTGTTACAAGTTTTGAAGGGTGAAGGGTCAGTGGGAATGATATGGACTTGCCCATCATGCTCAAATTTCACACAACGGTGTAGGGTGGAGGGGACACAAGTCATGGCGCAGATCCAGGGTCGGCCTAGTAAGATGTATTGAAACTCTCCTTCGATGATATAGAAGAGCTCCAAGACTGTGCGTGGACTAATGCGGATGTGAAGGATGACTGTGCCAATCATCGTGGTAGTGGTGTCATTAAAAGAGCGTAAGATTACATCAGTTTTGGAGACATAATTCTTGGGAAGAGCCAACTGTTCAAAGGCATGGGTGGAGATAATGTTTATGCTGGCACCTCCATCAATCATAATGCATTTAATGCGTGTTTGGTCAACATAGGCAGTGATGAAGAGGGTGGCATCCTGATCTTCTGTGTTGGATGTGGGAATCTCATAATTACTGAATGTGATGGAGGCAACAGGAGATAATGAATGAGGACAGCGAGTGGTTGGGGGTCCTCGAGTTGGACCTCCACTGCCTACAAGGCTCGGATGAGGGCTTGACGATGCTGAGGCGAGGTTTAGATGAGGTCATAGAGGGACATCTTCATGGGCGTCTGGTGAAGCTGTTTCAACATGGAGTCGTGAATCGCCCTTGAAGAGGAAGATGAAGAAGGCTGAGATGCACCAAGGATAGAAATTTTAGGCTTAGGCATAAGAGGGGGTGGCTGGATGAAAGGGTAGGTCCAAGGAATGGTAGCTTTTTCCTTTGCCTTGTCCTTTTGTGACCTGGTGGTTATGTGAATGGCATTGATTTCAAAGATAGGGGGTGAAGAAGATGAAGGGGTCATGGTCTGCTGATGAGATGTTGATGGGTTTAAAGAGGTTGGAGGGTTATGAGAAGGAGTCAAGGGTCGGTCAAGAGTGTCCTCAAAGAGAAGAGTGTCTTTCTCTAGATAGCGGTGAATGACGGTCTTGAGAGCACAGCAAGTCTCGGTATCGTGTCCTGGCATATGATGATATAAGCAAATCTTCATGTCATCGAACCAGGAGGGCTTAGACCTGAGAGGTTGGAAAGGTTTGATGGGCAGAAGGGTTATGCTAGAAGTCTACAAAAGTCGGTGCAAGATCAAAGAGTATGAACCCACTAAAGGGTTTGTGCTCGTCGATGTGTGCGATATTGGTGACTTTTGCTTGGGCAGAGTCAGAGGAGGCTTCTGTACCACCTTTTGGGTTGATGGTGCAGTGACAAGCAGAGATGGCACTTTCTTCATGAGAGGTACCACCTTTTTGGGAGAGGGTAGGCTAGCGGTAGGCAAAGGAAGCAAATGAGGCAACTAGTTTTGATTAAAGGTCAAAGTGGGAAGGACTCTGGTCAAGGTCGAAGGATGGGGGCCCAGAATGGAAGGAAATGGTGATAGAGGAGGAAGCATTCACCTCTATGGTTTGGCAGTCTTTTGTGACCTAGATTGAAGACTACTATTGGTCAAGGTCTGGTCTAGGTCCACCTTCACTTGTGGATGAGTGAGGTTGGAGATAGGGTGAATGCCAAGTGACTTGATAGGTTTAGATGGGGTAGATGCGGGTTTTGGTTTTGATGGGGTCGATTGAGGTTTAGAAATGAGAGTCTGGTTTTTGTTTAGGGTCTTGGGAGATTTTTCCATAGGAGGATTGGTTGCATGAGACGAGAGGGCACGGGCATGTTGAAGAGCTGTGAGATGCTCCCACAATACCTGATGCTCCACTTTCCTTGAAGGGAGAAGTTTGAGTTTCTCCACTAGTCGAGAAAATGGCTGAGAAGATGTGGGATGAGGTTTGGGATCTTGAGAAGATGTGGATGGTTGTGAGGTTGAAGATGAGACTGGTGTAGCGGTTTTAAACCCAAGGCATGATGGAGTCGCGATAGGTTCATCTGTGGTTGAAGACGAAGAAGAGGCAGGTTCTTCACTGGGTGGAGAAGAAACCAGAGAATGAAGCTCCTCAAGTGGGTAAAGGGCAGGGATGATTGTGCCCTCCACTTACGATCAAGGATTAGGAAGGGTTAGGTCCTCCATGGGTAACAAGAAGGAGGTTTTTGAAACCAGCGGTGCTGGTAAGGTCGAGGCGTCCTCTAAGATGAGAGAGGTTAATGGAGAACTAACCAAAGAAAGAGGTTCATCCACATGTGATGGACTAATGGATGAACTTACCTCTTGAGGTTGGTCAAAAATGAAGGGCGAGACCGTATTGACTGTTCATATATTGTGTTCATGAATATTGTCAGTCAAGGTCTAAACATTGTTTTGAATTGGTGGATGATTGGGGAATCGTTGCTTGAAGATGTCGATGCCCTGATTAGGTGGCACATTGGGATTGTCAAAGATGAGGTCACCCTTTTCTAGCATATCTTGGATGATGTTTTTAAGGGTTTTACAGTTGCCCATGTCATGCCCCTTAACACGGTGGTAGTTACAGAAGTCATTTTCCCTATACCACGCAGGGATGGCACGTGAGGGATCAAATTATGGAGGTGGTTAGATCTGAAGGAGATTGAGGACTCCCTGTTTGACGAGTTTTTCTAGCACAGATGTGTATGATTCTCTAAGTGGAGTATACTATCGCTATATGTATCTCTACTAGAATAGGCAGTGGCACTCTGAGATATGGATGGCTCAGGCTAGTTAGTTGAAGGAGAAGAGGAGGAAGATCTAACAATCAAAGCATTTGCTGAAGCTTTAGATTTAGGATTGGATGAGGAAGGCTTAGAAGAGGGGTCATTGGTCTTGGAGTGGGGATTCTTGCTCCACAACTTGACTTTATTCTCCTCGACGACACGTAACTCAAGTTTACAGGCCATCGTGAAGGCTTCGTCAAAAGTGTGAAAGGAATAAACCATCAAGGTGGAAGAAATATGTCAGGCGCAAGCTTGGGAGAAGAGTTTAATAAGTTCAGGTTGGGGTAAAGAAAAGCAGAGTTGATTGATAAGGCCCCTCCAATGAGAAACAAAATCAGCAATAGATTCGTCCTCGAATTGGCATATAGAATAAAGGTCTGTGATTGAGACCTTCTTGGTAATGTTGATAGAGAAATGGTCAAGGAAGAGCTGGGCTAGCTGAGTGAATGTGAAGAGGGAATGGCTGGCAAGGGAGCTGTACTAGTAAAGTGCAACACTTGAGAGAGACATAGGAAACATGCGTAAAAGCAATGCATCGTCATGGGCGATAAGGTAACAGGCATGTCTGAATGCTTGTAAGTACTGTTGTGGGTCTTCCTTGCTTTGAAAATGAGAAAACTTAGGAAGTTCCCACTGGTTGGGATATGGTCAGATCGGGATGGAAGGATGGATGGGCTCTTTGCAAATTTGTTCGTATGACAGAGTATTGCGTGAGCCAAAAATGGAGGTCTCTAGACTGGACATCTTGTCCATCAGCATTTTGATGATATCTACTGATGGATTGGCAGGTGGAGCACCCCCTAGATTGTAAGGTGCTTGAATGAGGCTAGAAGAGGCATATGATGTAGTATGTTGTACCAATAAGGGTGCAATGTATGAATGACTAGTTGTAGGGATAGAAGAAGAGACTAAGGATGGTTGGGTAGAAGTCACGGCTAGGCTCGATGTTGCGATGGGAGGTTGGTTAGTGGTAACATGGGCCAATGGATAGGTAGCCACCCTAGTGTTGATAGGAGTAAGGGTAGGCAGAACACAGATGACCAGGTTCTGAAAGGGGGTAGAAAGTGGTTGAGTGGGCTGAGGTTGATAGGGGGCCAAAACCCCAGTGGAAGTGGGACCCATGATAGAGGGAGAGGCCACACTCGGATGGTTGGTCAAAGGCTGGTCATTGGTTGAGGTAATAGCCTAGGTGTCTAAAGGTTGAACTACAGACACTATGGATACAGCCGTAGTCTCAAGAAGAGAGGTCAGCATTCCGTAGATTGGATTGCCCAAGGAGTCTCACGTTTGGCTATTTGCGAGATAGTGCTGTAAGGCTTTGACGTTGAGGTCTAAGAATCATGCAAAATCTTGGTCCCCTTCTGGGATGATAGGCGTCTAGGTCGGGGATGGTCTGGTAGGAGTTCTTTCAGTCTCCGAGTGGAACTCCATTATAGGACTGGTTATGGATGGGGTAGACGGAAGCAAGTGATGCCTCGCATGATCGACTAGAGCCTTGGCTTGACTATGAGTCAAAACCATTCAAGGTGAGAAAGAGTGTCCTCAAAAGCTCAAACAAGCAAATAAGAACTAAAAAGATGAAGAACACAAGCATATTCTAAAACCCTAGGAGTAGATTTTTAGGATTATAGTGGCTTATGCCTTAGAATGTGTGTAGAGGAAGATTGGATTTTGAGTTGAGTTCTAGAAGAAGGAGTCTATGGATGGTTTTGGGTTAGTTATGGTGCTCAAGAAGTCTGTGTTAGGTTTCATACAAGGCCTGGTGCTAAGGAGCAAGCTCCCCTCACTTCACGAGTCTAGTGATAAACTGGGCTCGCTTAGCCAAAATATACTTCCCCTATAGTTTAGACTCTGCCAGATTATAGAGTGGGCTTTCCCCTTGGTGATGAAATCCAAGTAAGATCACCGGGATGGGTAAGGTATCCACTAGGGGATGAAATCCCAGTCGGGCCTTGTCTCAGGTAAGTTAAAATATTTGTTTTGTGCAAGTGGTTTGCTTGTGTAACATCAAGTGATCTAGATTAATTCAATATGCAGTTAATTACTAAATGCGGTCTAAGAAATGCAAGCACAAGCAGAAATGAAAGTGCAACGTGTTTTAAGCCCAAGTCAAAATGTTTGTTCGTATGAAGACGAATGGAGAAAGAGTCGAAGAATATGAGTTTTGACTAGTCTAGAAATGCAAGAAAGAAAAGAAAAGTTCTTTTTATCCCTGCTTATGATGTTGTTTAGAAGAGATGAAAGAGGTGAAAAGGAAGGAACCTAATGCACCCTATATGAATGAAAGAAAGAAAGAACCCAAGGAAGGCCCTAGGGTCCCACCGGGCGTGCCAGAATGTTTCTACGCTAAATCGCTTTCTACATTCAAATGATAGAAATGAGAAACTAAGAGATGGTCTAGGGTTAGAAGATACCTGGAGATAGTCATGCACACTAAAATTAGATGTTGGAAGGTACTCCTCTTTGGCTATGGAGGAATGACACCTGTGAAGAAAAAGAGACTAAACATGAAAAATGTTAGACAAGGAGATGGTGGGCTATCAAGCAAACACTTGATCCCTGAAGTACGAAGACTTCCTTAAGGGATATCAACCCACTAATTAAAAATAGAATATTTGATGAAAGCAGAAATAATGAAAAGATAAAATGAAAGAAATAAAAGATAGAACACAAAATGCGTACTTGATATGCAGCAAACTATTCTACATAGTCGCCAGTGTTGGTCTTTATGCCGGCGTCAGTCAGGTAAGGGTGTCGACGTCGGTTAAAGTGCTGGCATCGGTCAGGGTAATGACTGGCATCGGTCGGGGCAATAATTTTGGATGGGTCTGGTCGGGTTTGGATAGGGTTTGGTTGGGTCTGGATAGGGTCTGGTCGGGTCTAGACAGGGTCTTAGGATTTGCAAAAAAGGTCTAGTGTTTTTGTCTGAGGGTTCGGGAAGCCGGTTTAGGAGTCAGAGGTATTGTTTTGAGGGTTTGTACAGGGATCTGGGTAGAGTTACAAACTGATAGAGGGTGGATAGAGGTGATATGGGTGGAAGTAAGGTCAGGGCTGTGGTCTGAAAAGATCTGGATAATGATATTAAATAAAAATAGTAACCAAAGAGCAGAATAAAAACATAGAGCAAAGCTTACCTGTTACATGCCGAAGATAAAAGTTGAAGACATGATTGGTGTTGTCGTTGTCTTGTAGAAGTTTAGTGTAGTAGAATCTTGTACTGGAGAGACAAAATGCGAGAGATCAATTGTAGATTAGTTGGATGCAAGAATTGATTGATCGCAAGAGATGGTTGATTGTTCAAATTGATTGCTTGTTCGAATGAAGAGGTTGATTGATATGAAGGACGATTTGATAACCAATCAGGAAATTGATTGGCAACTGAATAATGAAGTACTGAATAACGGATAATAGAACCTACGTTCAGGTTGAGAACGCAGTGTTAAGGATAACCAATGCCGGCAGTATTGCCGACGTCAGCTGATAAGTGACTGACATCGAGGACGTTGGCTGGGTAGTGACCGTCGTCAGTAGATGCAGAATGGGGACAGAGGCTAGCTTTAGCTTTCTGCTCATTTTTACATGTTGCCAGGGTTAAGGCTCGTGGGAAAATGGTCGATAGGGGTTAAATAGGTGTGAGAGAATAAAATGGGGGTTAAGGGGAGGATGACAAGGGTTAGACACAATTACGGTGTCTACATTCAGTGTCATGCCCATGTGTGCGATGATACGCACAAATTTGAGTGTCGTCAAACCAGGGCAGTTTTGGTCTGAGAGATTGGTATGGTTTAAGAGGTGGGAGATAGATGCGAGAGGATTGCAACAATTGTCATAACAGCAAGGCATAAGAACCCGCTAACAGGTCTAGATGTTTTGTTGCAGTGAGGGTTGATGACTTTGGTTTGAGAGGCGTAAGAGGCATAAGTCGATGGATTGGAAGAGATATATGTCTAACGAGTTGAGGAGATAATGGAGGTGACTTGCCTCTGTGAAGTATGGGAGTAGGAAGCACTCCTATTAATGTAGACGAATGCAGGCCCAAGATTGAAGGTAATGAGGAAGGTGGGGGAGGAGTTCTCCAATGTGGTTTAGTGGCCTTCTTTAGTATGGTTTGAGGGCCACTATTGTGCAAGGCGAGACTAGATGTGGGGTGAACACCAAGAGGTTTAATCTCTTTAGGCATGATGGATGCCTGTGTGAGTTTGGGCTTAGATGTGGATGATTCTTCTCTCGATGGAGAAGGGATTGAAGATGTGGGCTCTTTAAGTGGAAAGAGCGTCGGAGTAGTCATGGCTTCTGTGTGTGGTTGAATAGTCAAAAAGGTATGATTATCTATGGATGATAAGAAGGTTGAAGGCGAGGCAGCTGGTGTTGATGTGGTCAAAGCATCCTCCAATATGGGAGAGGTCGATGGAGGACTAATAGGAGAAGAATATTCTTTTACCTGTGAAAGGCAAATGGGAGAAGATGGCTCTTTTACGTGTGAAAGACAAACAGGAGAAGATGGCTCTTCTACCTATGAAAGACAAATGGGAGAAGATGGCTCTTCTACCTATGATGGAGGTTGGTTAGGTACAAGAGGCAAAACCGTGTTGACTGTGTGTATATGATGGTCATGAGAGTCATTGGTTATGGTCTGAATGTTGTTGTGGCTAGGAGGACGGTTAGGGAAGGGTTGCATGTACCGTTGTTGTAATTGTTTTGTGGTACTTTGAGATGTTGAAGGTTGAGGCTGATTGGTTATTGTTGAGGATGGTGATTTGATGACCACAGGATTGGCCACTCTGTTGGACTCAAAATTGGTAGAAGAAGGTCTGGAAGAAGTATGGTCATTGGCTTTTGTGTTGGTATTACGCAATTTGACGTTATCTTCTTCAATGGCACGGAGTTCAAGATTTTGAGCCATGATGAAAGCTTCATCGAAAGTGTGAAATGTTTGAATCCACAAGGTGGAAGAGATGTGGCTAGCACATGCTTGAGAAAAGAGCTCGATGAGCTCAAGTTGAGGTAAGGAGAAAGAGAGCTGATTAATCAAGCCTCTCCAACAGGCGACAAAATCAACTATTGATTCATCATCAAATTGCCTGATGGAGTAGAGGTCTGTGATTGAGACTTGTTTGGTGATGTTGATAGAAAAATGGTCAAGAAATAATTGGGCAAGTTGAATGAATGAAAAGATAGAATGTCTGGTAAGAGAGCTATACCAGTCAAGGGCAGGGCCAACAAGTGACATGGAAAATGTGCGTAAAAGTAATGCATCATCATGCGCTATAAGGTAATAGGCATGTCTGAATGCCCGTAGATGTTGTTGCGGGTCTTCCTTACTCTAAAAATGAGTAAATTTAGGAAGCTCCCATTAGTTGGGGTATGGTCAGATTGGGACGGAAGGATGGATGGGCTCGTTGCAAATTTGGTCATATGAAGAGACATTGCTTGAACCAGAGATAGAAGCCTCGAGACTGGACATTTTATCCATCAGCATTTTGATGATGTTTGCTGATGGATTGGTAGATGGGGCACCCCCTAGATTGTAAGGCACTTGAAAGAGGCTAGGAGAGGCATACGATGTAATCGGTTGTACCAGTAAGGGCGCAACATATGGATGACTAGTCGCAGGGATAAAAGTGGAGGCCAAAGGTGGTTGGGAAGGTAGAAGGCATAGGCTGACTAGATACTACCAAATGAGGTTGTGTGATGGCATAGACAAAAGGGGAGGTAGGCACTCCTACATATATGGGTGCAAGAGTGTGTGGGGTCGAGACAATCAAGTTATGGTATGATGTAGAACTTGGTTGGATTGCGTGTGGTTGATGGGGTAATGAAACCCCGATGGAGGTCGGTCTAAAAATAGATGGGGAGGCCAAACTTTGCGTATTAACCATGGTCAGGTTAATGGTTGAGGCAAAAGGCTGGGTAGCAGAAGGTGTTGATGTCATCGCCGCTTCACCCAAAAGGTCTCGCATTGGGTTTTTCACGAGATAGTTTTGGAGGGCTGTGATATTGAGGTCCAAGAATCGTGCAAAATCTTGGTCCCCTTCAGGGACAATAAGTGATTGGGTTGGGGTCGGGCGAGTAGGAGTTCTTTCAGTCTCCGAGTGGAACTCCATTATAGGACTGGTTATGGATGGGGTAGACAAAAGCGGTTGATGCCTCACGTGATCGACTAGAGCCTTGGCTTGACTACAAGTCAAAACCATTCAAGGCAAGAAAGAACGTCCTCACAAGCTCAAACAAGTAGATAAGAATAGAAAAGATGAAGAACACAAGCAGATCCTAAAACCCTAGGAGTAAATTATTAGGATTATAGTGGCTTATGCCTTAGAATGTGTGTAGAGGAAGATTGGCTTTTGAGTCGGGACCTAGAAGAAGTAGTCTATGGATGGTTTTGGAATAGTTATGGTGCTCAAGAAGTCTGTGTTAGGTTTCGTACAAGGCCTGGTGCTAAGGAGCAAGCTCCCCTCACTTCACGAGTCCAGTGATAAGCTGGGATTGCTTAGCCAAAATATACTTCCCCTATAGATTAGACTCTACCAGAGAACAGAGTGGGCTTTCCCCTTGGTGATGAAATCCAAGTAAGATCGCCAGGATGGGTAAGGTATCTGCTGGGGGATGAAATCCCAGTTAGGCCTTGTCTTAGGTAAGTTAAGCTGTTTGTTTTGTGCAAGTGGTGTGGTCATGTAACATCAAGTGGACTAGATTAATTCAATATACATTTATTAATTACTAAGTGTGGTCTAAGAAATGCAAGCACAAGTAGAAATGAAAGTACAACGTGTTTTAAGCCCAATTCAAAATGTTTGTTCGTATGAAGATGAATGGAGAAAGAGTCAAAGAATATGAGTTTTGACTAGTCTAAAAGTGCAAGAAAGAAAAGAAAAGTTCTTTTTAGTCTTGCTTATGATGTCATTTAGAAGAGACGAAAGAGGCAAAAAGGAAGAAATCTAATGCACCCTTATATGAACAAAAGAAAGAAAGAACCCAAGGAAGGCGCTAGGGTCCCACCGGGCGTGCCAGAATGTTTCTACGGTAATTTCTTTCTACATTCAAAAGATAGAAATGAGAAACTAAGAGATGGTCTAGGGTTAGAAGATACCCAAATATAGTCATGTGCAATGAAATTAGACGTTGGAAGGTACTCCTCTTTGGCTGTGGAGGAATGACACCTGTGAAGAAAAAGAGACTAAACACAAAAAATGTTAGACAAGGAGATGGTGGGCTATCAAGCAAACGCTTGATCCCTGAAGTACGAAGACTTCCTTAAGGGATATCAACCCACTAATAAAAAAAAGGATATTTGATGAAAATAGAAATAGTGAAAGATAGAATGAAAGAAATAAAAAGACAAAAAGCAGAATGCGTACCTGATATGTAGCAAACTACTCTGTAAAGTCACCAGTGTCGGTCTCTATGCTGGCGTCGGTCAAGGAAGGGTGCCGACATCGGTTAAAGTGCCGACGTCAATCGGGGTAATGATCGGTGTTAGTCAGGGCAAAAGTTTTGGACAGGGTCTGGTTGGGTCTGGACAGGGTCTTAGGATTTGCATAAAGGTCTGATGTTTTTATCTGAAGGTTCGAGAAGCTGATTTAGGAGTCAGAGGGATTAGTTTGAGGGTTTGTACAGGGATTTGGGTAGAGTTACAGACTGACAGAGGGTGGATAGAGGTGATACGGGTGGAAGTAAGGTCGGGGTTGTGGTCTAAAAAGATCTAGATAGTGATATTAAATGAAAATAGTAACCAGAGAGTAAAACAAAAATACAGAGCAAAGCTTACCTGTTATGCACCGAAGATAAAAGTCGAAGACATGATTGATATTGTCACTGTGTCGTAGAAGTTTGGTGTAGCAGAATACCTATACTGGAGAGATAGAATGCGAGAGATTGGATGCAGATTGGTTGGATGCAAGAATTGATTGATTGTAAGAGTTTGTTGATCGTAAGAATGAAGAGGTTTTCTGATTGATACGAAGGACGGTTTGATAACCGATTTAGAAACAAATTGGCAACCGAATGGATAACGAATAATGGGTAACGGTTCCTGCATTTGGGTTGAGAATGTAGTGTTAAGGATGACTGACGCCAGCAAGACTACCAACGTCGACCGATAAGTGATCGACGTTGGCGATGTTAGTCGGGTAGTGACCATCGTCGGCAGATGTAGAATGGGGATAGAGGCTAGTTTTAGCTCTCTGCTCATTTTTACATGCTACCAGGGTTAAGGCTTATGGGAAAATGGTTGACAGGGATTAAATAGGCATGGAATAATAAAATAGGGGTTAAGGGGAGGACGACAAGGGTTAGACACAATTACAGTGTCTATAAGGTTGTATTGTAATTTGTAGAATCATAAGGACTTCCAAAGGCAAGGACAAGGGGTCTTCTCGAGTGTAAGATCTAGGTTTGTAGGTGTGCAAGACTAGGTTGATCTACAGGTGTGCAAGATCATGGAGATCTACATGGTAAGTAAGGTCAGTTGATCTGCATGTGTGTATGTGTGTGAGGTCAAAGGAGATCTGTGGGATAGCAAGGTCAAAGGAGATCAGCAACACTTTAAGGAGCAAGATCAGGGAGATCTACTTGGAGTACATGGTGTACTTGGTTAGTACTAAAAGTAAGCAATAATGGTTGAGTTTATTTTTACTTATTGGTTGGTGTACTGGCAGTATTATTACTGACTGGTTGAAACAATAACTCTGTGTTTGAGTTGATTGTTTGTAATTGAGAGAGAGAACTCTTAAGGGAGAATTACTAGTATGCCCTAGAGGTATGGGAAGAGTGTGTTTTCTTCATTGTATTTCCTTTTAGAAGAGTATTAATACAAGTGTGTATTGTCTCTCATATTCTATGATGTTTTTGAATTCTAGTTACATTTTACTTCTGGTTTAATTTCATGTTTAGTTGCTTATACAAAGGTAATCAATTGTGCTCTTAATCCTAACAATTGGTATCAGATCTTTGTGAGCCTAGGTCCTAACAAGTGGTGTCAGAGCTGGGTTGCTAGTTCACCAAGTGATATCACTATCAAGTGGTATCAGAGCTAGGTTGTAGGTTCATCAGAGCGAGGTTGCAGGTTCATCAGAGCTTGGTTAGGTACACTAATAGGTGGTCAGAGCATGTTAAGTGTTTGTTGATTATAGGTCACTCTCAGGGGTTTCTAATTGAGTGGGAGTAAATCAATGGAAGAAGAAAGTAAGCTAAGAATGGAGAAATTCAATGGCAAGAATGATCAATTATGGGATTATGGAAAGAAAGAGCAGGAAAAGAAAGATTGTTGGTTGGTAAAAGATCAGCATGAAGGAAATAAAGAAGCAAATGATGCAGGGATTATTGCACGGGTTGTTCTTATATGTTCCTTGGATAAAGTAGAATCTTGGGTTTTAGATTTTGTTGCCTCTTTCCATGAAACCACAAATAGAGTATTTTTCCATGATTATGTCTATGAAGACTTTGGAAAGATTTATTTAGGGGTTGGTGAGCCTTGCCAAATTATTGGCAAAGGGAAAGTGCCGCTGAAATTGTAGACGGGCAACACATGGGTGTTGAAGGATGTCATGTAGGTCCTAGTCTTTAAGAGGAGTCTAATTTCTATAGGAAAGTTGGGTGATGAGGGATGCACAATAACTCTCACAGTGGAATCTTGGAATGTTTCCAAGGGTGCACTTGAATTAGCATGCGGTAAGAAAGTAGGTACTCTTTATCTATCTACTTGTATTATTGATTCTCCTTCTAGTTTATCTACTTCAGATGTAGATGTGAAGATGTGGCTCTGTAGGCTTGGTCACATGAATGAGAAGGGGATGCATGTTCTTACGAGGAAGTCCAATGTCTTTGACAAACTTAAGAACTAGAAAGCCTTGGTTTTCATGGAGGAGATGATGGATAGAGATCAGCTCAAGGGGTTAAATAATTTTGATCAAGGAAGTTTGGATAGGGTTATGATCCAAAGTGAGCTCATGGGTAAAAGTCATCACTCATAGAAAAACATAGTTACCGACATTGGTCAGGTGAGAACTGATGTTGATCAGGCAAGTACTGATGTTAGTCATGTGCAGACTAGATTCTGTGGTGTCAGGCAGGTGGAGACCAACATTGGTCAGGGAGCTAATGTTGGCAACTAGGTGGACATCGACATCAGTCAAAGACCTGGTGTTGGTGATCAAGTGGAATTGACATTGATTAGGTGTAGACTAGAGTCGACCAGAGAATAGATTTGGGCAGACAACAAGCTGCTAAGGAGTCTCAAACACCCATGTGGAGGACTAAAAGTGTAAGTAAGCCTCAAATTAATTATTCCCCTTCTTTATACTACTTGTTGCTCACTAATGGTCGAGAACTAGGAATTTTTAAAGAGGCAATATAAGTAGAATCTAGGAAATAGTGAGATTTGGTAGAGTTGCCAGCTGGAAAGAAAGCACTGAAAGCTGAATGGATTCCTAGGTTAAAGAAAAGAGAGAATGGACATGTGAGATAGAAGGCCAAGTTATATGGTCTTGAGCATGCTCCAAGATAGTGGTATAGGTTTGATAGGTTTATGACAAAGCATGTCTTTAGTCAATGTCAATGTAATCACTGTGTTTATCTTACCGAGTTGGATAATGGTCGTGACATTATCTTATTACTATATGTGGATGATATGCTTGTTGTAGGTTCATACATGTAGGGATTTGCTGAGCTAAAGGTAAAAGTAGTTTAGTGGTGTGCCAAGAAGGATTTAGGAGGTGCAAAATTATTTAACATGAGTATATCTAGAAACAGGGAAATTCACAAGTTGATGTTGTCTCAAGATGATTATGTGAATAAGGTAGTGGAGAGGTTCAATATGCAAGATGCAGAACTAGTTATCACACCTATGGATGGACAGTTCATAGAATAATGCCCCAATTCACATGATGAGGTTGAGTACATGTGTACTAAACCTGATATTACTCAAGCAGTGGGAGTTGTCAGCAAGTTTGTGGCCAATCTAGGAAAGGAGCACTGAAAAGTAGCTTAATGGATTCTCAGGTATCTGAGAGGGACCAACAGTAGGGATTCATGTTATGCAGGGTCAAGCACTTTTCTACATGGGTATGTAGATTTAGATATGGTAGGTTACTTGGATGATAGGAGTAGCACCATAAGATATGTGGTGATTGGTCTTCAAGATTAAACTTGAAGAGGGATACAAGCCAGGAAACAAAATTAGATGATGTATAGGTATAAGTACAGGTGTAGCTATTTATCTCCAAGTGGGAGATTGTTAGGTTGTGGAGCTAAAAGCTTCACTGATGCAAACATGGAGGAGGTTGTTGAGTGTCATAATAACCAACGTCGGTTAGGCCAACTGACATTGGTCAGGGGTAGATAGGAAGCTACCGACATCAGTCATGGATCGGCTGATATCGGTCATCTCTAGACAGATAGTGACCGATGTCGGTCACCTTTGTGGTTCCAAAACTATTAGTTACATGAACAGTTATTTTGTTGAATTGGTTGTTTACATGTAAAGACTAATTTTAGTCTTGAGTCTGCATTTCTAATTATTGTAATTGGAAAGTCTAATTATTGTTTGTATGGGATCTATTTAAGAGACCCATGGGGCTATATTGTAATTTATAGAATCATAAGGACTTACAAAGGCAAGGATAAGGGTTCTTCTTGAGTGTAAGATCTAGGTTTATAGGTGTGTAGGACTAGGTTGATCTGCAAGTGTGCAAGATCAAGGATATCTACATGGTAAGTAAGGTCGGTTGATCTGCAGGTGTGTGTGTGTGTGTTCGAGGTCAAAGGAGATTTATGGGATAACAACGTCAAAGGATATTAGAAACACATCAAGGACCAAGATCAGGGAGATCTACTTGGAGTACATGGTGTACTCGGTTGGTACTAGAAGTAGGCAATAACAATTGAGTTGATTGTCACTTATTAGTTGGTGTACTGGCAGTATTGTTACTGATTGGTTGAAACAAGTACTCTGTGTTTGAGTTGATTCTTTGTAATTGAGAGAGAGAACTCTTGAGGGATAATTACTTGTATGCCCTAGAGGTGTGGGAAGAGTGTGATTTATTCATTTTATTTCCTTTTGGAAGAGTATTAATACAAGTGTGTATTGTCTCTCATATTCTGTGTTATTTCTAAATTCTCATTACATTTTACTTCTAGTTTAATTCCATGTTACTTATACAAAGGTAATCAATTGTGCTCTTAATCTTGACAATTGGTATTAGAGCTTTGTGAGCCTAGGTCCTAACAAGTGTTTCCATCAAAAGAGAGGTGGATAAATCTAAGTTCTCATTAGCTGAAGACATAGGGATGGTTGATTCCTTTGTTTGGGTGTCCAAAGGAATGGAGGGTAGTTTTACCACTTCTATAAGTAAAATTCTGGCAGAGGTATTTATGATAGTGTTTTCCTTTACAGTGGCCTCATTAATAATAACATTGATTGTATGTGCAACATGAGAGTGAGATGACTCTCATTTGTTATCAAGGTGATGGGTAGAATGATCATGATTGGGAAAAGGTTTGTGAAATATATCAAGGGATTGATTCAAAGGTGCATTGGGATTATCAAATACAAGTTCTCCACTATCAATTAAGATTTATACCATAATTTTAAAGGTATTTCATCTATGAATGTCATTTACAATAACTTGATGAAAGGCACAATGGCCATTCATATTGTACTAACTAGGCACAGGGTGAGAAGCATCAAATTGTTGGGGTGGTTTGAAAGGTGGAAGTTAGATGAGGTTATATTTGAGAAATTTGTCCAAAATTTAAGCATAATACTACCCTATGGTAGTATATTATTTTGGAGGATCTTGGTTTTGGTTTTATTGGTAGGAAGGGTTGGGAGAATTGGTTTGATGGTGTTAGTTGATAGTTGGTGGTGAAGTAAGTTTTAGGATAATTGAGTTTGTGGATTCTTTTATCTTGGTATTGGGATGGCTGGATTGGTTAGTGGTTTTGGTGGAGGGAGGGTCATTGGATTTAAGGCTAGAAATTTTAATGTTTTAGATTATTTTTCTACTCATTTCTTAATTTGGAAGCAAGTAATGAAACTAGTAATAGGGTGTGTAAAAGAATACTTGGTAAAAATGTGAGCATGATCTAGATGATGATGGAAACACCTATTTGGCTTGGAAGAAATATCCTGTAGATAAGAAATAAAATTGAAAATGGGTTATTATATGTATGGTTTATTTGACTACCTAGCATGAGCTAGATCTAAGAAACATACGCTTTCTAGGGGGTTATCAATCCACTATTTATATAAATGAAAATAAAGGATACTTCTATTAAATAATTAGAAATTAAATTCATGTAAGATGAGATGAAATTAAATTTCTTGTTAAAGAAAACAATTAAATATAGCAAAATTATGTCAATACTCATGCTAAGATAGTTGGGGTCAAGTTTAGAAAATAAAGAAAGTCTCTATGAATAAGAAAGAACATAAAAAATAGGGTTTGGTTAGCATCAAGGGGATGAAAATAACCTATTTTTTTCTACCATAGTGAATTTTGACAGTTATGTGAATCATCAATGGTTGGGCTAACTGTCGGTGGTTAGGTGACCATCAATGGTTGGGGTGACAGGTATTAGTTGGGATAACCATTGGTGGTTGCCTATGAAATTTTGGAAATATTTTAAAAAGTAATGAAAAATTAGGTAACTGGTCAAGTAGAGGGATGTGATGGATTTGAAGGATGGACAATAAGATAAAGATAGGTATGGATAGGGTAAGGAGGTTAGAAGTGAAATAGATCACATAAAATAAACATGAGATACATGTAATTTGATAGTGGAAGGTTGAAGCAATTTGGCCAAAGTGATAGTTCTTTGGTGTTGAAAATTGATTTTAATAAAGGTTTGGGTCTTTATTGATGCTACGTATTTCTTGAAGGGACACTAGATACTTGTATGTAAGATAGCTTGGATTTTTGGATCCATTTTTCCTCCTACTTCTCTCCATTTATAAGATGAAGTTAATAAATGTGTAGGAAGAAGTTAATAATTTTGATGGAGGATAAATTTTCCATTTACGATGCATTAAAGCTAGTTAGCATCACATAAGGAAAGTTGATAAATGCAACCATACTTATCTTGTATAATTGGTAATGTTTTTAGAGTAGGATTGGAGCACCTGGCCATCGATGATTAGGTTAACCATTGATGATTATGCTAACTATTGGTGGTTGATGTTATTAAGGAAAATAAGTTAAATTTAGGGGGATTAAAAATAAAACTTAGAGGAGTTAGGATAGGGGGTTCAATTTAGTAAAATAAGAAATGGTCTAAGTCAACTAGGTGGTCAACTAGATTTAGGTTCAAGTAAGAGTTCAAAGAATTATGACATTTAAAACTATGTAGTTTTTGAGTGTCTACATTTTTTCCCTTTTTTATGTAACTTTAAATTAAAAAGCTAAAAAACAAAAAAAATAGATTACTAGTCAAGGTGTGATTGCCCTGAGTTTTAGAGGAGGTGTTCCCCCTCAAATTGAGAGTCATTGAGGCAAAACTAAAATTAGGTTGAGGATTGATAAATGGTAAATGGTGAGTCATGAGGTAGGTGACATAAAAGGGTTGTGAATTTAAATGTAACCACATACAGAAAATGTGACTAAGTGTGACAATCAAGATTACATAAAGACTAAAGTTACTAATGTCGATAATAATAAGGATGGGTTCTAAGGAGACATATGAAAGGGTAACCGGTCCACAACATGTGTCATAGATGATCAGGTCATCCCTATCAAGTCATCTAGATAGGGTCTATGTTGTGCATATGTATCTAGGGTAGGAAGTGTTCCCAAAATATAACACAAAGGATCAGATCATGCATATAGTGGTATGAATGGCAAAAGTTCAACATGGCAAGGTTGGTTAGTGTAGTCAAAATGATCAAGGAAAGGTCATCATAAAACATGCAAATTTTTTATTCAAAAATGGCCAACATCAAGGTGTATGGGTCAAATAGGTTGATTTAAGAAGGGTAAGCTCCAAGAAGGTAGATTATAATTGAGTGGAGAGTAGGTGATCTCCTAAAAGGTCAGCACTTAGGTAGGGTGCCTTGAAATTTTTGAAAATTGTGGGACCCAAGTCATTGATTGATAGGGTTTTCTCCAGGGTCAAGTGTCAATGGTAACCTTGACCATCAATGATCATAAAAAAACACTAAAAGGTTGATATAAAAAATAAAAATGAAAATCATTTATATTTTTTAACATTTGGTAATTCATGCTCTAGTGGATGTGTGTGTTTTGTCATTTATGTGTTGGAGCTTTTTAAGATGGAGTGTTGGGAGTGGTTTATTGTGCATTTGAGACTGATCAAGAGTTGACATGATGGAGGGTAGACAAGGACACAATTGAGTGACAAGATGAGGGCTTCGATCACATCAGTGATCATGAAACAAGCTAGGCTATGTCTTGAATTTGATAAGGTAGGTAAATTTTTGGTTGAGTTTGAATTTACATTTGAGTAGCTATGGATGATAGGGATAGGTTTAGGGTTTTGAACTAATGTGGGTAAAATGATGCCATAGGTTAGGTTTTTATTTATTTTTGGAAAATTAATGGGGGAAATTTATAAGGGAAGGGTGTGTTGAGTTGGAATGGGGTTATAGGATAGGTATATGTAGGCTAATGTCTAAAATTTTGGTGTTTTGTAGAGGTTGGGAAATGTTTAGGGTTTGATTTTCATCACTAGTGGTCACACATAGTGACCATTGGTTGTCTAACTCATCCATTGGTGATCAAGCATCAGGTGTAATAAAGGCCTAAGGGACCATTGATGGTTCCATGAACCATCAACGATTGAAGTATTTGGGGAAGGTAAGGTAAAATGTGGTGTTTAAATGTTTTAAATTTGTCATAAATTTTTGAAAGGTTGGATTTTGAAAGTGATGTGTAAATTTTTGTAAAGTGTTTAAAAGTCAAAGTGTTAAAAAAAATTATTTTATAAAAGGATAAAGTGGATGAATTTGTTAAAAGGTTTAAATTCATGGAAAGTTTTAGGTGTGGAAGGATTCTTTAAAGTGTTTAATAAAAGTATGAGAAATTTATTATTGTTTGAAAGTTTTAAAGTTGGGAAAATGTATAAAAGCTAAAATGTTAAAATGTAGGTTGAAATGTTCATGAAAATATTTAGAAATAGGTTAAATGGGTGGTTAAAGTTTTGGAAAATGTGTAAATCATGGGAAAATATGTTTATAATGAAGGAAGTTTTAGGTTGAAAGGTTAGATAAGGATGGTGGGTAGGGTTTTAGTGAATAGAAGTGATATGTTAGTATAGGTGTCAGATAGAGGGATAGGTTACTAGGAAAGGTTTAATAGATGTAAGTAGGGTAGATGTAATTGGGTTAGGTTGTAATAATTTGAAAAAGGTAGGTGTAGGGTGGTACTTAGTTGGATGTGGAAAACTAATCATGTATTGTTAATGTGACTATTATACATGCACATGATTTGATTCAGATGAGGAATTGAGTCCCTATGATATTTTTTAAGGTCCATAATGGGATGATAGACAATGAGTAGAGACACATGGAGGAGGTTGGCCTAGGGGCCATAAGAAATTGCCAACACCTACCATGGGATGTGATAATGATTATGGCACTCATCAAGAGATGGGATCTAGCCATAAACACATTTGTGTTTCTAAATAGAGAGATGACAATCCCCCTAGAGGATATTTACTAGATCACATGGTTACCCATTCGAGGGGAGCCAATTTGTTGCATAAAGAGTGAGGAGTGGGACTACCACATGGATTTGATATATGGAGTAGATCAGGTTTAGGCCAGGTATCATATAGTTAGTATTTGATATTAGTCACTATATTAGAGGGCTCTAAGGGACAAATGTTTATTAACAATGATGATGATGGCCATGTCTTACTTCATGGTACCTTATTTGAGTAGAGATTAATTTCTATACCTATTACTAGAGGTTCTACTGGAGATGCTTCTAGGAAGGACAATGTTTGGGTGGGCCCCAGTTTTATTAGTGCAAATCTATAAGGAGAGTCAAGCCTTTAGATCATGTAGGTGATATGAGATCAGCATTGGGTTCATACTCCATTGTTGGTTTATGAACATATTTGAGCTGTGAGATCACTTCGACTACCATGGGATGCCTTTGCATCAATAAACTATAGAGTGGCTTTCATGAGGTGGAGAGGAGATTATGCATTTATAGGGGTAGGTGGTGCTAAAGACATAGATTGGTTAAAGAAAGATTTGGAGGGTTTGATAGTGGGAGACATAGTTTAGAGGCTATATGTGAGTTGGCTAAGGTGGGTAGGGTATAACTACAACACACTATCATTTTAGAGCTAGCACTAGATTTATGGGAGGTAAGATGGAGAGACTAAGCTTATCTTGTTAAATTGAGATTGGAGGCATTTTGGCCTCATACAAGGGATCCCACTAGATTATCCATGATATGGAAGGTAGGATTTTTAGTTTTTGATCCCATAGCCACATCATTAGGATGTTTTTATAGACCATAAGGAGCTATTAGTGAGAGATATAATATATGATGTAGGTATTATAGATGGTTATGTAGTGTGGTATCAAGGTAGATACATAATGGCCAATTTTGGATGGGGTGATGGGTGTAACAACCCATGGATGTGGATCTTGTTGGGGCACCATCATAGGATGGGTAGGTGATAGTAGCACTAGTAGTGACACATGCCTAGATTATTGGCTTATAGGGATAGGTGGCCACTTTATAGGGTTAGATCATCATCTTAAAGGGTTAAGTGTCCACCTTGACTAGGGAGCAAGATCAAGCAAGGATCTCTCTTAGGTTAGTGACATAGGAGAGAGATAAATTGAGATAGAGGGTAGGAGTGGTGACAATAGTAATAGGAGGACCACCTAACACAATTTTGAGGACATGATATATAGCCACTATTGAGAAGTTGAGATATTATGAGGTAATAGTGTTGGAATAGTTGCCATTAGAGATGAGATATGTATAATATATATCTAGTTTAGTAGGTGGTCCATCTATAAGTACTCCAAGATAGAGGGACTTGATAATGGGGTAAGAGGGGATATCAAGGGGACCTCTACCAGATGGTAGTGCAAGTGTAGGTGCAAATGGGGGAAATGGTAGTGGTGTCTCAGGGACCTGATAGAGGAGATTATATGATGTATATATTCTTGATTTTGATATTAGCCTACATGAAAATGATGTGATATGTATATGAGAGAGATTGATACCTTATTCAATGTATTTCCTTTATTATTATGTATATTTCATTGACATAAATGACTTGGATGATAATGTATATGATGATTATATTATATGTTGTTCATTATTATATATATGTTGATTATGTTCATGATGATATAGATGTTGACTATGTTTAAGATGAGATAGATGTAGATTATTGTTAGGATGTGGTTATGATGTTATAGATTATGGATGAGATGTTGAATACTTGAATCTTATGAGATGATGGGTTGTTGACCTAGGTGTAGACACTGAAATCGTGTTGACTCCCCTGGTCATCCCCCGTCTTATTCTTCTTTGCCTATTTAACCCTTGTCGATCACTTTTTCCATTAGCCTTGACCCTGGTAGCATGTAAAAATGAGCATAGAGCTAAAGCTAGACTCTATCCCCATTGTGCATCTGCCGACGATGGTCGTTACCTGGCCGATGTCACCGACGTCGGTCACTTATCAGCTGACGTCGGCAATCCTGCTGATGTCAATCACCTTACCATTATCCGTTATCAGTTATCATTCGGTTCCCAATCTATTTCCCAAATGGTTATCGAACCGTCTCTCGAACCGCTCCTTGCCTTCATTAGCATCTGCCGATCAATCCCGAAGGCTAATCAACTAATCAATCAATCAATCGACCCCGAACTTGGACATTCCCAAAACTCTGGCAATCAATCAACTCCAGCATTCAACCAATATGCATTCGCTTTGATCAACTTACGGCAACGCTTCAACAACTTAAATCATGGCTTTTATCATGTCTTCTGGCAGGTAAGTATTTACTCTGTTTGTTTTATTTCTTTTTGGTTATTATTTATTTATTGTTTCTATTTCTATCATCTTGGATCTTCAGACTATAAACCTGAGCCCTGAGTCCCTTCCTTACATATCTGCCCACTATCCCAGTCTATAACTCCATCAAAACTCGACCAAAACCCCCAGACCCTATCCAGACTCGACATTACCTTGATTAGACCTTGTTCAGACCCTGTCTAGACCTTGACCAGACCCTATCTCGACTCTCCCAGACCTTCTGCAACTCGTCCAGACTCTGTCCAGAACTTGCCCCAACCGACGCCGATCACTAACCCGACCGATGCCGGCACTTTAACCGACGTCGGCACTTTCCCCAACCGATGCCAGCATCACAGAGACCGACATCGGTGACTACACAAAACATTTTACTTCATTATCAGGTATGCATTTTATTTTCTGTCCTTTATTTCTGTCATTTTATCTTCCATTTTATATACTTTAGTCCAAGATTTTGCTTTTTTATCAGTGGGTTGATATCCTTCTAGGAAGTCTTCATACTTCCGGGATCGGGCATTCACCTGACAGCCCACCATATCCTTTTACTAACGTTTTTCCGTGTTTTAGTCTCTTTTCTTCGCAGGTGTCATTCCTCCACAGCCAAAGAGGAGAATCTTCCAACGTCTGATTTCGATGCGCATGACTTTATCAGGTATCTTCTAGCCTTGACCATTTCTTTTAGTTTCTTATTTCTTCTTTGAATATAGAAAGGAATTTTGCATAGAAACATTCTGGCATGCCCGGTGGGACCCTAGGGTCTTCCTTGGGTTCTTTCTTTCTTTCGTTCATATAGGTGCATTAGGTTCCTTCTTTTTTGCCTTCTTCTGTCTCTTCTTAAACGACATCATAAGCAGGACTAAAAAGAACATTTCTTTCTTTCTTACATTTCTAGACTAGTTTAAATTCATACTCTTTGACTCTTTCTCCATTCGTCTTCATACGAACAAAACATTTTCGACTTGGACATTAAAACACTTTGCATTCATTTTTATTTGCCTGCATCTTTTAGACCACACATAGTAATTAACGAACGCATATTGTATTAATCTAGATCACTTCATGTTACACGACCAAACCACTTGCAGAAAACAAACATTTTAACTTACCTGAGACAAGGCCTGACTGGGATTTCATCCCCCAGCGGATACCTTACCCATCCTGGCAATCTCACTTGGATTTCATCACCAAGGGGAAAGCCCACTCCATTCTCTGGCAGAGGATAATCTCTAGGCAAAGTATATTTTGGCTAAGCGGGCCCAGCTTACCACTGGACTCGTGAAGTGAGGGGAGCTTGCTCTTTAGCACCAGGCCTTGTACGGACCCTAACACAGACTTCTTGAGCACCATAACAAAACCTGAAACCATCCATAGACTGCTTCTTCTAGGACCTAACTCAAAATCCAATCTTCCTCTACACACATTCTAAGGCATAAGCCACTATAATCCTAAAAAATTTACTTCTAGGGTTTTAGGATCTGCTTGTGTCTTCATCTTTTTAGTTCTTATCTGCTTGTTTGAGCATGTGAGGACGTTCTCTCTTTCCTTGTATGGTTTTGACACGCAGTCAAACCAAGGCCCTTTTTTGACCACTCTAGCCGTCAACTGCTTTCGTCTACCCCATCTCTAACCCATCCTATCATGGAGTTCCACTCAGAGACTGAAAGAACTCCTACAGGACTGACCCTGATCCCAACTCAAATTCCCATCATCCCTGAAGAAGACCAAGATTTTGAAAGATTCTTGGACCTCAATACCGCAGCCCTCCATAACTATCTCATGAGAAACCCAATGCGAGACCTTTCGAGTGACATGGCGACGACATCAACACCATTCGTCATCTAACCCTTTATGACTCAGCCTTTCACCTCAACCATTAACTCAACCATGGCCAATACAGAAAGTTTGGCCTCTTCATCTATTTTTAGACTGACCTCCATCAGGGTTTTGTTACCCCCTCAATCACCTGTAATTCAACCAAGTTCTACATCATATCAGAACTTGATTGTCTTGACCCCTTCGACTCTTGAGCCCATAAATGTAGGAGTGCCAACCTATCCTTCTACCAGTCCCACTATTCAACCACCTTTGGTAGTGCCTAGTCAACTTATACCTTTGATCTTCATGATGCAACCACCCTTAGCCTCTACTTTTGCCCCTGCGACTAGTCATCCGTACGTTGCGCCCTTACTGGTACAACCGACTACGTCGTATACCTCCTCTAGCCTCTTTCAAGCGCCTTATAACCTAGGGGATGCTCCATCCACCAATCCGTCAGCAGACGTCATCAAGATGCTGATGGATAAAATGTCCAGTCTCGAAGCTTCTATCTCCGGTTCAAATAATGTCTCTTCATATGACCAGATTTACAACGAGCCCATTCATCCTTCTGTCCCTATCCGACCATACTCCAACCATTGGACGCTTCCTAAATTTACTCACTTTCAGAGTAAGGAAGACCCACAACAACATCTACGAGCATTCAGACATGCCTACTATCTTATTGCCCACGACGATGCGTTACTTTTACGCATGTTCCCTATGTCTCTTTCTAGCCCTGCCCTTGACTGGTATAGCTCCCTAGCCAGAAATTCTATCTTTTCATTCATTCAACTCGCTCAATTATTCATTGACCATTTCTTAATCAATATCACTAAACAAGTCTCGATCACAAACCTTTACTCCATTAGACAATTTGACGATGAATCAGTAGTTGATTTTGTCACCCGTTGGAGAGGCTTGATTAACCAGCTTTCCTTCTCCTTGCCTCAACCCGAGCTCATTGAGCTCTTTTCCTGAGCATGTGTCAGTCACATCTCATCCACCTTGCGGGTTCAAACATTCCACACTTTCGATGAGGCCTTCACCATGGCCCGAAAGCTTGAACTCTACACTATTGAAGAAGATAAGGTCAAATTGTGTAACACTAACACAAGAACCAATGACCATTCTTCTTCCAGATCTTCTTCTGCCCACTCTCAATCTAAGGGGTCGGCAAACACTATCATCTTTAGACCATCATCTTCAACAATAACTAACTGACCAGCATCTTCAACATTAGACTACATCAATAAACATTTTCAACGTCAATCCATATAGCATCAATTCACTCCAATTGGAGAGTCATATGCCTCTGTCTTGGATAAACTCATCAAGCAGGGGGTCCTCAATCTCCCTTCAATCTGACCACATCAATTCGACCCCTCAACACCTATCCCTGCATGGTATAGGGAGAACCACTTTTATAACTATCACCGTGTCAAAGGCCATGATACGAATCACTATCAAACTTTTAAAAACCTCGTCCAGGACATGCTAGACAAGGGCGATCTTATCTTGGATAACCCGAATGCACCGCCCAACCAAAACCTCGACATCTTCAAACAACCTTTTCCTAATCACCCGCCTACTCAAGACAACATCGAAACCATGATCAATGACTCTCAAGACCATGATATACACACCATCAACACTATCTTACCTCTTGTCCCTGACCAACCTTCTTCACAGGATGGACCCTCTTCTCCTATTAGTCCTCCATCGACCTCTCTCATACTAGAGGACGCCTTGACCACACCTATGCCATTAGCCCTACCTTCATCTAAAGACCTTACCTCGCCCACTCCTCAAGCACATGTAGAAGGCATGATCATCCCTGCCATCTGCCTACTTGAGGAACCACACTCTCCTATTTCTTCTCCACCAAGAGAAGAACCAGTCTCTTTGCCCATTTCGATTGAGAAAGACCCAGTCACGATTTCCTCTTGCCCTTTGCCTAAGATTGTTATATCTCACTCACCTCCATCCACATCTAAACCCAAACCCATATCTAACCTCGCCTCGCACAATAGTGGCCCTCGACTCAAACCCACGAAGACCACTAGACCACACCGAAGGACTCCTCCCCCACCTTCATCATTACCTTCAATCTTAGGCCCACATCCATCCACTTTAATTGGAGTGCTTCCTACTCCCATCCTTCACAGAGGCACATCGCCTCCATTACTCTATCAACCCATCAAACATATATCTTCTCCTATGCCTCTTATGCCAACGTCATCAACCCTCACTGCAATAAAATATATAGACCCGTTAGCAGGTTCTTATACCTTGCTCTTATGGCACTTGTTGCAGTCATCTCGCATCAACTTTCCGCCTCTCAAACCATATCAATCACTTGGACCAAAACCACCCTGGTTCAATGACACTCACATTTGTGCATATCATTGTATGCCCGGACACGACACGAAACATTGTTGTGCCCTCAAGGTCGCCATTCGCCAATGTCTGGGGAATGACACCTCTCTTCTTGACCACATTATCAACAAGCCTTCAACACCATCCCTCTTGTCAACTCTCAGATCAAGACCCTCTTGGTTCGACAACTCTAAATACTGTCACTATCATCATACTCCGGGACATGACACTGAGCGTTGTTGCACTCTTAAATCTGTCATTCGTCACCAACGGAGAAAGGATTCCCTTCTCATCAAGGATCCTCTTGACCACCTCTTTACCTAATCACCAACACAAACCCATGCCTCTCCAACCTCGTCACCTAAATTTGGATCTCCATACTAGACTATGGTCTCGTTGCCACCTTTGATCCCCTTATTCGACATCAATACCGTCCATCTGACCACTAAATCTCAACCGACCTTAACCAATTTATCAAACATTCTCCCTACCCACTGGGGGAATTCAACCTTCACCCAAACATTTAACCAACCTTTTTATCCAAACATTCGACCAGTCTTGACCAATCAACGACCATGTCAACCAACTCCACATCCACCATCAACATCTGACCAATCTGGAAAGAGCCAAACAAGGCAAGTTTGCTCCTAATTAGCTCAGACCTTTTATTATCACACACAAGTATGGATCAGGGACTTATCGTTTGTCTTCTCTTGATGGATGCCCAGAACCTGAGCCTCTTAATGCGTTGCATCTGTGACCGTTCTACTGCTAGTCGAGTATTCGTCCACTTGACACTTAAATTGAGCTCGTCCCTTGAGCAATCCCCATCCTCTTAATCCTACTTCTTTTCAACCCTATTCCTCTTAATAATTCCTATAACCCTTTTATGTTGTATGGATGCTTTTGTCCTCATAAAAGGGAGCCCTTGACCTTCTATAATCTTGTCCACGACTCACATTTCTATAAAAATAAATCAAGATGTCACAATATCCATGGTCACTATATCAATATCAAAATCAAAAAGCAGACTGCTCCCTTGAAGGATAGTTGTACTATCATTGCTGTAATTAATAGACTGCTCCCTCGAAGGATAGCTATTCAAAAGCCCTTATATTAAACAAAAATCTAGACCACTCCCTCGAAGGATGGCTATGACTAATCTGGCAATAAACAACACTATTTTAGAAGCTTCCTGCATTGATCAGCTTCACAACTGACTACCAAGCAAATGACATCTCTATGCAGGCTTCCCGCATTGATCAATCTGCCCCAAAAAAAAAAAAAAAAGAGTCATGGACTTGACTTATAGTTATCTCAGGGTCTCCTATAAAAAGGGGCATAGTTATCTCTACTCTTAAAATGGGTTACCCTCTTTCCTCCTCCTATCACCTACTCAAGGGACTTCAAGCTCACTTTAATGTCAAAGTGATTCGATTACTGCTCTAACATAACTATGGTCAATGATGTCACGCATGAATGGGGCTCTTGGTTCTCATAACCCCTATCTATGCTATATTTTTGGTCCTTGTCAATGAAAGAGCAATATGCTTTTCACTTCTTCTGCACTTTGGTCACATTCACCTTCATCACTTGTCAATCAACTCAACTCTCTTTTCAGACCACCCCCATAACCTATTCACCTTAGTTTCTATGGACACCAATACACATGGAAACTATTGACCCGCTACAATTTATGTTAAGCATAAACCAATACTTGCTGAAGCGTAAATAGACCTCAATTCATTTTTAGCATACATCCATCAGGAATATGGAATATTGCTAGGGATGAAAGACCTCTCGACCAATGTTGCGGAATACACAATTTGGAAAAGGCTACAACATCTCTTCCCCTCATCATTTCATCATAACCACGACCAATCTATCGACCATTTTGACCACTTGTCTATTACTCAGACCTTTTTTGTTTGAACTACATTGGTCTGAGGCCCTAACGACAAGGGCTATGTAGGCAGCACTCAAATGACATGACTGTCTTCTGGGGTTAGCTCAACCACCCTCATTTGTTCATCTCTCTGATGGACAAACCTCCTTTCCTTCTTTTAACCATAACCTTGCCCTTGACCATGACCAATTTCATCCCTTTGACCCTCCTTCCCTTCTAGGGAGAAATACATTGGCCTGAGGCCCTACAACAAGGGCTATGTAGGTAGCACTCAGTTGACATGGGGTCTTCTGGGGTTAGCTCGGCCATTTTCTTCATCACTTTCTTCCATCTCCTTCTCTCGTCACCTGTCAATCACATCACAGTCAATAACATATTCACATAATCATTAGTATACTCTCCTTTTCATTATAACATCATAAGTCATTAGTCATAAATTTCATTCATCATAACTCATTAAACATTCGCATCATCCACAAGTTAAACATTCAATATCACATCTATCATCATCTAATCTAAAGTCATCATCATATAATCTATCATCATTTAACCTAAAGTCATCATCATATAATCATTAAACATTAGCATCATCATTAACATCATCATCATAATCATCATCAAAATCATATCAAAACATGCATCATGAAACATATGAAAAATGCTGCAAACATCTACAACATCTCCATAACACATCAATAGCCAAAATCTCATCATATATATATATCAAAAACAAGTTTTATACAAAAAGACACAATCAGTGTCTGTCTCTCTCTCTCATCATACATCTCTCATCTTTGGCTCACAGGCCAGTATATACATCAAAATAATACATCTCTAGGATTGCCCTCAAGGCTGTGGTTGTGGTGGTGGTGGCAGTGGTCGAGAAGAGGCTGTATCCTCTCCTCCCTCTGATCTCTACCATCTGCGCGACCCTGAAGCCATCGCTCATGACATCAACCTCTGTTGGCTCTACTCTGCTCTCATCTCTAAGTATCGCTGTATCTGAGGGAACCCTCTGATGGCCCTCTCATAATATGTGATCTCATCCAGTGCATCAGTGTATCTAACCATAGATACAGTCTGCAGTGGACCCATCTGCTCTGCTCCTGTGGCCTATCCAGACCCCTGTGGCTGTGCCTAACCTCAGTGCACTGATACCGATGGTCTCACCCCCTGTGAAAATGCTAGCTACTGAGATGGCTGCTGCCATGGGCCCTGCCCTCCAACACTCTGCCCTACGACTGCCTGTGCCTGGGCTGTAGCCAGCTGTCCCTGTAGTAGGGTGACTTGCACTGTCAATGCTGCCACCTGACCTGTCATCTCTCCTAGCTACCCTATGACACCTGCCAACTACCCCTACAAAACTGAGACCTGAGCCTGAGTCGCATCTCTCTCCTCTCATGCAGTGTCCCTCTCCTCGCGGGCTGTATCCCGCTCCCTGGTAATCGCCTACAAATCTAGCTGGGGACCCACCTGTATACCTCGATACTGCCCTGCCCACCATGCCTGTAGGCCTCTGTGCACCCTGGGTCAGCTATCCCAGGTCCTGTCAGCAACTCCTCAAAATTGGGCTCCTCTGTCTCCTCTGGAAGTGGGAGCGACGCCTCTATATCATCCCACCTATACTGTGGGAAGGTGGGAGGCACATCCTGTAATAGCCCATATTAACACCGTACTCTCTCTGCAGGGATCCTCTCGAGCTCATTAGCTCATCTACCTCTAATCCATCACCTGCTCTAAACTCCAACCAACTGCTCTCCCTGGTCTCTGAATGATGGATAGACCAAGTATGGTCTCCAAACAATGTCTACAGGAATCAGGGCCTCCAGTACCCCTCTGTAATGGTCAATGTCCCTGACCACTCCATCCATCCATGTCTGTGCCATCATCTCATGCCATCACCTAAATCCAACTCTAAAACTAGCCTGAATCACCACTGGGAGGCCGAGAGGTCGTGTGACCATGATGTGCTCATAAGCCCAGCAATGTAGTAGGTGGCCCACGCACAAGCTGTATCACTGCCGCTGACTGATCCCCCACAACTCTCTGTATACCTGGGCCAAAAATATAGGCATCCAGGTGAACACGGTCTGCTGCTCTATCATATCCATCAAAACTCCAATCATAGCAACCAAAAACCTGCCACCCTCTGCATTTGGTAACGCATACACTGTGATGCCAATCATCATCAAAATGACTAGCCGATGTGCATCCTCATCTGCCGCATACAATGGCTCATATGTAAAACTCGTTGAATGGCAGCTCATCTCCATGGCATGCTCTCTAAATAGCATGACCATGTGAATGTCATGTGCCTCTCTCGAGCACGCATACAGGTCTGCTCCATGCACTGGTAGCCACAAAATCTGGTACACGTCCTCAACCGTGACCGTCATCTCGCCCGTAGGCAGGTGGAAGGTGTTGGTGGCATGGTCCCACCACTCAATCAAAGCCACCATGAGGCTCACATCTCTCGCCACTCTACAGTAGCGTCTCAGCCCACCAAGTCTGACTGCACTCATCTACGCCCACTCCTCAATGGACACACCTCCGCGTATCTGTGTCATCAAGGTCGGGAGGCGATCCCGCAGCATCAGGGTCTACCTCACCTACATCCATACATAGACACTTTCATGTTAACATTTTTCCTACTTTGCCTATTTTACCAACTATTCTGACTATTTAAGCCTACCCCAACACCCAGGAAGCCCTTGGCGTAATCTTGACCTCTCGACTTGACCATTTTTCAAAACCATTTTTTGACCAGGCAGCCATCGATATTGGTTAGCCTGCTAGTGACGGCACTTACCTAACTGACGTCGGTCACTTAGTGACCGACGTCGGTAGGCCAGTGATCGATGTCGGTAGCTAGTCAGCCAACGCCGGTGGGGTCGCTGACGTCGGTGACTGGTTCGACCCTAGGGCCGAACGGGGTGAGCCCTAATTTTTAGGGCTTCCCCATTTTACACCCTATACCCCACAAAACCCTCCTGAATCACCCCTAAGCTCTCCTAGACAATCTACCCACCTTCCTAACTACCCTCCCCCTCAATTTCTACCTCAAATAACAACAAATTTCAAAAACAAATTCAAAACCAAAATAACTCAAATTAAGGTTCAGAATCCTCCTACCTCATCTCGGTGACACCGGCATGGTGGCACGATAGGTGCCGCTAGTGGTGGACCTCCCACAGGTCCTCTACTCCCCTCTGCCATCCCTTCTATCTCAATGGCTCTGCACACTCTTACTGACTCACACGCATCCCTACACTATCCAATCAACTCCTTCTCTCCACCAATGCTCCTCTATCACCTCGCACCACTCCTTGGTCAACTCTGGGTCACTTTCACTCAACACATACCAGAGCTCTTTTTCTCTCTCAATCAAATAGCAAATGACTTTTGGTGGGCCGCCAATCTAGTTTTGTCAGATTTGGCAGGCCGCCGACATTGGCATCGGCGTGCCCTAGGCCGCTGATGTCGGCCGATTTACGTCGACGTCGGGCCCTTTTGGACACCGACGTCGGTTATATAGCCGACGTCGGTGGCCTTCAAATCTTTTATCCCTTTTCAAAATAACCAAAATCATGTCCCTAATCAAGTCAAGTCCTTCAGACCATGTCATTTTGACTCCTTTTGGGGCACATTTTGATCACTTTTACATCCATCCATTGACCACCAACCATTGGAGATCATGCATATCTCCTCCGACCTCGACCACTTCCAAGACCCTGTTGCCTTGGTTGTTTTTGCATATATGTTTCCTCATATTTGGTTAGTAAAATTGTGCGCAGACCTTTTTGGACCCTCACAAGTATAGGATCGCAAGCCGGTTGATCCACACTACTTATGACTTTTTCATGTTTCTAGGAGCACTTCATGAGCCTGGGATACCTAGAACACGACGACCCATTTAGAGCTTTAGCTTAGATTAAATAACCTGATCAGCAGATGACTAAATGTTGGGGCCTGATTATTTCAATTTTGGCACTCCTCGACCCTTGACCTGTGACACTTTTGACCTGACCATCTCGTGTAGTGGTATGTGCGCAATCACAACTTTTGCAGTGTTCACCCTCACCCCTTTTCCATTCACTCTGTCAAATCAGCACTCGATTCTCAGTTCCCTTCCCTCGACTCCTGCTTTGAGGGGGAATATCTTATCCATAATCGGGGCAATTCGCTACCTATTTTTGTCTTGCAGTTCATTCGAACAACCAACAAGATGAAATCAACCTTATCCCTCACCTGGGGCAATCACTCTTATTTTTGTCTTGTAGTTCATCCAGAACAACCAACAAGACAAAAAGGGGCAAATATAGACATCGAAATTGTGTCGACTCCCCTGGTCATCCCCCATCTTATTCTTCTTCACCTATTTAACCCTTGTCGATCACTTTTTCCATTAGCCTTGACCCTGGTAGCATGTAAAAATGAGCACAGAGCTAAAGCTAGACTCTATCCCCATTGTGCATCTACTGACGACGGTCATTACCCAGTTGATGTCGCTGACGTTGGTCACTTATCAGCCGATGTCAGCAATCCTACCAATGTCAGTCACCTTACCATTATCCATTATCAGTTATCATTCGGTTCCCAATCGGTTTCCCAAATGGTTATCGAACCGTCTCTCGAACCGCTCCTTGCCTTCATCAGCATCCGCCGATCAATCCCGAAGGCTAATCAACTAATCAATCAATCAATCGACCCTGAACTCAAACATTCACAAAACTCTGGCAATCAATCAACTCCAGCATTCAACCAATCTGCATTCACTTCGATCAACTTATGGCAACACTTCAACAACTTCAATCATGGCTTTTATCATGTCTTCTGGCAGGTAAGTATTTACTCTATTTGTTTTATTTCTTTCTAGTTATTATTTGTTTGTTGTTTCTATTTCTATCATCTCAGATCTTTAGACTATAGACCTGAGCCCTAAGTCCCTTTCTTACATCTCTGCCCACTATCCTAGTCTATAACTCTGTCCAGACTCGACCAAAACCCCCAGACCCTGTCTAGACTCGACATTACCTTGATTAGACCTTGTTCAGACCCTGTCCAGACCTTGACCAGACCCTATCTCGACTCTCCCAGACCTTTTGCAACTCATCTAGACTCTATCTAAAACTTGCCCCGACCGATGCCGATCACTAACCCGACCGATGCCGGCACTTTAACCGATGTTAGCACTTTTCCCAAGTGACGTCGGCATCATAGAGACTGACATCGGTGACTGCACAAAACATTTTACTTCATTATCAGGTACGCATTTTATTTTCTATCCTTTATTTCTATCATTTTATCTACTTTAGTCCAATATTCTACTTTTTTATCAGTGGGTTGATATCCTTCTAGGAAGTCTTCGTACTTCCTGGATCGGGCGTTCGCCTGACAGCCCACCATATCCTTTTACTAACATTTTTCCATGTTTTAGTCTCTTTTCTTCACAGGTGTCATTCTTCCACAGCCAAAGAGGAGAATCTTCCAATGTTTGATTTCGGTGCGCACAACTTTATCAGGTATCTTCTAGCCTTGACCATTTCTTTTAGTTTCTTATTTCTTCTTTGAATATAGAAAGCAATTTTGCATAAAAACACTAGGTATGTGATGATGTTTATTGATGTGCATGTTTTTATAATTTGATGTACATGATTATGAATGACTAATGATTTTGTTTATGACATGGTTATAGATATGTTATAGACAATGTGATTAGGCTATGGGTAATGTTATTCATAGATGTTTATGATTCATTAATTGGATGGATATGATATATATATATATATATATATATATATATATATATATATATATATATATATATATATATGATCATGGATGGTTTTGATTATTGTCATATAAGGATGTTTATGATACTATTATGGATATGTGATTTATGATGATGAAAAGATGATGTATTTATGATCATTTTAAATAAAATTATGGCACATTTTATCAATGTAACATGTTTTTTATTTGGTAGATATAATGTGATGCATGGATAATGTTTATGGTAAATGGTAGATGTCATGGTTTATATTATTTGTTGTGAGGATGTGTGAATATGTTTATGAATGTTATTTATTTATGGTTCATTAGTTTGAATGTTTAGGAATGTGCATGGTTTATGTTCTGATAAGAGGAAACGGTAGGATGCTCATGCCCCATGCTCTATAAGGTGATATGTGGATGTGTAGTTTAGGCACATCATGACATGTTAATGGATAGTATGGTTTGTTTTGTGTTTTGATATATATGGATAATATGGAAAGTCCTATTTAATGTGATTATAATATGAGGGAGTTAAAATGTGCTTGTGATTTTGAATTTAATATATTGATGGTTTTTGGTGATAATATTATGGATGGTGTGTTTGTTCATGGTCATGATCACAGATAGGATTGTTTGGATTATGGTTTTGGATGACATGGTTTTGGATATGAGTGATGATGTGAGTGATTTTTTGGTGCATAGATAGGATATATATGGATTAGTGTGGTAGATTAATGGTTTGAATATTTGGATATGATATGGATTAATGAAGATATAATGAATTCACATAAATTAAGTGTAGATAGAAAACTAAATTTGGGAAAGGGATAAGAATTATGAGACACATGTATACATGAAAAAATAATTATAGGGTAAGAAAAAATCATGAAGTGGTCACTGACAAAGGCCTACCAAAATTGAAGGTGGATGGAAGTTAATGAAAATAAGCGTTTAGAATACTTTACATGAGCATGCTTTGATTGAAAAAGAAGGTATCATGATCACTTTGTGTCAATTAAACTAATAGTCCATTTATTTTAGAGATTTTAAGAAGGGATAAGTAGGTGATAGGGCTGAACAAGAAATGGGAAATATGGTAACTTGATGTTGGTTAGCTTTCCCCTTTAATAGGTGACCAAATAACCATAATAGATAAGTACATGCCTTAATATAATGTCTAGACTGATCGATGTAGGAAGTAGACTAATGCCATATGTAAAAGTTGATTGTAGATTGATTTATGGAATTTTGACATAGGTTTACTCTTTTATTTTGCTGTGTTGATAGGTTGGTGAAGCTGATTATGCAAAAAACTTCAAATGATTGTTTTTGACAAACAAAAATTATCCATCCTTCAAGGGAGTGGTCAAAAGCTATATTTTTTTATAGTTATTCTTCAAGGTAGGAGTCTATCTTTAATCAATTCAATATATTTGTAGATATCCTTCAAGGGAGTAGTTTACTATGCTAGAGATATGGACCCAAGTGATATTTTGGTATTCCAATTTGATTGTGAATGATAGTTTTAGACATGGACAAGTCTATTTAGGTTTAAAGATCTACCTCTATTGGGGTAGGACTTTAATCACAAAATTTTAATGATGGATTAGTAAATGTGGTTTGAGAGATAATAGATCATTATATTCCATCTAATTAGAGATGAAAAGTATCCATGAGAATCATGCCATGGGTAGAGCCATGGTATTTATGCTTAGGATGAGGCTATAACTATGATGGATAATCACATGGTCCTATGTGGTAATCATTTGTCCTCAGGAGGAATAAGGATAGGTAGGTGAAGGTGAAAATCCCATAAGCTAAGGGATGAGCTTAAGCTAGACATAAAGACTAGTTCAATCCTTGTTTTAACAATAAAAAGGATGTAGATGCCAAGCATTGGGAGTCTTAGGTTCTAGTTTGCCTTTGATAGAAGACAAATGATAAGCTCTTGATTCATACTTATGGGTTATGATTTAGCTTCTAAGATAATTGAAATAAAGCTTGCCTTTTATATTTTATCCATATTAGTTACATGTTTTTCCTTAAGGATGAGGTATCTGATATTGAATTCTTTATTTCCATGTGTTTTTGATAAACACTCTTGATTCATTGTGGATAGACATGAAGATGATTAAGTTCCATGAGGTGATGTTAATAAAGTAGTTTAAGAGATGTGAGATGTTCCTAATGATAATCACTCTCATAAAGGATCTCATGTAAAGATATGTGAAGAGAAGGAATCTAAACTTTGAGAGGTAAGATTTCTTCTACTCCAAAGACAAGAGAAAAATGGGTAACACCCATATAGGTTCAAATGTTAGTACAATAGGCCCATAAAGTTAAATGGATATGCAAATGCCAATCACAACCTGAAGCACTTACTACTTATGCAAATGCCAATCACAACCTAAAGCACATACTACTTTGGTTAGCATTTTGTTGAGGGATTTCGTTATAAGATTTTGCCTATCTATTTTCTTGAGGATGATAGGGTGAGGAAAACCTCAACTTGATGCCAAAACCATCACAAAGACCTGAGACTTTATTTTTTTTAAAATATTTGACATTATCAGTGATGATCTTTTGAGGAACACCAAAGTGGTAGATGATATGGTGATGGATGAAATCAATAATATTTTCAACTTTGGTTGAGATAAGAGGAATGGCCTCCACCCACTTGGTGAAATATTTGGTGGTAGTAATAATAAATTAGTGTCTTTGTGAAGAATGAGGATTGATTTCCCTAATGAGATCAAGACCCCATTGTGATAAGGATGAATAATATTTGAATACTTAAAGGCCATGGGCTAGTGTATGATGTAAGTTAGCATGTTATTGAATTTGACACCCTTATTTACATAATGAAAATAGTCTTTATTGAGTGTGGGCCAATATTAACCAAGGCAAAGGATAAATTTAGTGATGGCTAGGCCACTAAAGTGTCCCCCATATATTTTTTCATGTGTTTCATTGTTAGCATGGGAAGATTCATGACTATGATGGCAACAGAGAAAGAGGCCATAAAATCCATGTTTAGAAAGGATTCCCCCTAGTATGGTGTAATGAGAGTTACTCTAAACAAAATCTCTTTAGGCATTCCTTGAAAGGTTAGGAAGAACAATTTTAAGGTTAAGGTAGTTAAAAGTTTGGTCATACCAAATGTCAAAAGAAGATGCTTCCACACTACAAATGGTGGGAAGGTTAAAAAAATATATGAGGATGTGATAAAGTAATGGATTGTGACAAATAGTTTAGATTTAGCAGGTTGAGATGGAAATTGGGAAGCAAAGGAATCCATTATGTCCACAAATTTTTTTGTAGATTAAGGAACTGATTGGATAAGGTAATGATCAAATGATGTTAAGAGTACATCTAAAAGTTGTTTGTACTTAAATAGGACATCATTTTTACATTTTTAGGATCCATTGACCTAGTTGATCACAAGTTGAGAGTCACCAAAGATATTGATTGTTTTGACTCATAAATCTAGAGAGGTTTGGAGACCTATAACCATGGCTTCATACTCAACCACATTATTGGTATATTTAAAGTCAAGTTTAAAAGAAAGAGGAATAGGTTCACCATTAAGGTGAATGATAAACTCTAGCACCTCCACCATGTTAGCATTTCAAACTATAAAAAAAATGGTCATTTGGTAGGTGGGTTCTTCTTGGGAAGGGGCTGTGATGGATTCATCAGGAAAAGCAAGATAAAATAGTTGGTTGTCTGGTAGAGGATCTTTAGACAATTGATCAGTGATGACTTGCCCTTTAATGGACCTTTGTTGAAGAAACTCAAGATCAAAATTAATTAGGATCATGAGCCACTTAGTCATATGTTGGTTTTGGTATGGTTTAGAGCGCATGTACTTGAGTGCGTCAGTCTTAGTGATGACATAGGTTTTATGATTAATAAGGTAATGATGGAGTTTGGAGGCCATAAAGACAAAGCCAAGGAAATGTTTCTTAAGAAATGTTTCTTAGGATGACATAGGTTTTATGATTAACTAGGTGGTCTTTATGGTGATTAGATTTTCCAAGGAGGTCATCCACATTGTCCTCTACAATTTTATGGATGAGATCATAAAAGATGTAGTTCATCACATGTTGTTACATTAGTATAGTGTTATTCAAACCAAAATACATGACCCTATAATAAAAGGTTCCCCATGGAGTGATAAAAGAATTTTTATGTTGATATTTGGGGGCAATCAAGATCGTATTATATCCTGAGAAATCTCCCTGAGAGATAACATCTCATGGCTAGTTGTAAGATCAACAAGTTAGTCAATTTTCAGCAAAGGAAATTCATCCTTTGGGAAAAAGAGGTTAAGATCATGAAAGTTGATGTAGAGTGAAGTCCCCATGTGGGTTTGGTAATGGGAACAATGTTAGAAACCCATTATGGATAGTCAATGGGCTGAATTAAGTCAATGGATTCATTTATCATGGTTTGGTTCTTAAGAGGAATGGATTTATGGATACTTGGATCCCTCACACCAAGTTAGGTGAAAATGGAATCATCATCATCATGTTAGATGGTGTTTATGGTAGGAAAATATCACTCTATCATTTCAAGATGGATGAGAGGAAGGGTCTTAGTTTAACTACCCTTTTTATAGGTCTGGGGGCCCAAACTAATGGTATTGATTAAAAAAAAGTTATATGGGATCATATCAAAGTTGTTAAATTGTGAGGGAGATGGGGTTGGTAAAGTTGGAAGATCCTTATCGATAGTAGAAATTGGTTTTGTTGAGGTGGGTTATTCTAGTTGTATAAACACAAGGCCAAAAAACTCATGAGTTTTTTATGTTTTGATTATGTGTAATTCATGAAGTACCTATTCATAAAGGCCAAGGCCAAACCCCTTCCAAGCACACCTATAAATGTAAGATTTTATGAAGGATAGTTTGTTAAGGTAAGAGAATTTAGAGGTGAATGGTCAAATGTATGAGATAGTGGCAAGAACGAGAATTGGTTGATCAAGTCTCCAATAGATGAAATTTGTTTGATTGTTAGGGATCCAAAAAGAGATGATGCTTCTAATGTTAAGATCATAGGAAGGGCCATACTTGAGGTTCCTATTGGCCAAAATTGTCCTTCATACAAAAATTTTACCTAGATGGATCAATAAAATCTCTTGGACCTTTCAATAACCTTCTACCCTCATGACTAGTCCCTTTGTGGTCTTAAATGGATGATGTCACTTTTAACAGAGTTATGGTTGAGTGAGTGATCCAATGGTCCTATTATGGTGTGAGAATTTAAGTATAGTTATGGTTGAGTGTGTCTCTAATGGTGGAATAAGGATACAAATCTCATGACCCTACCACATGTCACTTTCAAGATTTTGAAACACTTTAAGCAAGTTTTAAGCTGATTTTCATGATTTTGAAGAAAAGGCCTAAAATAGGTTTAGAACTACAAGTGAAGGATCCAAAATTTTTATATTGTGTTCAATAATATACGGGCATTAATTAGGTTTTCATAAAGTCTCATAGATTCTAACGAGTCAAAAATGAGGCATGGATAAGCTATTATGCTCAGAACAACCCCAAAAGTGCATTAGATGATTTAAGTGTCTTCAAAATGGAAAATTTCAAGTGAAAAGTGAATTTTTGAGGAATTAAAATTGGTTTTTACTCCCTCCCACCTCCATATGTCAAGTTGCATATTTTAGACATGTTCAAGTTCATTTGAGATCATTTGGAGTGGAGGGAAGGAGTTTGAGAGCAAAAGGATATAGTTTGGAGCCTTTAGAGCTTTGGTAGAATGGGTTTTTCAATGATTTTATTTATTAAAAGGAATATTTATCATATTAAATCATCCATTTTTTCCATAATATCCCCTCATAGGCCCTTAAAATCATATTCTAGGATAGGGAATAGTAGAGGTAAGGAAAACCTATTGGCTACAAATTAGGCATGAAATAGGTTTTATGCCATTAATGGAGGTCCATGAATTTTATAAGGTTTATAAAAGAAATTAAATTAAATTTATAGCATAAAAAATAGTTTCCAAGTGTTATATTTCATAGGAAGACTTCTATTTCTTCATGTTAAGGAAAACCCATTTTGGGCAATTTTGTACGACTCTAGGAGAGCCTCAACTTTTCCCTTGGTATAGTCAGGAGAGAAAGAGTTGGGAATTAATAATTTGGGAAGTAATAGGTACCCTAATATCCTTTCACTTTGTGTCATTGTTTGTATATTTCATATCCCCGTCTTTATGAATAATCCCTAATAGTTTAGCGGTGTCTAGATGGCCTACTCATCCAAATAGGGCATAGGTTTTTCATTGTTTATTAAATTCATAATTAAATGATAAATAATAGTTTTATAGTATTAATATTAGGGTCAAATAATACCTATTAAAATTATTTTCATTAGCTATTTCATTTCAATAAGGTGGTTATGGAATAAAATAGGTTTTCTTTACTATCCTTGTGAAATGGTCATTTGATTAATTTTAGAGTATAATATATGTTAGATGGATAATGCAATTAATCATCCTTATGACACATCAAATTTCACAATTTATATTTCTTAGAAATCCTTAGTATCTCATTTAAGCCTTTTTAGGCCAAATAGTCAAGTTGTTTTTTAGAGCTCCAATAGAGTTATAGGCAAGTTTCTCAACTATAGAAGTCTTCCTATCCTATATTGGGTTCAAAATTAAGAGTATACTATATTTTCAACTATAATATACCATTTAAATCATGTTTGAGTCCAAAATTTCCATTCAAGTTATATGAAACCATCTTCAAAGTTGAATGACTGTGATTGGGATAATTTCCCTAAAACACAAAAATAGTGGTCCCAAGCACTTTTGTTGATGCCATGGAGAAATGTTTCAAGGATATTTGATGCATAAAAATGTTTTAATTTTGTATCCATATCATATGGGAATATCTTTGGAAAATCAATAGGGTGTGTGAATAGAGGAGAGTATTGTTTGACAGACTCAAAGTTTCACTTTTGTTCACTGTGATCACATAGTGTATTCTATAGGATTTGAGTGTTAAATGACCTTCACACCAATATATATATATATTGGTGTGAAGGTAATTTAACACTCAAATCCTATAGAATACATATAATATATAAATATATATATATGTATATATACATATATATATATATATATATGTATATATATATATATGTATATATATATATATATATATGTATATATATATATATATATACATATATATATATATATATGTATATACATATATATATATATATATATATACATATATATATATATACATACATATATATATATATACATATATATATATATATATGCATATATATATATATATACATATATATATATATATATATATATGTATATTAAATGTATAAAATTTTGCATGGGACATCATGGTATCTACCCCAAGTTTAATCAAACTTGTCCCAATATTTTTCATACATGCAAAGGACAAAAAATCTATTTTTTAGTTTTTTAGGCCTAGAGAGCTAAAAAGGCCTAGAATACCAGAAGAGAAAGGGGTGATAGTAGTATTTTCCTTTAGATTTATGACCTTAAATTGTTAGGATAGCTAGGGGAATGGATGATCCACAAACACATCTCTTATTTTCCCTAGTTCACCATTAGAAATAAAGAACCATCATCAAAGCAAAAACAAGGCAATAAGTTGGAATTTTTTGTTATTTTTTGTTTGAGAGCTTGGTGATGTTTTTATGAATTTTTCCAAATATCCTAGGTATACCCTATTTTTACCTATCTAAGGAATCTAAAAAGAGATATAAGTGAGGTATATAACTCATTTTAATCCCCCAATCCAAAATAGGGTCTTAGAAGGAGCATGAGAGAAGCCTTAAGCTAGGGTTTTGAAGATTGTAAGAGTTTTAACACTCAAAATTTAACAAAATTTTGTAATATAATGTATTTCAAAGTGATATAAATTATCCAAGAGGTTTTGGGCTCATTGGAGGCTGTGCGGTATGGTTTTTAGACCTAGGGTGTGTTTAAGGCCTAATGAGGCCTAATTGGGCCTAATTGAGTGGAGCTTATTGAAGGAACTATGGTCTTGGAGTTGAATATGACCATGAAAGTTTTAAAAAACCTAAAAAGAGGTAGAGGATGGATTAAAAGGTGATTACATATTCAAAAGGGTGCCTAGTTTGACCAAACCAAGGACAAATGGCAAAGAAAAAGCTATGAGCCTCATAAGGCCATTAAAATCTTAAAAGGTAGAAATGAATGTTGATGTGTGTTTGGGAACATATAGGAGGTTTGATCATATGTTAATTTAGGTTCAAAAAGTACCTAATATTGGAAAAAATTCCAAATTTAAGAAAGCATGCTCAAGTTTTAAGAGCTCAGTTTGGGGACAATTTCTATAAAATACAAAAATATAGGCTATAAGACCTTTTGTTGATGCCAAATAACAATGTTTCATAGATTTTTGATCAATTTAAATGAATATATATTTGACCCCTATCATAAGGTAAAATCCTTGGAAAAATAAAGTGGTGTATGATTAGAGGAACAAAGTGGTTGATATCTTTCAATATTGACATTTGTTCACTAAAGTCATTTAGTGATTTCTATAGGATTTCATGTTCCAATAAGATGATTAAGGAGAATAAGTGAAATGAGATAATTATAATAATGATAAATTTTTTCAAATGATTAAATGTATAGTCATATACCTCATATCCATCAGCTACATCACTGAGCACATAGGCATCCATGGATTTTCCTTGAGGAGATTAAGCCATACTGGTGGAATGAGGTTAAAGGCAAAGAAATGAAGAGTGTAATAATTCAAGGAGAAGATCCATGAGTTTATAAAATAAAATAAACCTTATTTTATCACAATCACAGTCAAAGGAAAGAAACAATTAGTTGTGAATTTTGACGAAGTAGACACGTGTCACTAATTTTTACCATAATGGGCCTACAGGCCAAAATATGTATGATCCAAGCACAAAATTTGGTATGTATGTTCTCCATGACATAAAAAAAAATACCATTCCATCATAAAGGTACTATAAATAGTGAAATTTCATGATGTTCTTACACAATCCACAAGCACTCAAGAAGGTAGCCATTGGAGACCAAATCAAGTTTTGTCAGTTATAGATGCTAGGAAGTAGATTAGGCCTTAGAGATGTCTTAAAATTGTATAATATGATTTTTTTAACCTATAGTTTTTTATGTTAGTGATAAAATTTAATGGTTTCATGCAAATGTTTGAAGAAATACAAGTTTTGGAATGAAGGAAACATGTAGGCAGCTCAAGGTAACTTTTGGTAAAAAGGGTCTACATGGAAAATTAAACATAAAAATGAATTAATACTTGGTAAAATATGTAATAATTTAATATTATATCCATAAATAATATACTTAAGGTCATTTTATTATTTTAAGTTTCCATTGTTTATACACAGTCCACTCTATGTCTTATAATAGTCACTATTCACGCATGCACACTTTTTGGAGTTTTAAGTTGTGTTTGAGGTTCCCAAGCCTAGGGGAATATTTTATAATAATTTTAAGATTGTATTAACATTATTAAAAACATTTATAGAGTGTTAAAACTCTAAAATTAATGTAAACTCTAAAGGTAGCCTCAAATCCCCACAGGCAGTCTCAATGGCATAAAAGGTAAAGTTAGATTTTGATAATTTAGAGAGGAATTATGAGGTATTTAATATGTCATGAATATTTTTTAACTAAATTAATATCAATTTGAATGGTCAAATTGGTCATTTGGAGAAATTCAAGCTTTTTAGGCTTAAGACACCTAGTTTTAGCCCATCTTTATATGCTTGTTTCTTTCAAACCATGAAGATTTGGGACAAGTGATTATATTATGTTGTGAGTAAACATATTTAATTTAAATAAACTAAGGATTTATTCTAGTTAAGGTAATTATTTTTATGAAAAATCATTAAGAGTGTAATAATGTCTAGAATGATTATAAACCCTGTAAGCAATCATCTTTACATGTGTATCTTTTTACACCTTCGGCATGGGAGCCCAATATTTTCAAGAATGGTGAAGGAGTATATTTAAAATATATAAATGAAAATAATTGGTGTAATGGGTGTCTTCAATGTATTAACAATCATCTTGAAAGTGAACTTGCTTAAGATTGTAATGGAGCTTTTTGACTAGTTTTGTGTTTTTAGACTCATAGGTTCCTCAAATGTCCAATAATTACTTTAAAACACATAAAATGTGTATATTACCCTCATATATCTCTTTAATAACCTATTTTTTAGAATAATTTATCATGTTTGGGTTCCTAAGAGGCCTAAAATGGTTCAAAATTACATATTTTTTTAGGTCTTCAAAGAATGAAATGATATAAAACCATGGAAGGGGTATAATAGGAAATAAAAAATAATTCCATGGAATTTAAATATATTCACAAGAGTTTACATGATGTCTTTCTGAGAAAAAGGGTCAAAAACCTAGCTTTTGACATATTTATGCATTGTTACAACTTTAATGGTTATTAAAAACCATTGTTGTAGGTATTAAATGTTTTCCAAATATTCATTTTTTTCATCATAAACATTCCATGGATGTTTGGAAGTATTCTATAGTTCCACAAGTGGTCTTCAAGGTGCCAAATGGCCTCAAGAGTAATTTTTATGGCATTTGGTTGAGGGTGGCTCAAGCTTGTGACCTCCATTAATGGGGTCTATGGGAGTTATAGGTATCATGGATTTTATTTCATGTTGGAGGATCAAATTCAAGTTGAAAATAAAAAATAATGTCAAAAATCAAACATGAAAGATAACCTCCCTAGTTAGTTAAGCACAAAATGATGAGTTAGATAACCTTTTGCCTAACATCTTCTAGAAGAGCAAGTGAAGGGTGCATAAAAGTTTATGGGAGAGATATTTAGAGGTTAGAGAGTGAAAGTGGAGAATTCAATACATTTTCAAAGTCTTTTAATACTTTCACATCTTAGTGGATCATGACATCATCATCCTCAAAAAGTTTTTATCTTCCAGTGTGTCTCTTAACCAATTAGAGGGTTTGAATACTATTGGAGCTAATGGAGGTTAATTTTTTGAAGAATGATTAGTTTTAATTAACCCAAATATGGGTGAGAATATATGGAGAGTGGTTAGATCTCATTTATTGAATTCTATTTGCTTATCTCTTCTCTCTCTCTTCCCATTTTCTCCTATATCTCCCATTTCTCATCCATTTTTGTAAGATGTTCTCATTTAACAAGAAGAAACCCTTTCAAAATTTGGGAAATACCTTTGGAATAAATAAGAATCAATTTTTACCTATCTCTTGCCTCTAAATCATGCTTAGCAAGCTTGTACATGATGGCATTGTGAAGAAGTGTTCTTCCATGTCCATTGTCCTTCTTTCTTGCCTATTTTAGGTGTTTTTAAGTTATTATTAGGTGTAAAATTGAGATCTTTCAACCATTAATGGATGTTTGGTGTGAATTTTGAAATTCCTCTTTCCTTCATATATTGTTTGGTGAGCCTAATTTATGAAACACTTATGTAAAGTAGCTAGTTTGTGAGATTGTGTGAGCAAGAATTATCTCATGATAAATTAGTTTTTATTTCATGATTATGTGAGTGTAAATAAATTTTTTGTATGACTCAGTTATCTTTATTAGTTACCCTATACCTCTCTCTACTTCTTTTCCAAGTAGAAACATTATTTTAGGTGATCTACTAAGAGGAAGTCAGCCTTCTTCAAAGGTTCAACCTCACTACAAGATACCCAAAATATAAGGTTTCTCTAATATTATATTTTTGAGTGAGATATCCTAAAAAAATCTCCCATAAGGGTGAAATTCTATGCTACAACAATTTTTGGCATGCCTAGTGGGTCTACATTATTCACTAAGTGACGAGTTTTGGTATTCTCTTAATCCAATCAACATTTGAAGGCATGTGTGAAAACACCAATGGTGACTCAAAGTATTCATCAACTAGTATGAGCAGCCCAACTGATTAATTGTAATTATTTAGTATGTGTAATCAACCATATTTTGATCAGTATGTTTATTCTCTATCTTAACATCACACTTATCAAGCTAACAATGTTTATGTGTTCCCCCAAAGTGGACCTCAAACAACCTATAAACCCTATCATGGCCTTTACCATCCTCCCACTCTTATGTATGACCAAGATCAGCCTCCTATGAATTCAAATCATTCCTATAATTCCCCTTGTCAAGACTATGTTTATCTTGTTACATCCATGTTAGGATTCAAGCAAGTATTATCAGATTATATTGAGTTGATAAGGGAGATTGGTAGGGGTTTAGAATTTTTTAGTCATCTATATTTATGTTCTATAAGAGGCAATGAGTTTTATTCAATTGGTCAAGAACATGTGGTTGGTTTGTGAGGATGAACAATGGGCAATTTGTGAGATGGAGAATAAGGTGTGGTTGAGAAGCATGGTCTAAATTTTTGAAAGTATGTTGATATCTTATGAAGATCAACAGACTAAGTGAAATTAGTCCTATGTGTCCTCTCCCCTCCCAAAGCCTCAATCTCATCCTTCAAGGGTTTCAAATCATCCCCCTAGTTGACCTTGTCAAGGTCCATCCTTATCAAGAATTAGAGAAGCAATACTAGACTAATAAAGAACAATCATGAAATTAATAAGGAGGTTGGACTTGGACAAGAATTCCCAATTCATGCCATAGAGGGGATAAGGAACTTATTATATAAGCTTTGGAGTGTATCAGCATCCATTGAATAAGGTTACTATCCACAAATTGAGAATTAAGAGATGAAGGAATGGATAAATGTCAAACCCAAACTAAATGGTTTATCCTCTCCTACCCCTATGCCCATTCTCACTCAATAATTTGAAACCATCCCACCATGGATTTCTTCCCACACTTTTGACCCTGATTATGCCATGCCCTCTCTTGTGAAAACACCCTCTCCTTTACCCATTCAAAAGGAATAAAAGGTGGTTATTCCATACTCATTTACATCATGGAAATTAGTTCAAAAAGTCATAGAAAATAAGGAAGAGGTGTCAATTGTGGTGGTCCAAAAACAAGTTTAAGAGGAGTTAGTGGTTCAATAAAATAACAAAGAGGTGTTAGCTCAGCTCAATGATTTTTCCATACAATAGTTCGAATACTCTTTCTCCTTCCCTCGAGAGCCACCAAAGAGACCACTCAAGGTACCTAGTTAGAAGGATAGTCTCTCAAGCTACAAGAAAGGTGATTTTTTTTGCCCTCCCACCATTTCCCTCTTGGAGAAAGAACTTATTTTACAAAGTATAGAGAAAGATCTTGTAGTATCAAGTGAGTCTCAAGAAGATTAGGTAAGTGGGCATGTGGAATAAATCTTGATAGGTATCCCAATTAATTTAGAAGAGGAAAAATTAGGTTTGGACTAGCCTTCTTCACATGGCTTTGACACTAATGAACTAGAGCCTGAAGAGGATAATCCTCAAGCTAAATATATCAGATACCTTCAGTGGACTATTGAATGTCTATCATACATAGATGAAAAAGAAGATCATAATTAAGTATGGTAGTAGTTGTACCATGACTTCATGGACTAGGTAGAGGTTATATACTAGCTTATATCTCCTCTAGAATATGAAAATGAACTTGTAAATTAGGTTATCCACAAGAATATGACATTTAAAACCTTAAATTGGCTGGTGAGCTTTCATGTGGTTTTTTCCAAGGTGAGAAAAGAAAGAATGGTGTTAAGGTTGGCATTAACCCAAGTGACCAAGAGGAAGCTACTTTTTGGGATGATTTATAGTCCTTTTATGGAAACATGGACATCCAACCTTCACTCTCTAGATAATAAATTGATCAAATGGATGCCAAGACAAAGTGTGAGCCTAATGAGATATTTAAATCCAAGGTTGTAGTTATAAATATGTTGGAATTATCTCTTAGTTTTGAAGAGACACCAAATTGAGAGATAGTAGTCACTCTCCTAAATTAGATTGAGACCTTCTCCCAAGACATTGTTCACATTGAAGATCATCATGGAATATGTTTTGAGTCATCTCTAGAGTAATTCTACATTGGGGACATGTTTGTTATAGTTTACCCTCATGAGATAAATAATTTACCAAGTATAGAATTTTTCAAGAAGGTGACTTTAATCATGTTCCTCTTCATGAAGGGAGTGGTCCAAGAACTTTTCCTTTTGATCTAGGAGGAGGATAAATATTTAGGTTAGTTTTATATAGTAGCTTGTATTTCTCCCTTTGTTAAGTGCCTTGGGCACAATGTTGTATTCATTTTTTATTGTCTTTGTTGCTTGTAAAAGAGGTTTTTATAAAGGGATAACCTTTTATTAGTTTCATATTAGTTACAAAAGAAATACTTGTGACCTCATATGCCCAATGGATTAGACAAGGCAACTAATCTATTGCATAGCAAGCATGCAATCTTAGAAAGTCACCATAAATGTTGGCCAAAATTGGCCTACATATGAAACATTTTCCTAGATGGATTAGGCAACTCTATTGAACCTTTTAGTAACCTTCTACCTCCATGAATAGTCTCTTTATGGTCCTAAATGGATGATGTAGTATAGTATTTTGGGAGGTCCTTGTGTGGTATGAGAAGCTTAGTAGAGTTTTAGTTGAGTGAGTGATCTAATGGTGGAATAAATTAACAAACCTCATCACCCTACCACATGTCACTTACATGTTTTTGAAATAATTTAAGCAATTTTTAAGGTGATTTTGAGGAAAAGGCCTAGAAAGAAGTCTAGAAATACAAGTGAAGGATCTATTAAGTTTCCATGGTGTTTGAGAATCTAGGGGCATAAAGGAGGTTTACACAGAGTCTCGTAGATTCTAACTAGTCAAAAATTAGGCTTAGATAAGCTATTATACTCAAAAGAACCCCAAAAGGGTATTAGATGACTTAAGTGTCCTCAAAATAGAAATTTTAAGTGAAAAAATGACTTTTTGAGGTAGTAAATTTGGTTTTTAATTCCTCCCACCTCCATATGACTAATTTCACCCTTTTATATGTGTTAATGTTCATTTGAAATCATTTGGAGTGGAGGGAAGGAGATTGAGAGTAAAAGGATGTAGTTTGGAGCCTTTTGGAGCTTTGGTAGAATGGGGTTTTAGAGGATTTTATTTATGTAAATGCTAAGCTATCATATTCAGGCATCCATGGTGTCCATAATATCCTCTCATAGGCCCCTAAAATAATATTTTATAATAGGAACCAACAGAGGTAAGGAAAACTTATTAGCTATAAATTAGGAATGAAATAGATTTTCTTATATTAATAGAGGTACAAGAATTTTATAAGGTTTAAAAAAGGAAGGAAAGGTCATTTAAAGCATAAAAAAATCTTTCCCAAGTGTTATATTGCATAGGTATACTTATGCTTCTTCATGCTAAGGAAAAACCATTTTGGGCAGTTTGGGATAGTGCTTAGAGAGCCTTATATTTTCACTTGGTATAGTTAGGAGAGAAAAATTTTGGTTAGAATATTTATGGAAGTAATATGGACCCTAATTTCCTTTAAATTTTTTTCATTTTTGGTTTGGTTCATTTCTCCATCTTTATGAACAATCGCTAATAGTTTAGGGCTGCCTAGATGGCCTACTAATCCAAAAAGGGCCCAAATTTTCCCCTATTTCTTCACTTTATAATTAAATGAGAAATAATGGTCTCAAAGGATCATTACAGGGTCAAATAGGATGTATTATAATTGGTTTCATTAGCTAAGTCATCTAATAAGGTTCTTATGGTATAAAATAGGTTTTCCTTGTTATCCTTATGAAATGGTCATTTGATCAGTTTTAGAGTGGAACATGTGTTAGAGGGATAATGTACCTCATCATACTTATTAAAAATAACATTTAACAATTTATATTTCTTATAAATCATTATAATATTCTTTAAGCCTTTACAGGCCAAATAGTCAAGTTGCTAGTTGGAGCTCCAACTGAGTTATAGGCAAGTTTATCAAATACAAAAGCTTTCATTTCTTGTAGTGGGTTAAAAATAAATAAGATGTCATTTTTTCACATATAAAATACCACGGGAATAATTTTTGAGTCCAAAAGTGCCAATAAAGTTGTAATAAACCATCTTTAAAGTTTAATGACTATGTTAGGGATAATTTCCGTAAAACACAAAAATAGAGGTCCCAGGCACTTTTGTTGATGCCATGGAACAGTGTTGCAAGGAGATTTGATGAATACAAATATTTCCATATTTTATCCCTATCATATGGTAAAATCCTTGAAAAATGAATAGGGTGCATGAATAAATGAGAGTATTGTTTGATGGCCTCAAAGTTTCACTTTTGTTCACTGTGATCACTCAGTGTATTCTATAGGATTTGAGTGTTAAATGACATTCACACCCAAAGCTACAAATGAAAGGAATAAATTTTTTAATGGGACATAATATTTTCTTCCCTAAGGTGAATCAAACTAGTCCTAATTTTTTTCAAACATGAAAAGGACAATTTTTTTTTTAGTTTTATAGGCCTAGAGAGCTAAGAGTGGCCTAGAGAGCTAAGAGAGGCCTAGAATACTAAAAGAGAAGGGGGTGAAAAAAGTATTTTAATTTATATTTAGGAACTTATATTTGTATTATATTTTATTGAATGTATTATCCACAAAAAACTCTATCATTTTCCGTATTTCACCCCTATAACTCAAGAACCATCATCAAAGCAAAATGAAGGCAGCAAGGTGACACTTTTTTGTTATTTTTGTTTTGAGAGCTCGGTGATGTTTTTATGTTTTTTTAAAACTCTCCCATGTCTTCCCCATTAATTCCTATCCAATTAATCCAAAAATAGAGCTAGGTGAGGCATAAAACTCATTTTAAACCACCCAATCCAAAACAGGGTCTCAAAAAGAGCATGAGAGAAGCTCTAAGCTAGGGTTTTCAATATTCTTAGAGTTTTAACCCTCAAAATTTACCAATTTTTTTAATATAATGTATTTAAATGTTATAAAAATTATTCAAGAGGTTTTGGGTTCATTAGAGGCCATATGGTATGGTTACTAAACCTAGAGTGTGCTTACGGCCTAATTAGGATTAGTTGAGGGGAGATTAATGAAGTGTGGTCTTGGAGTTGAATTTGACCATGAAACTTGACACACACCTGAAATGAGGTATAAAATGGATGAAAAGATGATTACATATTCAAAATGGTTCCTAGTTGGACCAAACTAAGGAGTAATGGCAAAGAAAAGGCTAAAACCCTCATAAGGCCATTAAAAGCTTAAAAGGTAGAAATGAATGTTGATTTATGTTTGAAAACATATAAGAGTTTGGATAATCAATTTATGTTCAAAGATTAAATACCATTATTGAAAGTGCCAGGTTCAAGAAACCACGCTCAAATTTGAAGAGCTCAGTTTGGGGACAATTTCCCTAAAACACAAAAATAGAGGTCCCAAGCCTTTTTGTTGATGCCAAATAATAATGTTGAATAGGTTTTTAATCACTTTAAATGCATATATATTACATCCCTATCATAGGACAAAATCCTTTGAAAAGGAAAGTGGTGTATGACTAGAGGAAAGGAGTGGTTGAAGGCCTTCAATATTAACATTTGTTCACTGAAGTCATTCAATGATTTCTATAGGATTTCATGTTCTAATAAGATGATTAAGGAGAATAATAGGAATGAGATAATTAGAATCATGATAAAGGTTTTAAAAAAAATTAATCTATAGTCATACACCTCATACCCATCATCTACATCACTAAGCACACATGCATCCATGGATTTTCCTTGAGGAGCTTAAGCCATACATGGTGGAATGCGGTTGAAGGAAAATCAATGAAGACTGGAATAATGAAATGAGAAGATCCATGAGGATTTAAAATAAAATTCACATTATTTTATCTCAAGACACATCAAAATAAATAAAAACTTAGTTGTGAATTATGACCAAGCAAACACATGTCACTAGCTTTTGCCATAATGGGCCTATAGGCCAAAATATGTAGGATCCAATCATAAAATTTGGTACATATGTTATAAATGACATAAAAAAAATACCATTCCATAATAAAATTATTAAAATGAGTGTAAGTTCTTGATGTTCTTACACCGTCCACAAGCACTCAAGAAGGTAGACATTGGAGACCAAATGAAGTTTTTTCAGTTCTCAATGCCAAGAACTAGTTTAGGACTTATAGAGGTCTTAAAATGTTAAAATATGATGTTTTAAACCTATATTGTCTAATTAAAGTGATCAAATTCATGGTTTTAATGTAAAGGTTTGAATAAAGACATGTTTTGGCACAAAGGAAACATGGAAGCAACTCAAGGTAACTTTGGGTAAAAAAGGTCTATATGACAAAGTAAACATCCAAATGACTTGAAACTTGGTAAAATTTGTAATCATGAATTATTTATCCATACATAATATAGGTAAGGTCATGTGATTATTTTAAGTATCTATTATTTATACACAGTCTACCCTATGTCTCATTATGGCTACTATTCATGCAAGCACACTGTTTGGAGTTTTAATGTGTGTTTGAGGTTTCAAATCTTAGGATACTATTTGAGAAGAAAGGTAATATTCTTTTAATTATATTAAAAAAATTTAAAGAGTGTTCACACTCTAAACTTCATGCAAACTTTAAAGTCAGGCTCAAATCCCTGTAGGCAGTCTCATAGGCAAAAAAGGCAAAGTTGAGTTTTGATAATTTAGAGAGGTGTTATGAGGTGTTTCAAATGTTGTGAAGATGTTTTAAATAAATTAAGATCAATGGGAATGGTGAAATTATTAATTTTGATAAATTCAATATTTTTATGCCTAAGATACCAAGTTTTAGCCCATCTTCTGATGTTCCTTTCTTTCATACCATGAAGAGTTGGGACAAGTGCTATTATGTTTTGAGTAACCCTATGTAATTGAAATTAATTATGGATTGAGGTTGGTTAAGGTCTTGAGTTTAATGAAAAATATTTGAGAGTGTAATCATGTGCAAAAGTCTTTCAAACCCTACAAATAATCATCTTTATGTGTGTATATTTTCACACCTTTCGCATGGGAGCCCAATATTTTAGCGTTGTTTAAGGGGTCTATTTCCCATATATCCATGGCAAGAATTGGTTTAATGGGTGTCTTCAATGTATGAAAAATCTTATTTAAATTTAAATTACTTAATATTTAAATGGAGATTTTTAAACTTGCTTAACCTATAATGTGTAGAGGACTCCCTCCAATTCTTGAAAAACCTAACTTACAAAAAAATCTGGCATGTTTGGGTGCCATAAGGGGCCTAAAATAACTCAAAATTGCATATTTTTGTAGGTCTTCAATGAAATAAATGGTATAAAACCATGGAATGGGTCTAATAGGATAAAAAACATCATTCCATTGCATTTAGAGCTCTTCAAAAGAGTTTTTATGGTGTTTTATTGAGTAAAAGGGTCAAAAACACAATTTTGAACATATTTGTGCATTGTTTTAGGATTAATGGTGATTTCCACTAGTGTTACTAGTATTTAAGGTTTTCCAAATATTCATTTCTTCATCATACACATGCCATGGATGTTTGGAAGTCTTGTACAGGTCTAGAAGTGGTCTTCAAGGTGCCAAATGGCCTTGGGAGCAATTTTCAGGGCAGTTGGTTGAGCATGGCTCAATCTTGTGACCTCCATCAATGGGTTATATGGGATTTTCAGGTATCATGGAGTTTATTTGAGGTTGGAGGATCAAATTCAAGTTTAAAATAGAAAAAAAACTTGAAAATAGAATATGAAAGATATCCTCCATGGTCAGTTAAGCACAAAATGCCAAGTTAACTAGCCTTTTGGCTAACATATTCTAGAAGAGCAAGTAAAGGGGGGAATATAAGTCTATGGGAGAGCTATTTTGAGGTTAGAGAGTTATATTTTAGTGTTTGATACATTTTCAAAGTCTTTAAATAATTTTCTTTCTTAGTGGATCATAACATCATCATCCTCAACAAGTTTCTATCTTCTAGTGTGTTTCTCAACCAATGAGAGGGTTTAAAGACTATTAGAACTAATAAAGGTTAATTTTTTGAGTAAATATTGGTTCTAAATAACTCAAATATAGGTTAGAATCCATGGAGGGTGGTTGGATCTCATTTATTAAATTTTGTTTGTGTTTATCTTCTCTCTCTCTTCACCTTTTCTCTTATATCTCCCATTTCTCCCCCATTTTTGTAAGATAGTCTCATTTTACAAGGAGAAACCCTATCAAAAAATTTAGAAAAAAAACTTTTTAATCAATAAAAATTAATTTTTACCTATTTCTTGCCTCTAAATTATGCTTAGCAAGCTTGTGCATGATGGCTTTGTGAAGAAGTGTTCTTCCATTTCCATTGTGATTTTTTCTTGCCTATTTTTAGATGTTTTAAAGTTAGTTATAGGTATTAACTTGAGCTATTTCCACCATTAATGGATGCTTGGTTTGAATTTTTAAATTTCTCTTTGTTTCATGTATTGTTTGGTGATCCTAGTTTATGAGACACATGTGAAAATTAGCTAGTTTGTGAGGTTGTGTGAGAAAGAATTATTTTATGTTGAATAAGTGTTTATTTCATACTTATGTGAGTGTCAATTACTTTGGTGTATCACCATTTTAAATCTCTTAGTTACTCTATACCCCCTCTCTACCTCTTTTCTAAGTAGAACCATTAGTTTAGGTGATATACCAAGAGGAAGCCAATCTTCTCTAGAGGTTCAACCTCACTACAAGATACCCATAGCCTGAGGTTGCTCCAATATTGTATTTGGGAGTGAGAGAACCTAAAAAATCTCCCATAAAGGTGTAATTATATGCTACAATAGTTCACATAATCTTTTGGAGTAGGGAAAGAATCCTAGGATAAAATATGATATCTTCAAGTGAGAAATGTTGGAATGTGGATTTGAAGGGGTCCTCTATAGGGATTTGGGAAGAAGGGATAGATAAGCTAGTTGAAGCTTCATCATTATTATGGGTGAGAGTGTTGTTGGTTTTGGTTGGCAATAAGGTAGTGTTTTTAGTAGTTGATTGTGAGGTAGATGAAGGAGGAATAATAACATCATTAGGCTAATATGCCATATTGTAAGAGGAAAAAGGACAAGACTTAGTTTTGATGGTAATAACCTAACCTTCATTCTCAAATTTGACACATTGATGTAAGGTAGAAGGGACACAACTCATGGCATAGATATAAGGTCATCCAAGTAACATATTATATTATAAATCACCCTTTATAATGTAAAATAATCTAGGAATGGTGTGAGGTCCAAAGAAAATATGGAAGACAACTATCCCCAAGGTAGTGTCCATAGTATCATTGAAGGAGTGAAGGACCACTACACTTTTGACATGATATTCTTGGACAATTGAAGTTGGTCATAAACATGGGAGAAAATAATGTTGATATTGGTTCTTCCATCAGTAATCACCCTTCTAATGTGGGTATGTTTTATGTAGGAAGTGATGAAGATGGGAGGAATAGGATCCTCAAAATGAACAAGAGGTATTTCAAAATCCTAAAAAGTGACAAAGGTAGAAAGCTTTAGGGATCTAATAAAAGGTGTAAGAGGTTGAGTGTCATTTGGTTGAACTTATATATATTTTAGATCCTCTATCAGTGCTTGAAAATGGTGGGTGAGGTATTTATTAGTTCATAAATTCTCATTTTAACCAGTGTCTAGTGAAGTTGTTTCAACACCATACACTAGCTGGAGGTGAAAGGTTTAGAGTGAGAGGATCCCGAAATTGATACTTTGGGTTTTTGTGGTGGGATAGGTAAAGTTGTAGGTGTTTGGGCTTGGTTAGAAGGATGAGGGGTTAAATTTTATGTCCAAGGAATGGAAACTTTATAGTTTCCCTTGTCCTTCTATTGGGCCCAAGATCGGGTAACCATATGAATAGTGTGGATGGGGGGATTTACCAAGTTTTATGGTTGATTCAGTTCCTCCTCCTCACTCTTAAATGAGAGTGGGGGAGTAGGTAAATGTTGGATAGGTTGAGTTGATGGTTGGATTGATAATGGAGGTAAAATAAGTTTATCTTATAATATATCATCCTCATCATATAAGCTATGAATGAGTTCTTGGAGGGCTTTACAGTTCCCCATGTCATGTCCTAGTGCCTTATGGTATGCACAAATCATGTTATCATTAAACCATGAGGATTTTTTATTTGAGGGGTAGAATGGTTTGATAAGTGGTAGGCTAATGGAATAAGTTTGCAATAGCATTTATAGGATGGTTGAATAATATTCCTCTAAAGGTGTTAGAGGTGATGGGTCTATAGTTTTAGGGAGGGGAGCCTTCTTAGAAGTAGTTTTCACCTTAGAAGTTGTAAGTGGTGGAATGGTTTTAGTTGGTGGTTTAGATTGAATAGTTATGGTTAGATTTAGGGTAAATGATTTTAAATTGGAAGATTTAGATGATGAAGGGTTGGATATAGGTGGGAAAGTAGAGGTGGTTAGTCTAGTTGAGAATGATAGAGAACTTGATGGTTTGGTATGCATAGGTAGAGAAAAGGGGGATGGTTTACTAGAGGAAAAATAGGTAATTGGGATGGTATAAGTATGGGGTCCTAAGATAATGGCTAATTGGTAAGGATGTGGTATGGGCCTAGTTTGAGGTAAAGGCTTGGGAAACTCTACCTTCTTTATTGGTTTAGTTAGGGGATTCTTTGGTGGAATAGATAGAGTTAAGTTTAACTTTAAAGGGGGGTGAGTTTGAGAAGGTACGGGAAGAATTGTTAGATTCTTGATAGGTTTGATGAGAGAGGTGTAAGGACATTTGGAAATATTAGATGGATGTAATTGGGATGGTTCACGTATGGTTTGGAGGAAGATGTGTTCAATGAAGATGTAATAATGGGTTTAATGGTGGATTCAAGTGAGGTTGAGGATTAATATTTGTTTTGGTAAGGGAAATGAAGATGATTCCAAAAGGTGGATCTATCAAAGTTGGGTTGAAAAGTGAACTCTAGACTTTGAAATAGCCTAGAAAAGGGCTTATAAATGGGTTTGGTTCCTTAGTTATTGGTTTCAAAGATTAATCCCTTAGGAGGAGAAGAGGGAATGGTCACTCCATCCTTATTTTTAATGGAAGGTTCCAAAATTAGTGGTTGGATGGATGAGATAACCTTCCTTTATGGGATGGTTTCCAAAGAGGAAATTGATGGTTCTATGATGGGGGAGGTAGGTGTAGTGTCCTCAAGTGAAGGAATGGACATGGTTGCTTCCTTTTTTTGGGTGTCCAAAGGAATGGATGGAAGTCCTACCATTTGAATTGGTGGAGTGGAGGAAGAAGAAATGGCTAGAGGAAGGGTTGTCTCCTTTGGTGTTTCCATCAAAGGAGAGGTGGATAAAGCTAAGGTCTCATTAGGTGAAGAGAGAGGGATGGTTTATTCCTTTCTTTGGGTGTCTAAAGGAATGGATGGAAATTCTACCACTTCTATGAGTGAAATGGTAGGAGAGGTAGTTGTGATAGTGGTTTCCTTAATAATAGGCTCACTAATAATAATGTTCATTATATGTGCCTCATGAGAGTGAGATGTCTCTTGTTTATTGTTAGGGTGATAGGTGGAAGGAGCATGATTGGGAAAAGGTTTGTGGAAGATGCTAACGGACTAATTAGCAGGTGTATTAGGATTATCAAAGGCAAGTTTTTGACTATAAATTAAACTTTAGACCAAACTTTTAAAGGTATTTCATCTACTAATTTCATGTCCAATAACTTAGTGAAAGGCACAATGGTCATTCTCATTAGGCCAACTAGGCATGAGGTGAGAAGCATCAAATTATTGGGGGCTTGATAGGTGGAAGTTGGATGAGGATAGCTTTGAGAAATTTTTTCAAAATTAAAGCATAATACTCCCATATGGGAATATATTATTTTTGAGTAGTTCATTTTTGGTTTTGATTTTATTGGTAGGAAGAGTTGGGAGAGTTGGTTCGATGGGGTTTATTGATAGTTGGTGTTGGAGTAATTTTTAAGATGACTGAGTTTATAGATGATTTTGTTTTTGTATTGGTGTGATTTGATTGGTTAGTGGTTTTGGTGGAAGAAGGGTCATTAGATTTAAATATATAATTCTTGTTCCTCAGTTTCAATTTCCCTTCATCATGGCTCAATTTTCAAGTTTATGTGCGATGGTGAATGCATCATCAAAAGTTCTAAAAGTTTGAACTTGAAGAGAGGGGAAAAATGTTTGGCACAACCCCACTATAAGATTTCAATCAACTTAGGTTGGGGTAAGTATAAATAAATTTGGTTGATGAGACCTCTCCATCTAGCTATGAAATCATCAATTGATTCATCATCAAATTGCCTAATAGAATAGAGTTTAGTAATAGAAACCTTTTCATATATATTTACTAAGAAGAGATTTAAAAATATTTGGGCCAATTTGGAGAATGAAAAGATGGAGTGATTGGTGAGAGCACTATACAAGTCAAGGACTAGTCTTGATAAAGAAATGGGGAAGGTATGAAGGGGGAGAAAATCATCATATACAATCAAATAATAAGAATGATGAAATGTTCTCAAATGTTTTTGGGGGTCCTCCTTGCCTTTAAATTTGGAAAACATGGGTAATTCCCACTGAGGAGGATAAGAAATGATATGGATGGATGGATGGGTTCATTATAGATTTGATTATAGGATAAGGGGTTATGATACCTGAGATAGATGACTCTAAGTTGGTCATTTTTTACATCAACATCTTGACCAAGTCTATTTGGGGTTGGGAATATCCATAATTAAATGGTAAGATTTGTTGAGGTTGAGTGGAAGTAATGTATGGATAAGTGATAGAGGGTGTTAAAGAATCCACATATTGGTTAGTAGTCATACGATGTTTGGATGGTGCCACATAAGGGTCAATTGGCACAAATGGTTGGATGGAAGGGGATATGTATCCTTATGGGTTAGGAACATATTGGTAAGATGTCATGGGTGCTTGTTGGGGAGATGACATGGGTTATGTTAGAGTTATGATTGGGTTGGTGGATGGTAGTATGGATGTAGATTGGGTTGGAGGTATGAAAGTTCTAGTTGGTTGTTGATGGGTGGTAGCTCTAGTGCTAATAGATGGAAGTTTTTGAGTTATGGAAAGTACCAAACTCTGAAGTAGGGTAGAAATTGGTGGATTAGTTTAATGAATGGGAATGGAATAAATAGGGGTAAAAGATGCCCCCATGGTAGGAATATAAGTGACAAGAGGTGAGATTTTTTGTTTTGAATCATGTTAATTCAAAGTTGTATAACAAAAAGGGGGGAAATGTAGACACTCAAAAACTACATAGTTTTAGATGTCACAACACCTCTTTCTTCTAGTAACTTAGTTTACCTAGTAACTTAGTTCTTCTAGTAAATAAACCTTTTTCATACATTGATTTTTTGATTATTTTAGTTCATCTAGTAACTTAAAGGCAAAGTAATTAATCATACTTTTCACTCTTGTTATCACATACCTTTGCCAAACCACATAACTAATCAACACATCAAAACATAATTGAGACAAGTCTTGACTAGGATTGCATCACCTAGTGGTAAACCTTACCATTTTTTAGCAATCCTACTTTGAGGTCATTACCAAGGGGAGAACCAACTCAGCTCTCTAGTTGAGTATAAAATCTGAAATTTAATATATTTTGGCTAAGCGTGAAGTGAGGGGGTAGGCCCCAATACCAAGTCATGTACTGAAGATCAATAAAGATCTTTCTCTTGAGTAGCTAAACATAACCTGAAAGCAACATTAGATTTCCTCTTTAGTACCTGATCAACAAACCAAATTTCCTCTTCATGCTCTTTAAATCTTAAGACAAAATTAATTTAAAAATAACCCTAGGTTGTTAAATTCACTTTAGTGTATGTTTGATTTCCTTGAGTTCTTTTATTTTTCTTGCTCTTTGTTTGATGTGTGAGTTTCATCATTTTATCTCTTATTTCCTCTCATGGTCTTTACTAGATAACAATTTACGAATCAAACCAACCAATAACCACCTTATTCTTCTTCCTCCATGGAGTATACCTCTAATGTTGAGGGTTTCCCTCATTTTCCTTCCCTTCCTACAAGGACTCTGCTTGTTTTTTAGGGTGATCTATATTTTTCCATCTTCCTTGATAACAACCTCATGGCTCTTCAACATTACCAAAACACCTTATCTAATTATACCCTTTTTTCTTTGGTTCCTCCTATGGTATGCCTCCCCATATTTTTTTGGGTGCCACCTCAACCCAATCCATGCTCACCCAAGCCTCTTCTTCTTCCAATATCCCATATACTACCAATAATCAAAGTCCATCCAACATCCAAACTAGTAACCAAACACCAACTACCCCAACCAATACCTCCAACATTGGATCAACATTACCTCTTGTCACTTATACTCTTTCTATTGTGGGGGTGTCTTCTACCCCTATTTATACCATTCCCCTTAGTTAAACTAACCCACCAAGTTCTACCCAACTTCACATTTTAGTACTTTCAATACCTCAAACACTTCCACCTATTAACACTAGAGTTACCACCCACCAACAACCAACTAGCACTTTCATACCTCTAACCCAATCTACATTTGTACCTCCATCCACTAACCCAAACATACCTTTAACATAACCCATGTTAGTACCCCCAATAAGTACCCATGACATTTTAACAATATGTTCCTAACCCACAAGGATACATAGCCAGTTCCACCCAACCATTTATTCCAATCAACCATAATGTGGCACCATCTCAACCTCCTATGACTGCTAACTAATATGTGGATTCTTCATCACCCTCTATCACTTATCCATACATTGTTTCCACCCAACCTCAACAAATATTACCACCTATTTATATAGCTTCCTAACCCCAAATAGATTTGGTCAAGATGTTAATGGAAAAAATTACCAAAATGGAGTCATCTATCTCTGAGTCTCATAGCCTCTCATCCTATGATAAAATATTTAATGAACCCATCCATCCCTATCCATTCTTACACTCGTCAATGGGAATTACCCAATTCTAAATTTCAAGGCAAGGAGGACCCCCAACAACATTTGAGATCATTTTGTCTTTCTTGTTATTTGATTGCATATGATGATGCTCTCCTCCTTCATACCTTCCCCATGTCTTTATCAAGAGCAAACCTTGAACGGTATAGTGATCTCACCAAGCACTACATATTTTCATTCTCCCAACTAGACCAAATCTTTTTAGAGAACTTCTTAGTAAATATATCTAAAAAGGTTTCTATTACTGACCTATATTCTATTAGGGAATTTGATGATGAATCAATTGGTAATTTCATATCCAAATGGAGAGGTCTCATTAAAGAAATTTCTTTCTCCTTAACCCAACCTAAGTTGTTTGAACTCTTCTCTTGAGGTTTTTCCAAACATATTTCCCCCACTCTTCAAGTTCAAACTTTCAAAAAAAATGATGAGGCATTCACCATGGCATGTAAACTTGAAAATTGAGCCATTGATGAAAGGAAATTGAAACTATGGAACAAGAATTATAGCTTTAAATTCAATGACCTTCCCTCTATAAAAAATACTAACCAATCCAATGATACCAATACCAAGACAAAATCATCCACAAACTTAGTTGTCCTAAAAACTAATCTAACACCAGTAGTCAACCAACCCTTAAAATCAAAACCAAAACTGATTTCCTCAAAAATATTATACTCCCATAGGGGAGATTTATGCTTTAATTTTAGCTAAATTTCTCAAAGCTAACCTCATCCAAATTCCACCTATAAAACCAACCCAACAATTTGATGCTTCTCACCTCATGCCTAGTTGGTACAACAAGAATGACCATTGTGCCTTTCTCCAAGTTATTAGACATGACATCAATAGATGCAATACCTTTAAAAGTCTAGTCTAAAGCTTAATTAATAGTGGAGAACTTGCATTTTATAAACCCAATGCACTTCCTAATCAATCCCTTGACATATTTTTCAAACCTTTTCCCAATCATGCTCCTTCCATTTATCACCTTGATAACAAACCAAAGTCATCTCACTTTCATTAGGCACATATAATCAACATTATTATTAGTGAGCCCATTTTAAGGAAACCATTGTCACAACTACCTCTCCTACTATTTTACTAACAAAATTAGTGGACTCACCTTCCATTCCTTCATATACCCAAATTAATGAATTAACCACCCCTCTCTCTTCACCTAATGAGATAGTAGCTTTATCCACTTCTCCTTTGATGGAAACACCAAAGGAGGCAACCCTCTATTTATCCATTTCTTCTTCCTCCACTCCACCCATTGAAGTGTTAGAACTTCCCTCCATTTCATTAGACACCCAAACAAAGGAAGCAACCATGTCCATTACTTCACTTGAGGACACTACACCTAACTCCCCCATCGTATAACCATCCATTCCCTATTTAGAAATGATCTCAAAAGAAAAGGTTACCTCATCCACCCAACCACTACTTTTGGAACCTTCCATCAAAAACAAGGATGGAGGAACCACTCCCTCTTCTCCACCTAAGGGTATAATTTTTGAAATTAATGACCAATAAACCAAACCCATCTACAAGCCCTTTTATAGACCAGTTCAAGGTCTAGAATTCACTACTCAACCCAAATTTGATAGAGCCACCTTTTGGCATCATCTTGGGCTCCCTTACCAAAATAAATATAAATCATTAACCTCCCTTATGTCCACCCTTAAATCCATTATTACCACTATATCAAATACCTCTTCTTCCAAAACCATAAGTGAAACATCCCAACCACCTCCATCACCTTATGCCTCTCTTTCCAAACTTATCAAGAATCTAGGGACTCTTCCCACACCTAATCATACTCACCCCTCTTTGAAGTTATATTTAACTCCATCTATTCCATGAAAGAACCCCCCAACTACACCAATCAAAAAGGTAGAGTTTTCCAAGCCTTTACCTTGAACTAGACCCGTAACACCTCCTTCCCACTTACCCTCTATCTTAGGACTCCATCCTTCTACCATTCCAATTAATTATTCTTCCTCTAGTAAGCCATCCCCCTTTTCTCTACATACACATACCAAACCATCTATTTGTCCATCATTCTTAACTAAACTATCCACTTTAACTTTCCCACATATATCTAACCCTTCATCATCTACATCTTCCACTTTCAAATCATTTACCTTGAATCCAACCATAACTAAGCAATCCCAACCACTAACTAAAACCAATCCACCACCTACAACTTCTAAGGTGAAAACTACTTCTAAGAAGGCTCCCATCCCTAAAATTATAAACAAATCACCTCCAACACCTTTGAATTAATATTATTTAACCATCATATAAATGTTATTTCAAACTTATTCCATTAGCTTACCACCTATCAAACCATTCTACCCCTCCAATACCAAAACCTCCTAGTTCAATGCTAACATAATCTATGCATACCATAGGGCATTAAGACATGACATGGAGAACTTCAAATCTCTCCAAGCACTTGTTCATAGCCTATATGATGAGGATGATATGTTATTAAATGAGCCTCTTTTACCTCCATTACCATTCCAACAATCAACTCAACCTATCCAACATTTACCTATTACCCCACTCTAACCTAAGAGTGAGAAAGAGGAACCTAACAAATCCCCACATCCACACTATTCATATGGTTACCCGATCATGGGCCCAATATAAGGATAAGGGAAAATCTAAAGTATCCATTCCTTAGATGCACCCTTTAACCCCTTAGACTTCAAAAAAAATCCAAACACCTACACTTTCACCTATCTCACCATCAAAACCCAAAGTAACAATTATGGGAGCCTCTCCCTCCAACCCTTCTAACTTCATCTAGTGTATCATTTTGAAATAACTTCACCAGACACTGATAAAAATGAGCCTTTATAAACTAATCAACACCTCACCATACCATTGTCAGGCACTGCTAGAGGATATGTAATCTATAGATGTTTAACAAAATGAAACTCAAAATATTACACCTTTTGTTAGATCCCTCCAAATTTTTGACTTCATCACCTTTTAGGATTTTGAAATACCTCATTTTCATTTTGAGGATCCCAATACTCCCCTCTTCATCACTTCATACATAAATCAAACCTACATCAAAAGGATGATGATTGATGGAGGAGCCAATGTCAACATTATTTCCTCTCATGTTTATGACCAACTTAAGCTACCCAAAAATATCATGTCAAAAAGTTTAGTAGTCCTTCACTCCTTCAATGATGCCATGGCCACTACCTTTGGAATAGTTCTCCTCCATATCTACTTGGGACCTCAAATCATTCTTAAACTATTTTGTGTTATAGAGGGTGAGTTTCAATACAATGTGTTACTTAAATTCCATAAGATCCATGTCATGAATTGTGTTCCTTTTAACCTACATCAATGTGTCAAATTTGAACATGAAGGTTAGGTTGTTACCATCAAATCTAACCTTAGTCCATTTGCTTCTAAAAATATGACGTATCAATGTAACTATTTTCTTATTCTTCCCTCATCCATCTCACAATCAACAAATAATAACACTACCTCACCACCAACCAAAACTAGTAACACTCCCACCCATAACAGTGATAAAGCTTTAACTAGCTCATCTATTCATTATTTCTAGATCCCCATAAAGGACTTCTTAGAATCTACATTACAATGTCTGTCACTTTGGGAGTATCATCTTTTAACCTTGGATGATTTCCCTACTTTGTAAGAGTATGTAAATGTCCATCATGATCCTTCCTATGATGCCAATGTCTGAACCATCATCCCTTTTGGGTTCCCTAAAAATCAAACAAATTTCATCTATAGGGGACTTGATTAGCCACATATTTCTCCTACCACTATCTCTTTCATTTGACCATTAACCTCTAACTTATCTTATGTAAACTAGACTTTGCCAAAGCTTACCTTTATAGGTTTTCTTGGAAAGGGTTTGGACTTAGCCTTTATGAAAATGGACCTCACAAGTTACCCATAATCAAAATTCACAAACCTCATGAGCTATTTAGCCTTGGGTTCATACCACTAGAAGAACCCACCTCACCAAAACCCATCACTACCATCGACATAGATCTTTCATCTTTACCAACCCCATCTCCCTCACAATATAAGGAATTTGATATCATTCCATCTAACTTTTTTTATCATTACCATTAGTTTAGGTCCCCTAACCTATCAAAAGGGTTATTTAACTAATACCCTTCTTCTTATCCATCCTAAAATGATAGAGTGGCATTATCCTACCATCAACACCATCTAACATTAGGATGATGATTCCATTCTAACCTACCTTGGTGTGTGGAATTTGACTATTCATAAATCCCTTCCTCCTAAGAATAAAACCATGCTAAATGTATCCACTATCAATGTCAACTTTGGGTACTTAGGATAACCCTCATATCATCAAAATTGACAAATCATTAAATTTTTTCAAACAAAAAGATTACCCTTCTTTATTTCATGACCATAGCATTGAATTTTCTTGGTCCTATTAGGATATTCTTAGAATTGACTCTTTTATTTCCCTTAACAACATTTTTACCCATCTTGAAGTTAAGCAAGTATGGTAGAATCTTCATAGGATACATCCTCACATAACCATTCTTATCAAAGAAGAACTAAACATCTCTTATCCATTGACTTCATTCAACCCATCGACTATCCACAATGGGTTTCTAACATCATTCCCATTACCAAACCCATAGGGGGACTTTTCCTCTACATTGAATTTGATGACCTCAACCTCACGTACCCAAAGGATGGCTTTTCTTTGCTAAACATTAACTAACTTGTTGATCTTATAGCTGGCTATGAGATGTTATCTCTCAAGGATGGTTTATTGAGATATAATCAGATCTTGATTTACCCTATAGATTAACATAAAACTTCCTTTATCACTCCATAGGGAACCTTTTATTATAGGGTCAAAACTTTTGGTCTAAATAATGCTAGATCAACCTATCATCATGCCATGACCTACATATTTCATGATTTAATCCATAAAATTATACAAGAATATGTGGACGAATTCCTTTGGAAATCCAAGTACCACAAATATCACCTAGTTTTATTACAATCATCTTTGACTAATTAATCCATTATCATGTCAGGATTAACCCTAAGAAATGCATTTTTGGGGTCTTATCTAGAAAACTTCTTGTCTTTATCATCTCTCTTCAAGGAATTGAAATAGACATTTCAAAAGTTAGAGAAATCTTAGAGATGCCTCCTCCTACTAACCTTAATAAAATCCATAACCTACAGGCGAAGCTCCAATCCATCCATTGCTTCATATCCCATCTATCAAATAGATTTCAAACCTTTCATCATCTCGTAAAGAAAGACACCTTTTTAAGTGGAGCAAGGACTATCAATAAGTCTTTGATTCAATCTAGGAGTACCTTCTTTCTCCACCCATTCTTATTCTTCCTAAAGATGACCAACCCTTATACCTTTACATATCCACCACGGACCATTCCCTAGGGGAAATGCTTGCTCATCATGATGAACAAAATAAAGAGAAAGTTATTTACTACATTAGCCACACACTTATCAAATATGAGACTCGGTATACTCATACCAAGAAACTTTGCCTTGTCTTAGTCTTTGTGGCCTCCAAAATTTGTCACTACCTTCTTAATCATAAAAATTATGTCATCACTAAAATTGACCCACTCAAGTACATGCACTCTAAACATATCAAAACTATCATATGGCTAAGTGGATCATGCTCCTAGGTAAGTTTGATCTTGAGTTTCTCTATAAAATGTCCATTAAAAGGTAAGTCATTGTCAATCATTTGGATAAATCTCCTCTACTAGACAACCAACCACTTCCTCTTACTTTTCTAGATGAATCCATCATAATTCTTGCCTAAGAAGAACCCACATACCAGATGACCATTTTTTTGATGGGTCAAAATGTCAAAATGGTTGAGGTGCTAGAGTTATTCTCATTGCCCTTAATATTGAACCTCTTCCTCTTTAATTTAAACTTGAATTCAAATGCACCAACAGTGTGGCCAAGTATGAAGCCCTTGTCATAGATCTCCAAACCACTCTAACTTTAGGAGTCAAAATAATTAGTATCTTTGGTGACTCTCAATTTGTGATCAAACAAGTCAATGTATCCTACCAATACAAAAATAATGTCTTATTGAAGTAAAAAAGACTTGTATATGTACTCTTAGCATCATTTAATCATTACCTTATCTGGTCAATTCCTCAATCTACCAATAAATTCATAGACATGATGGCTTCCCTTACTTCCCAAATCCCATCTTAACATTTCAAATCTAAATTACTTTTAACCATCCATCACTTTATCACACCCTCATATGTCTTTTATGACCTTCCCACCATTTATAGTGTGGAAGAATCCTCTTTTGACATTTGGTATGACCAAAATTTTAACTACTTTAACCTTGACATTATTCCTCCAAACCTTTCAAGGAATGCCCAAAGAGATTTTATTTAGAGTAGCTCTCATTAAACCATACTAGGGGGAATCCTTTACAAACATGGCTTCAAAATATTCCTTGTTCGTTACCTTTACAATCATGAATCTTCCCACATGATCAAGGAAATGCATGATGGAATCTATGGGGGACACTTTAGTGGCCTAGCCATTACTAAGCATATCCTTCACCTTGGTTACTACTAGCCCAACCTCAATTAGGATTGTTGTGATTATGTAAAGAAGTGTTTCAAATGTTAATAACATGCTAACTTACATCATGTACCATCCCATGGTCTTTGATTATCCAAAGATTACTGGCCCTTCTCATAATGAGGTCTCAATCTCATTAGGGAAATCAATACTCATTATTCACAATGACACCAATATATTATTACCACCATAGAATATTTCACCAAGTAGGTGGAGGCCATTCTTCTTATCTCAACTAAAGCAAAAAATATTATCAATTTAATCAATGAATTATCATTTGTTTCTTCGGTGTTCTTCATAAGATCATCACTGATAATGGAAAATATTTTAAAGACAAGAATGTCCAAGGTATTTTTGGTGATTTTGGCATCAATTTAATATTTTCATCACCCTATCATCCTCAAGTAAATAGATAGGTAGAAGCTTCTAAGAAAACCTTCAACAAAATCCTAGCCAAAGTAGTAAGTGCTTCAGGTCAAGATTGATACTTGCACATCCCTTTAATTTTATGGGCTTATCACACTAACAATCAGACCTATATGGGTGCTACACCTTTCTTATCTTTGGATTAAAAGTATTCTTACTTATTAAAGTTTAGATTCCTTCTCTTCACATATCTTTGCATGAGATCCTTTTTGAGAGTGATTATCATCAAGAATGTCTTGCACGTATTGAATTACTTGACAAACATCACCTCATGACATTTAATCATCTCTATGGATGTAAGGAATGAATCAATAATGATTAAAAAAAACTTTAAAAATCAATAATTCAATATCAAAGACCTCATCCTTATGGAGAAACAACATGTAACTAATTTGGAGAAAAGTAAAAAATACAAGTTTGCTTTTAATTAGCTTAGACCCTACATCATAACACATAAGTATGGATTAGTAGCTTCACTTGTCTTCTCTTGAACACAAACTAGAACCTAAGCCTCTCAAAACTTTACATCCATGTCCTTTTTATTATTAAAACAATGATCAAAGTCACCTTTGTGTTTAACTTAAGCTCATGCCTTAGCTTATGATATTTTCACCTTCACCTACCTATCCCTATTACCCCTAAGGATATTTGACTAAAACATAAGACCATGTGATTATACATCATATTTTTATCCTCATCCTAATCATGGATACCATAGATCTACCCATGGCATGGTTCTCATGCATTCTTTTAATCTCTAATCAAATGGAATCCCATGATATATTGTCTCTCAAACCACTTTTATTCATCCATCATTAACATTTTTTGTTAAAATTCTTTCCCCCATAGAGGTATATCTTTATTCCAAAATATACTTGTCCATGTCTAAAAATATAATTCAAAATCAAATTGGGATACCAAAATATCACTTGGGTCTATATATATAGCATAAAATACTTCTCTCTTAAAGGAAAACTACCTAATAATTGAATTACTTAAAGATTGACTACTCCCTTAAAGGATAACCATAAAAATTCCAAATTTAGACCACTCCCTTGAATGATTACTAAGTTTTATTGTCAAAAATAATCATTTAAAGCTTCCCACATTGATCAGCTTCACCAACCTATCAACACAACAAAAACAACAAGTAACCCTATGTCAAAATTCAAGCAAGCAAGCCACAATCAGCTTTTACATATGTCATTAATAGACTTCCTGAATCGATCCATCTACACATTATATTAGGGCATGGACTTATCTATTATAGTTATTTGATCACCTATAAAAGGGGTAAGATAACCTACATTAGGTTGCCATATTACCCATTTCCCATTCAATCATCTACCTATCACCCACATTTCCCTTCCTAAACTCTCTAAAATAAAGGGACTATGAGCTTACTTCACACAAAGTGATCAAGATACCTACTGTTTTGATCAAATTATGCTCATGCTAATCATTTGAAAGGCTTATTTTCATTAACTCACATCCACCTTTAGTTTTGGTAGGCCTTTGTCAATAAACACTTCATGCCTTTTTCTTACCCTATCATTATTAGTTCATGTAGACATGTGTCTCATAATTTTTATCACTTTCCCACATTTAATTTTCTATCTACACTTACTTTATGTGACTTAATTATATATCCATTAATCCATATCATATCCAAACATTTAAACCATTAATCTACCACATTAATCCATATATATCCTATCTATGCACCCAAACATCACTCATATCCTAAACCAAGTCATCCAAAACCACAATCCAAACCATCTTATCCATGATCATGACCATGAAAAAACACATCATCCACAATATAATCACCAAACACTATCAATAAATAAAATTCAAAATCACAAGCACATTTTAACTTCCTCATCTTATCATCACATAAAATAGGTCTTGCCATACTATCCATATCTATCAAAATACAAAACAAACCATATTATCCATTAACATGTCATCATGTGCCTAAATTACACATCGACATTTCACCTTATAGAACATGGGTCATGAGTATCCTACTATTTCCTATTATCAAAACATACACCATGGACATTCCTCAACATTAAAACTAATGAACCATTAATAAACCATATTCACACATCATATCATCAAATAACATAAACCATGACATCTACCATTTACCATAAACATTATCCATGAGTAGCATCATATCTACCAAATAAAGACCATGTCATATCTATAAAATGTGCCCTCATTTTCTTTAACATGATCATATGTACATCATCCATGTATCATCATCAATCACATATCCATAATAGTATCATACACAACATATTTATATGATAATAATCGAAACCATCCATTATCATATCCATCCAATGAACACAACATAAACATATATGAATAACATTACCTATAGCGTAATCACATCATCTATAACATATCTATAATCATGTCATAAACAAAATCATTACTCATTCATAATTATTTACATCAAATGCCAAAAACATGCACATCAATAAACATCATCACATGCCTAGGTCAAAAATTCAAAATCTCATAAGTGTTAAGTATTCAATATCTCATCCATAATCCATATCATCATAACCACATCTGAACCATAATATACATCCATCTCATCTTAAACATAATCAATATCTATATCATCATGAACATAATCAACATCTATATAATCACGAATATCATACAACATAATAATAATATACATCATCATCCAAGTCATAAATTTTAATGAAGTATACATCATAATATAGGAAATACATGGAATAATGTATCAATCCCTTTCATATACATCTCATATCATCAGCATAAAGGCTGGTATCAAAATCAATAACATATACATCATATAATCTCCTCTATTAGGTCTTTGGGATACCACTACCACCGATCCCATTGATACCTACACTTGTACCTATACTACCATCTGGTAGTGGTCCCCCTAAAATATTTACCTACCCTACTATCAGGTCCCATTATCCTAGAGTATATATAGATGGAGCAATTGCTAAATTAGCCCTGTACTCTCCATATCTCATCTCCAATGACAATGATGCCAATACTATCTCTTCATAATATCTCAACTCCTAAATGGTGGATAAGTACCATGTTCTAAAAATTATGTTAGGTGGTCCTCTTAACACTATTGTGGCCACTCTTTCCCTCTATCTCAATGTATCTCTCTCTCATGTCACTAACCCAAGAGAGATTCTTACCTAATCTCACTCTCTAATCAAGGTGGCCACCTAACCTTGTTAGATGGTGATTTAACCCTATAATGTGGCCACATATCCATATAAGCTAATAATTTGGGCCTATGCCATTACAAGTGCCACTACCACTTGTCCATCATATGTCAATACCCCAATAAGATCCACATCCATGGGCTACTTCCCCCCATCACCCCATCTAAAATTAGTTATTGTGTATCTAGCCTAGTACCATGCTATATAAACATATACAATACCTAAATCATCTATCATAACTCTCACCAATAGCTCTTCATGGTCCAAAAAAACATCCTAAGGGTATGGCTCTAGGAGAAAGAACTTGACATCCTCCCTCTTGTATTTATGGAGAATCTAGTGGGATCTCTTATATAAGGCCAAACTAACTCTAAACTAGGTTAAATAGAATAAGATCAGTCTCACCATCCCACCTCCCATAAATCTAGTGCCAACTCTAAAATGATAGGGTGTGGTAGTTATACCTTGCCCACCTTATCTAGCTCACATATGACCACATTATGTCACTTGCTACCAAACCCTCCAAAGCAGCCTTAAATTACTCTATGTCCCTCAGACCACCACCTACCCTTGTCAACATATAATTTCCTCTCCACCTCATGAAACCCACTCTATAGTCTATCAATGTAAAGCCATCTCATGCTATTTCGAATGGTCTCACAACTCAAATATGTTCATATGCCTAATAATAGAGCATGAACCCAATGTTGATCCCATATCACCTATGTGCTCTAAAGGCCTAGATCTCCCTATAGATTTGCACTAATAACATTGGGGCCCACCCAAACATAGTCTTATTTAAAAGAATCTCCACTAGTATCCATAGTAATAAGTATGAAGATTAACCACTTATCAAATTAGCTAACATGAAGTAGGACACAACCATTATCATCATCAACAAACATCTTGCCCCTAGAGCCTTCTAGTATAATGGCCCATAGCAAATACCACTTATATGATACATGGCTTGGACCTAATCCACTCCATATATCAAATCCATGTGGTAGTATCACTCTTCACTCTCTATGTGATAGATCAACTCCACCCAAATGGGTAACTCTATGATCCACTAAATATCCTCTAAAAGGATAGTCATCTCTCTAATCAGTAACAAAAATGTGTTTATCATTAGATCCCATCTTTGGATAAGTGACATAATCATTTCCACATCTCTTAGTAAGTGATGGTAATGTCTCATGTCCCCTAGGCCAAATTCTTCTGTGTCTCCACTCATTATCCATCATCCCATTATGGACCTTGACAAATATCTTAAGGACTTAGTCCCTCATTTGAATCTGATCATGTACCATCATAACAATCACATTATTAATACATTCTTGGTTTTCCACATCCAACTAAGCACCACCCTACACATACCTTTTTTAGACTAGTAAAACCCAACCTAATTACATCTACACTACCTACATCTATCAAACCTCTCCCACTAACATATCTCATCTATTCGTTAAAACTCTACCCACCATCCTTATTTAAACCCTTCAACCTAAACCTTCCTTCACTATAAACATCTTTTCCCACACTTTGCAAAACTTTAACCACCCATTTAACCTATTTCTAAATATTTTTGTGAACATTTCAACCTACGTTTAAACATGTTTACATTTATACATTTTCCTAACTTAAAAAATTTCAAACAATAATAACCCTATCATAATTTTGTTAAACACTTTAATGAAACCTTTAACATCTAACACTTTCCATGAATTTAAACCTTTTAACAAATTCATCCACTTTATCCTTTTATAAAACAAAAAACTTTTAAAACTTTGATATTTAAACACTTTAAAAGCATTTACACACCACTTTCAAAATCTAACTTTTCACAAATTTACAACAAATTTAAAAGATTTAAGCACCACTTTTTACCTCACCTTCCTTTAATCCTTTAACCATCAATGATTCATGAAACCATCGATGGTCCCTTAGGCCTAACTTACCCTTGGCACTCAACCACCAATAGATGAGTTAAACCATTGATGGTCACTATGTGTGACCTTTGGTAGTGTAACTCAAACCCTAAACCTCTCCCAAATTTTACAACACACCTAAATTTCAAATATTCACTTATATAGACCCATCCTACAACCCTATTCTAACTCAACACACCCTTCCCTTATAAATTTCCCCCATTACTTTGCCCAAAATCAACAAAAAGCTAACCTATGGTATCATCTTCCCAATACTAGTTCAAAACCCTAACCCTATCTTTATCATCCATGGATACTTAAATTCAAATTCAAACTCAACCACAAATTTACCTACACTATCAAATTCAAGGCATAGCCCACCTCATTCCATGATCATTGATGTGGTTAGAGCCCTTATCCTGTCACTCTATGGTGCCCTCATCCACCCTCCATCATGTCAAATCTTAGTCAACCTCGAATGCATCATCAACCACTACCAACACTCCACCTTAGCAAGATCTAATGCATAAATGAGAAAATAGACACATCCACCAGAGCATGAGTTGCCAAATATCAAAAGATAAGAATGATTTTCATTTTTACTTTTTTATCTAAGCTTTTTAGGGTTGTTTCTAACTATCAATGGTTAGGGCAACCATCACTAGTTGACCCTAGATAAAAATAATAACCTTTAATGGATGGAGTCTAATTAGGCATGCCAAAATGCTTTTGATTTGTTTCTCTCATTTCTTAATTTGGAAGTAAGTAATGAAACTAATAATAGAATTTATAGAAGAATACCTTGTAAAAGTGCATACATGGTAGACGATAATGAGAACTCATCCTTGTCTTAGAAGGAATAACCTATAGATAAGAAAGACACTATAAAATGGGTTGTTATATGTATGTTTTAGTGGACTACCTAGTGTGAGCTAGATCAAAAAAGTGTATAATTGCTAGGAGGCTACCAATCCACTATTTATATAAATGAAAAGAAAGAATATTTACATTCAATAATCAGAAATTAAATACATTTAAGATGAGATGAAATTAATTTTATTGTTAAAAACACAAATAAATATAAAAAAAGTGGGTCAATGCTCATGTTAAGATAGCTGGGGTCAGGTTCAAGAAATTAGAAAAGTCTCTTTGAATAGGCAAGAACATAGAAAATATGATTTGGTTGGGGTCAAGGGGATCAAAATAACTTGTTATTTTATACCATAGTAACCATCAATGGTTATGTGAACCATCAACGGTTGGGATAACTATTCGTAGTTAGGCAACCATCGACAGCTGGGTGACCATCAATAGTTGGGTTAACTACTGGTGTTTGCTTGTGAAATTTTGGAAATGTTTAGAAAAGTAATGGTAGATTGGGTAATTGGTTAAGAAGAGGGATTTGATGGATCTAAAGGATGCACAATAAGATAAAGATAGGTATGGATAGGGTAGGGAGGTTAGAATGAAATAAATCATAAAAAACAAGTTTGAGATATCTATAACTTGATGGTGGAAGGCTAAATTAATTTGGCTAAAGTGTAGTATTTTAGCCTTTGAAAGTGATTCAAACAGAGGTTTGGGTCTTCATTGATGTTTTTTATTTGCTGAAGAGATACTAGATACCTATATGCAAGATAGTTTGGATGTGGATGATTGTATTTATGGATCCATTTCTCATCCTACTTCTCTCCATTTATAGGAAGAAGTTACTCAATGTGCAAGAGGAAGTTGTTAATTGTGATGAAGGATAAAGTTACCATTTACAATGATTTAAAGCTAGATAGAATCACATAAGGAAAGTTGTTAAATGCATCCAAAATTATCTCATATAATTGTTAATGTTTTTAAATTAGGCTTAGAGGACCTAACCATCGATGGTCAAGCTAAATGTCAATGATTATGATGACTATCAGTGGTCGATGTTCTAAAGGAAAATGAGTTAAAATGGGGCGGATTGAAAAGTCAACTTAGAGGAGTTAGGCTAGGGGTTCTAAGTTAGCAAATTAATAAATGGGATAAGTCAACTATGTGGTCAACTATCTTTAGGGTCAGGTAAGATTTTAAGGTGTTGCAACATCTAAAACTATGTAGTTTTTAAGTGTGTACAGGTAATTCAATCACCTCAATAGGTGGAGTGGGTGAAGAGGTTGTTGAAACAATGGTTTCCTACTTTGGTATTTCTATCAAAGGAGATGTGTATATGTCAATGGTCTCCTCAAGTAAGGAAAAATGGTTGGTTTCTTCATCTATTTGATTTTTTAAAGGAATAGAGGGTCAGTCCACCACTTCAATGAGTGTAATAGAGGAAGGGGTAGATGAGGTGATGGTTTCCTCAATGATAGGTTCACTAATAATGACATTAATCATATGGACCTCATGAGTGTGAGATGATTCTAGTTTATTATCATCATATTTGGAGAAAGGGGCATGGTAGGGAAAAGGTTTGTGAAAGATGTTAAGGGATTGATTTGGGGGTGCCTTGGGATTTTAAAATATAATTATTATATTATTAATCATGTTTTGGATAATATTTTTAAAGGTATTATACCTACTAACATCATGTCCAATGACATGGTAGAAATCACATAGATTTTTCTCATTATACCAACCATTCTCTCTTTGGGAACCATTCAAAAAGAAGAGATTATATTAACTACACCTTCCATGGAGGAGACATCATCCCAAACTTTGGAACCTCCCACAAATAATAAAGGTGAAAAAACAATTCGCTCACCTCCACCCATGGGCTTAAATTTTGAAACAAATAACTAAGTAAACCTATTTACAAGCCTTTTTCTAGATTGGTCCAAAGTCTAGATTTTACTTCTCAACCAAGCCTATATAGAGACACGTTTTGGCATCATCTTGGGCTTCCTTACCAAAACAAACCTAAACCTTCAACCTTACTTGCATCCACCATCAAAACTATCATTACCTCAACCTCATCCTCAAACTCTTCTTCTTCCAAAAGCATAGGAGAGCCATCCAACACACCTCTATCTAAAATTTTCAAATTACCTCACACCTCCTTAACCAATTCCTAGTCCTTTTACCTCATGAAACATGACATATCGACCCAAAAATGTTCTTCTTCCTCCTTCATCCACCTCACCACCAACCAAAAACAATATGACCTCACCAACAAAAACCAATAACACCTCTACCCTTACCTTTGATGAAGCTTATACTATCTCATCTATCATTTCTTCTTAGATATCTGTAGAGGATCCCTAAGAACCCAAGTTCCAATGTCTCTCACTGGGGGAGTATCATCTTCTAGCCTTAGATGCTTTCACTACTCCTCAATAGTATGGAAACCTCACCCATATCATAGTTATGAACCCAACATTAGAAAGATCATCCCTTTAAGGCCTCCTAACCATAAAACCAACTTAATATATGAAGAACTTGATCATCCACTTCTTGCTTCCACCAATACCTCTATCATCCGACCATTTACCTCTGACTTCTCCTATCTTGACAAACTAGCATTTTCCAAACTATACCTTCATAAGTGTGCTTGGAAGGGATTTTACCTAGGATGTTATGCACATGGAACTCATGAGTTACCCTCCATTAAAACCCAAAAACCTCATGACTTATTTGGCCTTAGGTTTATACCACCATAAGAACAAACCAATTCACAAGAACCCATCTCCACCATTGAGGAAAACACCCCATCCTCACCAACCCAGTATCCTTCAAAGTATGAGGATCTTGATATAATTCCATCTAACCTTTTTTTTTATAAATACTATTATTTTTTTCCTCCTAACTTGTCAAAAGGATGGTTACACTAAAACCCTTCCTCTCATCCATCCTAAAATGGTAGAAAATGATTCTCCTACCATCAATACCATCCAACACCAAGATGATGATTCTATTCTCACCTACCTTACTATGGGGGAATTTTATATCTAGAAATACTTTCCTCTTAAGAACCAAACCATGCTAAATGAATCCATTATCGATGTTAACTTGGGTATTCAAGATAATCCTCACATTGTCAAGATTGGTCAATCGTTAGATTTTGTAGAGAAATAAGATTACATTTATTTCCTTCATGATCAAAGTATAGTATTTACTTGGTCCTAACAATATATGCCCAAAATTTACCCTTATATATCCATCCATAACATTATCACCCATTCTGATGCTAAGCTTATTTGAAAACATCTTCATAGGATACACCCTCGTATCATCCTTCTAGTCAAAGAAGAGCCTTAACATATTTTGTCTATTAATTTCATCTAACCCATCGATTATCCTCAATGGGTTTCTAACATCATTCCCATTACCAAACCCATAGGGGGATTTTGACTCTATATCAACTTCCGTGACCTTAACCTCACTTTCCCAAAGGATGGCTTCCCTTTGCCTACCATCAACCAACTTGTTGATATTATAGCTAGCCATGAAATGTTATCTCACATGGATGATTTCTCAAGATATAATAAGTCTTTATTTCCCCCAAATTATCACAAAACTTCTTTCATCACCCTATGTGTAACCTTTTACTATAGGGTCATGTAATTTGGCCTAAAAAAGCTGGTGTAACCTACTAGCATGTGATGACCTACATCTTCCATTATCTAATCCATAAAATCATTAATGATTATGTATATGATCTCCTTGGGAGATTTAAATATCAAAAGGATTACCTAGAAGTTCTCACCATCATATTTGAATGCCTAATCCATTTCCATGTTAGATTCAACCCAAAGAAATGTATTTTGAGGTCCTATCTTGAAATCTTCTTGGATTTATCATCTCTCTTCAATGAATTGAAGTAGACCTTACCAAAGTTAGATCAATTTTGGAGATACCACCTCTAACATACCTTAAACAACTCCATAGCCTACATGGGAAGCTCCAATCTACCCATTATTTTATTTCTCAGTTATCAGATAGATGTCAACCTTTTCACCATTTTATTAAGAAAGACACATCTTTTAAGTGGACAAAGTATTGCCAAAAATCCTTTAATTCACTCAAATACTACCTTATTTCTCCACCCATTCTTACCCCACCTAAAGAAGGCTAACCCTTCTACCTTTATATATTCACCACTAACCATTCCTTAGGGGTAATTCTCACTCACCATGATGAACAAAATAAAGAGTAAGATATCTACTACATAAGTTGAACACTTATATAGTATGAGACTCAGTATACCTATTTTGATAAAATTTTCCTCACCTTAGTCTTTGTGGCTTCCAACACTGACCCACTCAAGTACATGCACTCTAAACCATACCAAAAAATAGCATATGGCTAAGTGGCTAATACTTTTAGCTAAGTTTAACATTGAGTTCCTCCAATAAAATTCAATTAAAGGGCATGTCATTTTTGACTAATTGGTTGAAGCTCCTTTACCAGACAACCAACCACTTCCTCTTGCATTTTTGTATGAGTCCATTATGACCCTTTAATAGGAGAATCCCACCTACCAAATGACCATGTTATTCAATGGCTTTAAATTCTAGTGTAGTGGGGGTGCTAGAGTTATTCACATTCCCGTTGATGTGAAACTCTTCCCCTTTCCTTCAAACATGATTTTTAATGCACCAATAATGTGGCTAAGTATGAATACCTAGTAATAAGTACTAAAACCACTCTATTCATATAAATTAATACCATTAGTGTCTTTGGTGATTCCTAATTTATGGTCAATTAGGTCAATGGATCCTACCAACATAAGACATATGGCATGAAAAAGTATAAACAACTTGTACATGTACTATTAACATCATTTGATCATTACCTTATCTAATCTATTCCATAATATACCAATAAGTTCATGGATACAATGGTTTCCCTTGCTTCCTAAATCCCATCTCAATAAGTTGTTTCTAGACTATTTTTTACCATCCACCATTTTATTACACCCTCTTATATCCATTCCACCCTTTTTACCATTGTAATGTGGAAGAATCTCCATCTAACATATGGTACGAGCAAACCTCTAACTACCTCAACCTTGGTATCATTCATCCCAATATATCTAGGAATGCCAAAAGATCATATATTTAGATTACCTCTTGTTATACCATATAAGGGGAATAATTTACAAGGACAACTTCAATGGTCTCCTTTTTCATTGTCTACAAAGTCATGAAGCTTTCCATGCTATCAGGGAAATGCATGATGGAATTTGTGGGGGACACTTTAGTGGTTTATCTATTGATAAATGTATTCTTCACCTTGGCTACTATTGGCCCACCCTCAACCAATATTGATATCATTATGTCAATAAATGTGTTAAATGCCAAAAACATGCTAATTTACATCACACACCTACCCATGGCCCTCAAGTATCAAAAGACTATTAGCCCTCCTCATAATGAGGACCAAATCTTACTAGAGAAATCAACCCTCATTATTCACAATAACACAAATCCATCATTATTTACATCGAATATTTCACCAAGTGTGTGGAATCTATTCCTCTCACCTTAACCAAAGCTGACAAAATTATTGAGTTCATCAGCCATCACATCATCTATCGTTTTGGTGTTCCCCATAAGATCATCATCGTTTTAGTCAGGACTGACACTTGCACATCACTTTTTCTTTATGGGCCTATTGCACTAACATCTAAACCTCTATGGGTACTACCCATTTCTATCTAGTCTTTGAAGTAGAGGCAATTTCAACTGTCAAAATCCATATTATCTCTCTTTAAATATCTTTACAAGACATCATTTTTGAGAATGACTATCATCAAGAACATCTATCATGACTTGAGCTACTTGACGAGCGTCAACTTGCAATGCTTAACCATCTTCATGTCTATCAAAAGCAAATCAAGAACACCTATTAAAAAAAACCTAAAATAATAGTAATTCAATATCAGATACCTCATCTTAAGAAACAAACCAACATGTAACCAATATGGAAAAAATCAAAAGAGGCAAGTTTTCTTGCAATTGGATTGCACTAGTTTATACCCTAAGTCATAACCCATAAGTATGAATCAAGAGCTTACCATTTATCCTATATCAAATTTAAATTAGAACCTAATCTTCTCAATGATTTGCATCTACATCCTTTCTTTTTTTAAAAATAAGGATCAAACTCACTTTTCTATCTAACTTAATCTCATCCCTTGATTTACAAGATTTTCACCCTCATACCTTCATCATATCCCTTTGAGTAAAATCAATCATATCATAAAACCATGTGATTAACCATCATATTCATAGCCTAGTCCTAAATATGGGTACCATGGCTCTTCCCATGGAATGGTTCTCATGGATACATTTCATCTCTAACAATATGGAATCCCATGGTCATTTGTCTATCAAAACCACCCCTTATCCTATCATCACCTTCATGTGATAAATGTTTTACCCTCATAAGGGTAAACCTATAAGACTAATTAGACTTTTCCATGTCTAGAACGTCGCATCAAAAAAAATTGGGATACCAAAATATCACTTGGGTCACATGTCTCTAGCATTGCATACTACTCCCTTAAAGGACATTTGCCCAAAAACTAAATTTGCTTAAAAGATAGATTGTTCCCTTGAAGGACATCTAACAAATGGCCAAACCCAAACCTAGACCACTCCCTTAAAGGAGCTAAGTTAAAGGGGTCAAAATCAATCATTTTAAGCTTCTCACATCGATTAGCTTTAAAAATTTATCAAAACAAAATAAAAAATGATCTTATATCAAAATTAGAAGAAGTTATCCCAATAAAGTTAGTCATCTTTCATATATAGCATTAGGAGGCTTCCTGCATTAATTAGTCTACACCTAGAAAACAATATGGACTTATTTACTATGGCTATTAGGTTACCTATATAAGGGTAAAACTAAACCACATAAGGTTACCTTACCTATCAATATATCTACATTTCACCTACCACCTACCTCCCATTTATACTATCTATAAATCAATGGATTCTGAGCTTACTCAACACAATGTGATCAAGACACCTTTTTTATCAACCAAAGCATGATCATGAGAATATCAAAAGGCTTATGTTCCTTAAGCCAATCTCACTTTGGTTTTGTTATGCCATTATCAATGAAAAGGCATCATGATTTTTCCTTACCCTCTTATCATTGTTTCATGTAGACATATGTCTCATTATTCTTTTTTCTTTTTTCTAATTTTTTTTTTTTTAATCTTACTTTATGTTTTTCCATTTCATCCTTAACCATAATCACATCACATCTCCAATATCATAAACAAAAACATCAATGATAAACGCAACATTATGAACCATATCTACACACCACATCATATATCTATCTATGATCAAAACACCATGAACCACATCATATATCTATCTATAAATCATAAGTATCATCCCATCCATTTACCATAAACCATCATATAGATTCATGTCATAAACCACATCAATAATCATAATCTAACCCTTAATAAACATCATCCATAATCATCACATGCCTAAGGCTACTGAGTCCACATCTCATGTATATATATATATATATATATATATATATGTATATGTATATATATATATATATATATCTATGTATATATATATATATGTATGTATATATATATATGTATGTATATATATATATATAATATATATATATATATGTATGTATATATGTATATACTTATATATATATCTATATATGTATATATGTATATATGTAATATATATATTATATATATATACATATGTATATATATATATTATATATATATACATATATATATACATACATATATATATAAATATGTATATATATATATATATACATATGTATATATATATATACATATATATATATATATATGTATATATATATATATACATATATATACACACATATATATATGTATATGTGTGTGTGTGTGTGTATCATGAGCATAATAAACATCATGTAATAAAAAAAAATAATACATGTAATAATATATGATCTCTCTCTCAAAGCATGTACATCTCATTACATCGACAAGCAAACTACTATCAAAATCATGTTCATCTACACCTACATATCATATCACATCATGCTATTAGGTCACCACTACCACTCACCCCTCCTATTCCTATACCTTCACTACCATCTTGTGTTTGTCCTCTTGGGATGCTTGTATTTCCACTCACTATAGAGGCCCACTCACCTGGAATCATCATGGCTTCCCCACCTACTAAACTAGCCATGTACTCTCCTCATCTTGGCTTCTCAAGAAACTATGATAGAAATATGGCCTCATAATACCTCAAGTCCTCAACTGTGGCCAAGTACAATCTAATAGGATAATACTTTGTGGACCTATTGGTGTTGTCACTATTCATACCCTCTATCTCAAGGTGTCCCTCTCTTAGATCACTGAACCTAGTGAGGTCCTCATTTTATTTATCTTACTTGTAAAGGTGGAAACTTGACCCTAAAAAGTCACAACCTATCCTTACAATATGGCCACCTATCCTTGTAACCCTATAATTTGTACTTATGTAGTTGCCAATGCTACCTTGCCTATCCATCAAGGCCACCACCCAATACCTATGCTCTAGTTGGATCCACATTTAAATCTCATCATCCCCCATCATCCCATCCATAATTAGTCACTACATAAATGGCATAGTAACATTCTACATCGCCTTAAACAACATTGACATTAGTTATCCCTACTCTAGCAGGTAACACCTTATGATCTAAAACCACCTCCTCTAGCTATGGCTTAGGTAATAAAGATTCCACATCTTCTCTCTTTTACCTCAAAAAATGACTTGAAAACCCCTCTACTAGGCCATACTATCTCCTCACACTATCAAATGGGATGAGCTCAGTCTCACCCTCTCTTCTCTCATTGATTTACCTCTATTTCTACAAAGATAAAGTGTGATAGATATAGAGGGCCCACTTAAGAATGTCCACATATGGTTGTTAAATGACATCACCTACAACCAAACCCTCTAATGCATCTCAAAACCAATCAATGTCTTGAAACCCTCCTTTATTCCTTGCTAAAGCATAATCTCCCCTCCTTCATAGAAAACCCACTTTCTAGTCTACCTAGGCATAGCCATCCCATGGTAGCCCCAGTGGTCTCAAAATTAGAATATAATTATATTCCCAATAATAGACCACAAACCCCACACTGATCCCATATCATCTAAGATCTTATAACCCTTAGATATCCATGTATATCTAGATAAACAAAATAAGTACCCACATAAACACTATATTCCCAATTAACATCTTTACCAACACTCCCAGTAGTAGATAACGAAATCATCCATTACTTGAATCTAGTAGAATCTAGTAATGCAAAATAAGGCACTACCATTATCATCATCATCATCATCATCATCATCATCATCATCAAGCACCTCTAATTTGGAGACCTCTGATAGAATGGCATGTAACTAAAACCACCTAAAATCTACTTAACATGGACCTAATGCTCACCATATAAGAGCTTCATCTACTTGTTCAAGTCATCACTCTCAATATGATAAATAGGCTCCCTTTGAATAGTTAATGATGTAATCCTATGAACATCCTCTAATAAGATGGTCATCTCTCCTATTGGTAACAATAAGGTGTTCATTTCCAGATACCATCTCTCGATGAGGGCCATGATCATTATCACATTTTATGGTAGCCAATATTAATGTCATATGGTGCTTAAATTGAGGAACTTTAATCATCATCAACCATCCCTCCATGGATCTCTATAAAGATCTTGGAAACTTGATACCTCGTCTGGAACTAGTTTCATGCTTGCAAATACATAAAGTTAGCACACACACTTAGTTTTCCATTTCTATTACACATTTTCATTCATTATACCTACAACAACCTCATTATCAACCCACAACTCACCTACAATAATATATTCAAACCATTTCCTCTAAAAAATTACCTCTACAACTTAAAATTGATCCCCACCTAAAAACATTTTAACATTTACCCTAACCTATCACACCAATACCTGATGCTTCTATCAAAATATCTACCTTAGCAAAATTTTCATCACACCTACCCTAAAACTATTAAAATACTACCTAACACTACCCCACCAACCACATCAACCCATCACTCCTACTTGAACTCACTGTATCTTAACACACATTTAACATTTTAACTAACCCATAACCACTTACAACATATTTAAACACTTTTTTATATTTTTTTATTAATACCTACCTCCCCCCCCCCACACTCGACTATTGATGGTCCTTAAAACCATTAATGGTCAAGTGAGCTTTAACCTTTAGTGGCTAACCACTGATGGTCATGTCTAACCATCAATGGTTGAGTCCAAATACTAACAATCATTATGTGTGACCACCAACAACACAAGACCTAAACTTACCTTACCAAAAAATAACAAAACAATAAAATTTCAGCCCCTAAATTACATCAATCTACCGTATATCCTATCCATAACCCAAAACCTCCTTCAAATTCAAAATTTACACACTAATTTTCTCAGTTTTATCCAAAACCTAAATTAGGGAAAATCCCCCTAAACACCATTTCTAAAAAACCAAAATACAGTGAATTTAACTTCACAAACAACCAAATTTACTATCTACAAATTTAAAACATCACCTACCTCATTCCTCAACCATTATCGAGGATGGATTGCACATCTAGCTACCTGATTACATCCTTGTCTCCCCTATATATTAGTTATAGATGGATTACCTAACACATGCTCAACCAATCAATAATCACCACCTCAATAAAACACTCCATAAATCCTATAAGAAAAATTTCAAATCAACCACTCACTACACTGCATGGAAAATATGGATTCAAAAAGTTGAAATTGAAAATGAAATTTCATTCTCACTTTTTATCCTCAAATTTTTAGGGTTTCCCTTTAACTATCGATGGTCAAGGTGATCATTGGTGGTTGACCTTGGGACCGCTAACCATCAATGGTCAAAAGAACCCACATTTAAAATAGGTTTTAGGCACCTAACCTAAGTGCTAAATGTTTTAGAGATTACTTTTCTCCCAAACCTAAAATTTTTAGAGATTACCCTTCTCTAACCAACCACATAACCACATCCACCTTAATGTTGGTTGTTTTTGACCCAAACTATCGCATGTTCTATGACAACCTTACCTAGTATTTTTGACCACACTAACCAACCTTTCCATGTTGACTATTTGAATTTGTAACATCGTGTGCATGACCAAACCATTTATATTTTTAAGTAAACAGTTCTTACCTTAGATAACTACAAAAACAATGACCTTGTCTAGAAGCCTTGATAGGAATAACCCAATCAACTATGACCAACACTATTGACCAGTTACCCTATCACTTTTACTTTTAAAACTAACCTTATTTTTCCCATTAATAATAACCTTAGTCTATGTGTGATATTTTATATTACACTTGGACACAATTTGTGTGTATGTTTACCTCTCAAATGCCAAAACCTACTTTTTATCACCAACCTCATGACTCACCGTATACCATTTATTAAACCGCAACTTAATTTTAGTTTCACCTCATTGACTCCCAATTTGATGGGGAACACCTTCTCCCATACTCAAGGTAAACAAACCTTTGACCAAACAATTCATTTTTATTTTGTAGCTTATTAATTCAAAGCCAAATAATAAAAAGTAGGAAAATATAGACACTAGAAAATTATACTAGATGTTGAAATACCTCAGGATACCTTACCAACCACCTAACCCTTCTTAAAACACTAACCAACCTATCCAATCTTGGGTCTAGTTATCTACTTAGTTATCTGAATTTAATAAATTACTAACCTAACCTTAACCTACCCCTTTTAACTCACCTTGACCTGTCACCTCTAAGACACCGAACCACTGACAATCAGATTAATCATAGATGGTTAGCTTAATCATTGATGGTCAAGTGTCTCAGAGGTAAAGGGTCAAGGTGATTTAAAAGGGGTAGGTTAAGGTTAGGTTAATAAGTTATTTAGTTTAGTTAACTAAGTAATTAACTATACCTAAAGTGGTTAACTTGACTATCAATAATCAATTCTTCACCCTTATAACTCTTCACTAGTTATGTGAGAGTTAATGAGGCATAATTAAATATGTTAACCTTGTGCACTACTAAAAAACTGCCAAGAATCAAAATTAGTAAGACAACTTAATAGGGAGCCTTCTATCCTCTATCTCTCTTTTCATATAAAATGAGGGGAGTACGAGGTGAAATTCATCATCACAAGCATTCTTGCACATAGGTATTCAAGCTTCCAACTAGCCAACTAGTCTTATTCTAACAATTTAACAACACCAATAGAGACCTAAACCTATGTCAAATATACTCTTGAGGAAAAAGTGTTATTACTCTACCAAAATTTCTCCATCCATCAACCATCAACCACTTATCAAGAAATAGGTATATTTTTAATTCAACATTATTATTTTGGTTGCTCACCTTTCTACCCCATCAAACCTCTTTTCACCTATCTTCTAAACTCCCATTTCTAACTAGGTCCTTAATAGACCATTATCATACCCTTACCTAGTTTTTAAAACCATTCTATAACTCTTTTTTGAATACATCCATAAATCCACATATAACTACTAATGGTTAGCACAACCCCAAATGGTCACCTATAATCATCGACAATTACCCAACAATTGATAGTCAGCTTAACCATCGATAGTCAACCCAACCATCGATGATCACTATGGCATGAAATAACAAGTTAATTTTTAACCCCTTACCACCAACCAAATATAAATTTTTATGTTCCTACCTATTCATAGACCCCTACCTAAGTTTTTAAACCTAACCTAATCTACTTTAGCATTAGTATTGACCCACTTTTTCTATATTTTAGTCATTTTCTCTATCAAGCATTCATCTACTTCTTGTACTTCATTTAAATTAATTTCTATTATTTAATTTAATTATCTTTATTTTATCATTTCCAACTTAAGTTTTATAAAGAGTGGATTTATCACCTCCTAGCAAGCTCACACTAGGTAGTCCACTTGATTATCTTGCTAACAACCCCTTTGTTAGTGATTTATTATTTCTAGGTTATTCCTTCCAAGACAAAGAGGAGTTTTCTATCCTCATCTAGATTGCACATGTAATCAACAACTAGGTATTTATACCATACCCTTATTACTAGGTTTTTATCTTCTTCCAAAATTAAGAAATGAGAATAAATTAAGAGAAACATTTTGGCACAAGCGGGACCCTATCATCATCTAGGTGCCCCTTCCTTCTTCCTTTATTCTATGCTCATCCAATGAAATCTTAACTTTTGTTTGGGTTTAAAATAAACCTTTTACAAATTGATTTCTCACTACTTTTAGTTCATTTAGTAACTTAAAATCAAAGTAATTAATCATAGTTTCACTCTTGTTATCACACACTTTACCAAATCACATAATCAATCAACACATCAAAATAAACTTGAGACAAGGCCTAACTAGGATTTCATCACCTAGTAATCCTAATTAGAGGTCATTACTAAGGGGAAAACCAACTCACCTCTCTGTTTGAGTATAACCTCTAAAAATCAGTATATCTTAGCTAAGCACCTGACACTCTTATTGCTATGGTGTATGAAGTGAGGGGGTAGACCGAAATATCAAGTCGCATACTAATGTTTAACAAAAATTCTTTTTTAGCATCCAAACACAACCTCAAATCAACCTTAGATTTCCTCTTTAGCACCTCATCTAGAAAACAATTTTCTTCTTCACATTTAGCCAAAAGTGATCTAAAAATAATCCTATGTTTTAAATGCACTTTAGTGTATGTTTTAATTTCCTTGAGATTAATTTCTTTTTACTTTATTTGTGTTTGAGTTGTGAGTTTTCATCATTTATTTTTTATTCCTCACATGGTATTTACTAGATAGTAGCTTAAGAATCAAACCAACCAAGAACCATCATCTTCTTCCTCTTCTTCCATGGAGGATACTTTATATGTTGAGAGTTCTCATATTTCTCCCCCTCCTACCATATCTCTGATAGTTTTTGAGGGTGATGTAGATTTCACTACCTTCCTTGATAAGAAACCTATGGTCCTACAACATCACTTCAACACCTTAGCTCAACATACCCCTATTACATCAATTCCTCCTATGGATCCACATTATAGTATGCCTCTTCCTCATAATGTTGGTGTTACCTATACCCAACCTTTGATTACCCAAGAATATTATTCTAGTAATTTTTTTCACTTGGATTTACACCCTTTGAGGAGATGAAAATCTCTCCTCATCTAAGTGTCATAATGGAATCACCTATAGGCTTGTGGGTGGCCTAAGGAATAAGGTGAGTCTCTAGATAGGGCTATCTACCTTGATGTACCACTTAGGATTGAACCTATAACTAACTTGGGGGGGGCTAAAAAGGGAGAAAAATAAATGAAAGAAAACCTAAAATAAGGAGGTGATACACTAGATCAATTTGATGACTTCCAACTAATTACATTTTACATTTGATACAAAGAAGAAAACTAAAAATATGCTCCTTCAATCTCTATCATCTTACATCAATGCTACATTATGAGGTCATGGATGAATATGCAAAGATAGGAGGAGTAAAAAATATAACTTGAATGGCACTAATGGGAAGAATAACTCACTAAACATTTCACATCCCCTTAAACACTTCACATGCCCTGTAAGAAGAATTTTTCCAATTGTAAACAAGGTGAAAGAATGAGACCACATGCTAAGAATATATAGTCTTCACTAAACAAGATTCATAATTAAAGTGGAAAACACTTGTGAATAGTAATTAAGAGGTAAAAATTAGTCATTTTATTGATAAAAATGTATACAAATGAGCAAGGCTTCACCATACTCAGGTGGAGCATCTAATATAATGCCAAAATGGCCAACTCTTATAGAGTTTGAGAGAGAGAGAGAGAGAGAGAGAGAGAGAGAGAGAGAGAGAGAGAGAGAGAGAGAGAGAGAGAGAGAGAGAGAGAGAGAGAGAGAGAGAGTCCAAAGTTCATAAGGACACTTTTAAAGATTATAAAAAAATTTATCCATGCATGAGAAGAGTATATGGGTCAAACCATGCAAGGTTAGGAGAAAAAGTGTCAATCCAAGTCATCAAAGTTATGCAAAGTTGCCTAAAACTCCTTTTTTTGCACAAAAAATTGCCTTCATGATTACGCATATTTGATTAAATTTTTTTGATAAAGGGTAGGAAAAATTATTTTATTATAATGGTAAGATATTGTCATGTCCCCTTTTTAGTTGACATGTGCAGAGTAGATGGTTAGCCTATTATGCGACCCTCGTAGGCTGATGAGATGGATAGAGGGTCTTGATGGAGCTGGGCTTGGCTTTCATTTGGGCTCTTTCAGACATGAATTAAAGGAGATATTAATATTTGATTGATTTAATCAAATATTAATTATTTGGTCTAATTTTAATTAATTATTAATTATTAATTAATTATTAATTATTTATTATTGGGTCTAATTTTAGGATCCTCATTCTAATTTAAAAATTGGTCTAATTTTAAGACCCTAGTTCTAAATTCAGGAAGCCCCAGTCTAATTTAAGGGAATCTAATTTTAGCAAGCACACCTTTGGAGGTGTATAAGAATCTCTCATGGGAGAGAGTTTGTAATGCATGATTATTTTTGATATTAATTCTTGTTAAGAAATTATTCTGTGAAGACTGAGCCAAGGGTTCCAGGATTCCAATTGCATTGAAGAACGTCAACTCTTCATTGTGTGCGATTCAGAGGTTGTGAAAGATCAGCCGATCTATTGCCAAATTGAGAGATAACTTCAACCAGAAGTTATCATAGTATTACAGGTATTTGAGAGATAACTTCACTCAGAAGCTATCACAAGGGTTTACAGGTATTTTCATTATTTTTGGGTTTTGATTCAAGAATTATCCAGATATAGATCTTTTGTATTAGCCCATAATTCTATAGATCAGGATCAAGCATACAGGTTGTGTTATATCAGCGGCCGTATGAATTTCATATAAATCTGTGAAAATTCATACGCATCAACAAAAAGCTCAGGTACCGACATCGGCAAATAGATACTTACAGAGACCGGCATCGGTCGACATACAGCCGACATCGGTGAGATAATGACTACAGATCGACTGACGATGGCAGTATAACCGACGTCGGCGACTGTGTTTTTTACACAGCAGGCCAAGACAAACCAGATTCAAAATTCTTTCCCAATTTGTGGAATATTCAGGCTATTCAGGCCATACTTTTCAATATTATTTGTATACTTGACAGAGGATCTCTATTGTAAGCTTATGAGCAAATAAATAAGAGTTTATACTGTGATTTATTTATCTATTTGAAGATATTTTGCAAAAATTTAGATAAGCAATTCAAAGCTTTGTTTTGATATTCAAAGGGATATTACAGTGGTATCAGAGCTAAATCCTGCCATCCTGAGGGTTTGAAAATCTTATGCAACCACAAGAGTTGGGACCACACAAGTATAACACACGCAGTAGAGCTTTGCTTGAAGGTACCCAGTTGTTAGAACAGCAGCGGATTATCATGAGTGACAGACATGAGGGTAGCCCACCCAGGGGCCATTGACATAATGATGATCCAGGTACCAGAAAAACCTACCGTGAGATGACTCAGGCATTATAGGCACTAACTACCATGATAAGGAGGATGAACCCACCTGATAGACAAAATGGGGATCAAGGCGATAACAGAGATGTTACGATTAATCAGAGACCCTGACAGGCCCACTCTAGAATAGCAGATAGACCTACACGTCCTACGTTTGTGCAAGTAAAACCAGAAGTTCTAGCAGAGGAGGAAGCAGGAGATTCCTCATTTACAAATGTTTACCTGGCTACAGATGATGAGTGGAACTTATTACCTCCTCATGTTCAGGAGAGGACAACCTTTGATCATTTTGTTAATCTGAGGGGAGAGCACTATAGATTGGCTAGACAGGACAGGAGACCTAGACACCAGAACAATGATCTTAAGCATGCTACGAGCAGGCTCACACTCACTATGTTTGATGGTAGTGGTAAGGTCACAGTGCAGGCCTGGGTTAGTAAGTTGGACACCTTTCTCACATTGCGTCCGATGGCCGAGGAAGATGCTATCAGATATGCGACACTACATCTTGACGGAGTAGCTCACGATTTGTGGCACCACAGGATGGTGACACTCCATCATGATCAGATCACTTCTTATCAGGAGTTTGTGGACAGGCTGGTAGAGCATTTTGACAGGAGGGATCCAGAGTCCTATTTCCGAGAGTTGGCACAGTTACGCCAAAGCGGTAGTCTAGAGTCTTACATTGGTGACTTCCAGAGGTTATCAGTTATGGTTCTTGACATTTCAGAGAGGCGAGTAGTAGTATTCTTTATGGAGGGATTGATAGAACCATTGAGAGGTTGGATTAAAGGCTTTGATCCTCCTTCATTATAGGAAGCTATGAAGAAGGCACGTAGTATGGAGATGGCAGCCCCATCAAGTAGATCTAACTCCAGAGGTACTTCTTCATCTAGAGACCATAAGCACTCCAACGGGGATACAGAGGGACCAGATTTTAACATAGATAAATTTGGAGTTAAAAATGATTCAAAGGCCAATCCAGCAGCACCACCTTTGGATCGTGAGGTGCTTAATGATCTACGCAAGAAGAAGCTTTGCTTCTACTGGAAAGGTCCATATGATATCCATCATGATTACCCTTTGAGGCCTAAGGGCAAAGCAAATCGTGTGATGTCGACATATTATGAGGATGCAGAATCAAAAGATTCTGAACAATAGGATAGTTCTGAGGAGGTAGAGGCTTTAGAGCCTAAGGCAGAGGCAAATTTAGAACTTCATATTTAGGAGGCACGCCTTTCCAGCATTCAGTCGGATGAGTCATTCAGACTTCGTGGAGTTTTGGCAGGGCAGAAGGTCACCACCCTTCTTGATAGAGGAGCCGCACATAATTTCATAGATGCTAGATTTGTGGAGAAGTGTGAACTCACTACCAAAGATTTTGAGGGCATTAGAGTTAAGGTAGCCAATGGTCACACTCTTAGGTGTGAGCGTATGATTAGAGACCTCCCATTGCGCTTGAACAACTATGAGTTCAAGGCTAATTATTATGTAGTGAACATGGGGGACATAGAATTATTCTTGGGTATGAAGTGGCTTCATTCATTTGAGGAAGTTACTCTTCATCTCAAAGACATGGAGGTTCATTTTGAGGTTGATGGGAAAACACATATTCTTAAGGCAATACGGGGCAACAGCTTCAAACATATGTTTTTTCATCAGATGGAGATGCCTATACTACATGACATGATAGAGTGCGATGACGAGTACACATTGGCACCAACACAGGAGAGATATGAGGATGAGCGTTGTCTTGAGGTGAGTCCAGTTCAAGAGTTAGCACATGTGGTAGAGTCTCAGCTTCCTTTTATAGGTGGGTCACTGGTTGATGACGATAGGCATACAGGAGACAGAGGTGATGTGATGCCATTGGATGAGAGTGGTGATGGACATGGCCTGGAGTTTGTGTTGGTTGATAGCACTATAGATCGCTACTTCATTTGGGATCCAGGTGGATTGATTGGTCTATCATTCAGCGATTGCTTGAGGGCAAGCAATCTCAGGAGGGGCAGATTGTCATGTCCCCTTTTTAGTTGACATGTGCAGAGTAGATGGTTAGCCTATTATGCGACCCTCGTAGGCTGATGAGATGGATAGAGGGTCTTGATGGAGCTGGGCTTGGCTTTTGTTTGGGCTCTTTCAGACATGAATTAAAGGAGATATTAATATTTGATTGATTTAATCAAATATTAATTATTTGGTCTAATTTTAATTAATTATTAATTATTAATTAATTATTAATTATTAATTAATTATTATTGGGTCTAATTTTAGGATCCTCATTCTAATTTAAGAATTGGTCTAATTTTAAGACCCTAGTTCTAAATTAAGGAAGCCCCAGTCTAATTTAAGGGAATCTAATTTTAGCAAGCACACCTTTGGAGGTGTATAAGAATCTCTCATGGGAGAGAGTTTGTAATGCATGATTATTTTTGATATTGATTCTTGTTAAGAAATTCTTATGTGAAGACTGAGCCAAGGGTTCTAGGATTCCAATTGCATTGAAGAATGTCAACTCTTCATTGTGTGCGATTCAGAGGTTGTGAAAGATCAGCCGATCTATTGCCAAATTGAGAGATAACTTCAACCAGAAGTTATCATAGTATTACAGGTATTTGAGAGATAACTTCACTTAGAAGCTATCACAAGGGTTTATAGGTATTTTCATTATTTTTGGGTTTTCATTCAAGAATTGTCTAGATATAGATCTTTTGTATTAGCCCATAATTCTACAGATCAGGATCAAGCATACAAGTTGTGCTATATCAGTGGCCATATTTATTCCATACAGATCTGTGAAAATCTGTATGCATCAACAGAAAGCTCAGGTATCGACATCGGTGAACAGATACTTACAGAGACCGGCATCGGTCGACATACAGCCGACATCGGTGAGATAATGACTACAGATCGACTGACGACGACAGTATAACCGACGTCGACGACTGTGTTTTTTACACAGCAGGCCGAGACAAACTAGATTCAAAATTCTTTCCCAGTTTGCAGAATATTTAGGCTATCCAGGCCGTACTTTTCAATATTCTTTGTATACTTGATAGAGGATCTCTATTTTAAGCTTATGAGCAAATAAATAAGAGTTTATACTGTGATTTATTTATCTATTTGAAGATATTTTGCAGAAATTTAGATAAGTAATTCAGAGCTTTGTTTTGATATTTGAAGGGATATTACAGATATTATACATTCCTCTACATTAATTCATTTCTTGATTTGTCTTCTAGAATCACCTGGAAGAGAGCCATCATCACTTGCACTCTAGGAAACCTCCTTCTCATGCACCTAGCACACTTATCTTCAAATATGGAATTAGTTGTTCATGAAAATACATGGGATAGGTTTAGTGAATATTTTAATGACCATATATGGCCTTAGAAGCATCAATGGCACTTTAGAATCACTTTACTTGAAGATTTCTTCCCTTCTCTCTAGCTTGCCCAATATACTAGATTTAACTAGCTAAAAGTAAGGTCTTGGTTGAAGAACTTATAATATTGTTCATGGCATGAAATGAATATTAGTAGTTACTATAATATTCAATATTTATCCAAAAATTTGTTTCATCTCCTAACTCCTCTCATAGCCTACATAACAATAAAATAATGGGAAATAACTTGTTTCTACCCCCATCTGTATAAATCTATACAACTATATAGTAGGGGAAGGAGCTTGGGTGATTCCTCTCCAAGGTCTAATATTTTTCCTAAAAATAATGGTCCATATTGTGGGATTTCCAACTCCATTTTCCAATATCAGTCCTTGGCAAAGGTCTAGTAAGGTTTTAGGCCTATTTTCACTCTTAAGCTTATTTCATATAAACTTGACATTGGATTTACAAAAACATTCCACAAATTTGTTTTTTAAAACCCCTCCTAGATTCCATAAACTTATATAGTCTCCATTAAAATCCTCATGGGAGATGTGAGCTTCTAAATATGGCCTAACGAGCTTGTCTCCATTATTTTAATAGACTTGATTTGATTCTGAGCCAAAAAATAGCCTTCTCATGGTTTTCATTTCACTCTAAAATCTTTAAAAACATTTTATGGACCCCAAAAGCATTTTACAAGAATTTATAATGTCCACCTCTTTTTAAAATTAGAAGTAACTCTTCATTTGACTACTAGACCTATTGTTGATATATAGGTCTACTTGAAACATTTCAATTTGAGACACCATTTTTTAACTTCCTTATATCCACATATATTTAATACACTTTTATCCATATAATATACATAATTCAAGAGTTTATAAATCTTATTTCATGCTTAAAGTGACTAAACCTTCTCATTTGAACCCTTAGGCCTAGCCTTGCCTAGTAGGTTTGCTTGTAACCCTTGGTGTATGGAGCACTCTATTGGGTTTCCTTCCTCTTTGAGGTATTTCTAGTGATTATTTAGGCGTTATAAATCTTATAATATCTTCCAACTATGTTCCACTTAGATCCAAGCTCATCTTTGTGCCTATTTCAGCAAAGTTGCCACTTTGTACTCAAGGGGAAGTACCCTGTGTCTAAGATAAAATAGGGATTACTTACCATATTTTCTTAGTAAAAAACAAAAAATTAATAGGATTATTCAAGTGATAAAGGTTTCATGTATAAATTTTGAACTCTTGGTGATAATTCTACACCTACAAACATCCTAGATTTCTAAGGTAAACTACTCAGATAAAGACTGTGCAGGGGTATATAAAAGTGGACTATGTGTTTCATCATTTAGGCCCCTCTACTTGTTGTAAGTAAAATATTACATCTCAATGAAAATATTTTGACCATTATTTAGGTGATATCCTTTAATCCTATCATTCCAATCCTTTGTTTTACTTCCCTATCTCTTTGCTTAGGTGATTGAGTATACATATTTCTAACTGTATTTTCCTACCTTTGGGTCTGTCTATAGGTTGTTTAGCTCATATTAGGCTTGGTAATGGTGATAAAAGACTCATCAAGAATTATTAAAACTATATCATAACTTATCTCACCTTGAACTCACTATATATACTCTTTGTACTCTTAATTGAGTTCCTTCTTTGACTCCTGCATAGACTGAGACACCATGATCTTGAAACCCTTTAGGTTTCAATGAGACCAATTAAGCTTGGTAATTATTTTGGAGAGATTACCTTGAGTTACCTTAAGTTAAAAAAAAATATATACCTTTATTCACCTTAAAAATTCCTGATCTATTTCCAAAACTCATTGCTTAGGTCACTATGTAGACTAAGAAAACCCTTTTACCCTGCCTGCTATAAGTTGTCATTGACCCTATCCACCTTATCATAGTGCCCATGAAATATTTATGAAATCCTATAAGGTTATACCATATATCTCCATACTTTTATTTATATTGAGTATCATAAAATCAAAACTAAGGCTCATTCTAGTTCCTTGTTTCTATATGCTGCTTGTAGGTCAACATTTTCGTTCAAAAGTATGGACTGTAGGTGTTGTTTGGGAGACAACACACAAAGTACCATCCTTTTTGATGATCCATTTGACCATGGATGATAATTGAATATTTAGAAACATTTTACTTTGACATAATTTTCTAATGTCAACTTTGAAGACAAATATTGACAAAACTCAAACTTCCTATAGATAACACTACCTAGAAATAGTGTTTTTGTGAGCCATTTTAGGTCTTTTGAAAACCACCTTCTTTTATCATCTTGCCTTAAAACCTATGAAGGATCTTGTATATGAAAATAAATTAATGATTCACTTATTTATATGTCTTAGGATACTTTGGAAGCATGTTTTATAAGGCTTAGAAAAACCTCATGGAGCTTTGTTTACTCATTTTAGGGATAATTTCCCAAAACACTATCCCCATCTCCATAAATTGGTTTGAAGCCTTCTTTTGCTAGATTTAAAACATTATATGAGTTTTTATTGGTTTCTTTAGTATACTAGGATCCACATAAGGAATTAAAACATGATTTAATGTCTCAAAAGGCACCTTCCTACTCTATTAACACCACCTATAGGTGGTCATGGACAATGGACATGGCAGTTAACAAGTATAAAGTTGAAACATGTGAATTTCCTTAGATATCTCTTTAATTATTAACCAATATAAACCCCATAAATAAACTTATCACATTCAAAATATCTTGACACCAATATTAAGGTTCTCATCATATTATGACATAACCATAAAGATCCTTATAGGTGCATATTTTGAGTTGTATGTAGACTGTAAATATGGGTAATGCATGACTACCAACCATGAGACATTTAATTGGATAAATAATAGTAAAGGTTAAGGGAGGTTGAGATAACTTTGGAAACATGATAATGAACCAAAATCCATCTTTTCAAACCATGACCCAAAAAAAAAACTCCTAGAGATGATGAAAACTACCTAAAACTTAGAAAATTATTTCTACAAATTGAGGTTATTAGCAAGTAAAAACCATTCCAAAATTTAAACCAATCATGTGAAGTGTTACATAAGGAGGTTAAAATCCTCTATTAAAAATCTCAACATTTGACTCATACAAAATTTATCAAACCAAGGTAAAACCTGAAGGGCAAATGGATGAGTAGATAGTTTTGGAGGTTGAAATTCAAATTGATGATTCATAAAGCTAAGGACACAAATATTCAAGATCCATATATTTATTTTAATTTATTTTATTGTAAACCTAAATCCCAAGAGAATTCTACCTAAAACTCTTTTTATTGGTTATACCAAGTGGAAACCTGCAAGTCACTTTAGTCTGCCAAGAAGACCAAGAAATGAGATAAAAGGTTTTGAGAAAGAAATGTCAGATTTAGATAAAACCAAACATGTATTTGAGCATGGGGAAGGTTAAGAGTCACATTTACACATTTTAAAAGTGTCACACTTCCCAAGGAGGATGTACAAGTGCCAAACTCATTCTTTTCTTCAAGAAAACTACCTTTATTTAAGTAACTTGAAATTTTTTAGTTAGTGATAGTTACTAAAGACCTCATAGGATAAATGTCACATGATGAAACTCTTTTACACTTGAACATTTCCCAATAAACTTGTACAAAGTATTAAATACACCATTTTTTACCCCTAAAGTGACTTAAAATGATAAATAGACCTAAAAATGAAATGACCAAAGTTAGTACAACATTAAGTGACATCTCATGACCTATAAAACACCTCATGACAATAAATTATACCCCCTTATATGCCTAAAAATTAATTTTTTACCTATAAGTTCCCTAATTTGACTAAAAAGTCAAATTTGGTCAACAGTAATATCCCATCCGCCACACCACCCAAACCCAATCTAACATCCCAACCAATAGTTAAACACCTCCTACACCAACTAATACTTCCAACATAAGAGTAACCTCACCTCTTGTTATCTAAATTCATCCACCATGGGGGTATCTTCTACCCCTATTTCCACCATTCTCCTTCATACTACCAATCCACCAATTTCCACCTCTATTAAAAATTTGGTGCTTTCCATACCTCCTACTCTTCTACTCAACCCATATCAATCCCATTAGCACAAGATTTACCACTCAACCCTAACCATCTGCCAACCCATCCATACATCAAAATCAACCCATATCAATCCCATAACATCTTACCAATATGTTCCTAATCCACAAGGATACATAACACCTTTTACCCAACCTTTTGTGCCCATCCCAAGCTCAAATGACCACCTACCAATATGTGGTATCATCTCAACCCTTTACCTCTTATCCATATATTGCTACCACCTAACCTCAACAAAACCTACCAACCAATTATGAAGCTTCCCAACCTCAAATAGATTTGGTCAAAATGTTAATGGACAAAATGACCAACCTAGAATCATCTATCTCTAGGGCCCATAACCTTTTATCTTATGATCAAATTTGTGATGAACTTATCCATCCATCCATTCCTATCTGATCTTATCCTCCTCAATGGGAACTACCCAAGTTTTCCAAGTTGAAAATCAAGGATGACCCTTAATAACATATAAGAAAATTTTGCCATCCTTTCTATTTGATTGCATATGATGATGCTCTTCCCCTTCATACCTTCCCCATGTCTTTATTTGGACCATCTTTGGATTGTTATAGTTCTCTCACCAAGCACTCCATATTTTCCTTTATTCATATTGACCAAGTCTTTTTAGATCACTTTTCAATCAATATATCTAAAAAGGTCTCTATTACAGACCTCTATTCCATTAGGCAATTTGATGATGAATCAATTGTCAATTTCATAGTTAGATGGAAAGGTCTTATCAACCAACATTATTTCTCCTTACCCCAACCTGAGTTGATTGAAATTTTCTCTCAAGGTTGTGATAATTTTTTTTTCCATACTCTTTAAGTTCAAACTTTTGATTAGGCTTTTACCATGGCACAAAAATTAGAAATTCAAGCCATTGATGAAGGAAAATTGAAACTTAGGAACAAAAATTCTTGATTTAAATCCAATGAACCTTCCTTAGCTAAAACTACCAATCAATCCAACCATTCTAATCCCAAACCTAAGTCATCCCCCAATTTGGTTATCATTAAAACTATTCCACCTCCAACTGTCAACCAACCCAATCAAACCAATTTCTTTAATTCTTCTAACCAACAAAACCAAAACCAATATTGAGTTGTCCCAAAATAATATACTCTGATAGAGGATTCTTATGCTTCTATTTTTTTATAAATTACTCAAAATAAACATTATAGAAATTCCTCCAATAAAACCTCCCCAATAATTTGATGCCTCTCACCCTACACTTGGTTGGTATAATGAGAATGATCTTTGTGCTTTCCATCACATCGTTAGACAAAATTTTAGTAGGTGAAACACCATTAAGACCATTGTGCAAAACATGATTGATAAGGGAGAACTTGTATTTTATAATCCCAATCTACCCCCAAATTAGTCCCTTAACATATTTTGTAAGCCCTTTCCCAACCATTCCCCTTCCACCAATTATGATGATAATAAACTAGAATCATCTCACGCTGATGAGGTCCATATGGTTAATGTCATTATTAGTGAACCTATCATTTATGAGACCATTTTTGGACTCACCCTCTATTTCTTTAGACACCCAAATAGAGGAAACAACCACCCCTCTTTTATTACTTGAGGAGACCATAGACTTATCCAACTCTCCTTTGATATAAGTAACAAAGGAGGAAACCATTTATTCAACCAACTCTTCAACCACTCCACCTATTGAGGTCATTAAATTACCTTTCATAGATTTGAACACCTATATAAAGGACAAAATCATCTCCATCCCTTCAATTGAGGCTATCATACCTTCCTCTTTTATCCTATAACCACCCATTTTCTATTTGGGAACCATCTAAGAAGAAGAGATTATCTTACCTACACATTCCATGGAGGAGACATCCTCCCAAACCTTGGAACCTTCCAACAAGAATAAAGGTGAAGAAACCATTCCCTCACCTCCAACCATGGGCTTAAATTTTGAAACAAATGGTGAAGGAACTAAACCCATTTACAAGCCTTTTTTAGATTAGTCCAAAGTCTAGAGTTTACTTCTCAACCCAACCTAGATAGATCCACCTTTTGGAATCATCTTAAGATACCTTACCAAAAAAAACATGAACATTCAACCTCACTTTCATCCACCATCAAACCTATAATTACCTCAACCTCATCCTTAAACCCTTCTCCTTTCAAAACCATAGGAAAACCATCCAACTAACCTCTATCCAAAATTGTCAAATCACCTTATGCCTCCTTAACTGAACCCATCAAGAATTTAGGAATACTTACTACACATAACCTTGCTCACCCATATTTTAAGTTAGAATTAACCCTTTATAGTCCACTAAAGAAATCCCCAACCAAACCAACTAAGAAGGTGGAGTTAACCAAACTCCCACCTTGAACTAGAGCCATACCCCTTCCTTCACACTTACCTTATATCTTAGCACCCCATCCCTATACCATCCCATGGGCTCGTAATTCTACCAAGAAGGTAAAACCTTCCATAATTACCTATTCCATATAGTAAACCTTCTCCTTTTTCTCTACCTACACCTACCTCCACCAAAGCATCAAACTCCTCATCATTCTTAACTAGCCTATCTACCTCTACCTTCCCACCTATCACCAAACCTTCACCCTCCACCTCTAAATATTCAACCTACAAACAAACCATAATCAAACAATCCCAACCAAAACCACCTACCAAAACCCTTCCACCAACTACAATTTTTGTGGTGAAGCCTACTTCTAAGTAGGCTACCACTCCTAAAACCAAGAGCCTAACACCCTCAACACCTTTGATTGAATATTATTCAACCATTATATAAAGGTTATTCCAAACTCTTCCTTAACCCTATGACCCATCAAACCTTTTGACCCTTCACATCTTAAACCATCATGGTTCAATGATACTTTTATTTTCTCATACCATAGGACTCTTAGACACTATACATAGAATTACAAAAATCTCTAAATACTTATCCATAGCTTATGGGATGAGGATGATTTATTATCAGATGGACCTCCCTTGAGCCCATTACCAATCTAACCACCAACTCAACCCATCTAACATTTACCTACTCCTCGACTCTCTTTTGAAAGTGAGGAGGAACCAAAGCAACCATCTATCCCAATACCTCCCTTAATCCATACTATCCATATGGTTACCCAATCTCAAGCCCAACAAATGAATAAGGGAAATACAAAAGTGTTTATACCATGGACCTACCCTTCCACCCCTCAAACTTATAACTGAAACAAAACACCCTCACCTTTACCTTTACATTATTCAAAACTAAAAATATCCATTTTGGGTGCCTCTTTCTCTAATCCTTCTAAATCTATCTAGCAAGTGGTGCTAAAATAGCTTCACTAGACACTAGTGAAGATGAGACTTTATGAACTAATCAACACTTCACCCCATAATCATTAAACATTGATAAAGGCCCTATAATCGATAGAGGTTCAACCAAAATATCCTCAACCTCTTACATCCTTTGTTGGAGCCCTTTAACTTTCTACCTTTGTCACTTTCCAAGATTTAGAAATACCTTCTATCTATTCTAAGGATCCCAATCCTCCCCTCTTTATCACAACACACAACAATTAAACCCACATCAAAAAGCTTATGATTGATGGAGGAGCTATTATTAACATTATCTCCTCCCATACTTATGACCAACTTCAATTTCCTAAGAATATCATGTTAGAAAATGCAAAGGACCTTTATTCTCTTGATGACACTATGAACACTATCTTGGGGACAATCATTCTCCACATCCACTTAGGACCTCTCACCATTCTAGAACTCTTTCACATTGTAGAGGCCAAGTTTCAATACATCACCTTACTTGGATAGCCTTAGATCCATGCCATGAATTATGTCCCTTCTAACTTACATCGATGTGTTAAATTTGAGTGTGAAGGTTAAGCTATTACTATAAGGGATAACCCTATTCCTTTTACCTCATGTAACATGACATACCAACCTAATGATGTTCTTCTTCCTCTTTCATCCACCTCACCACCAACCAAAAATAATACCACCCAACCAACCAAAACTAACAACACTTCCACCCCTACCATCGATGAAGCTTCAACTAGATCATCTATCCTTTCTACTTAGATCCCCATAGAGGACCCCTTAGAACCCACGTTATAACATCTCTCACTTGGGGAGTATCATCATTTAGCCTTTGATGCTTTCTTTACTCCTAAAGATTATGAGAACCTCACCGATGATTCTAGTTATGACCCCAAAATTATAAATATCATCCCTTTAAAGCCTTCTAACCATTAAAATAATTTAATATATGATTTACTTGATCATCCACTTCCTACTTCCATTGATACCTTTATCACCCAACCATTCACCTTTGACTTCTCCTATCTTGACAAACCATCATTTTACAAACTATACCTTCATAGGTATGCCTAGAAGAGGTTTTTCCTAGGCCATTAAGATCATATACCTCACAAGTTACCTTCCATCAAAACTCAAAAACCTTGTGATCTATTTGGCCTTGGGTTCATACAACTAGAAGAACCAATTATTTCACCAAAACACATCACTACCATTGAGGAAAACACCCCATCCTCACCAACCCAATCTCATTAAAAGTTTGAGGATTTTTATATCATACCATATAAATTTTTTTATCAATACCATTGGTTTGGTCCCCTTAACTTATCAAAAGGATGGCTGAACTAAAACCCTTCCCCTCATCCATCCTGAAATGGTAGAAAAAAATTCTTGTACTGTCAATACCATCCAACATTAGGATGATAATTCTATTATCACCTACCTCAGTGTAGGGGATTATTATATTAACAAATCCATTCCACTCATAACCAAACCATGTTGAATAAATCCACTATTGATGTCAACTTGGGTACTCAAAATAATCCTTGCATTGTCAAGATTGGTCAATCCTTAGATTTCATGGAGCAATAAGATTACCATTCTTTTCTTCATGATCAAATCATAAAATTTGATTGGTCCTATAAAGATATGCTTGAAATCAAGCCTTCCATATCCCTCCATAACATTTTCACCCATCTTGATGCTATGCCTATTCAATAAAAGCTTCACAAGATGTACCCTCACATCACACTTCTAATCAAATAAGATATTCAACATCTCTTATTTATCAGTTTCATCTAATCCATCAATTATCATCAATGGGTTTCTAACATCATTCTCATTACCAAACCCATAGGGGGACTTCACCTCTATATAAAATATTTTGACCTTAACCTCACTTTCCCAAAGGTGACTTTCTTTTGCTTAACATCGACCAACTTATTGATCTTAGAACTGGCCACAGGATGTTATCTCTCATGAATAGTTTCTTAGGATATAATCAAATCTTGATTGTCCCCAAATATCAACATAAAATTTATTTCATCATGGCATAGGTAAATGTTTTCTACAAGGTCATGCCATTTGGTCTAAAAAATGTTGGTATAACCTACCAAGGTGAATGACCTACATCTTCTTTGATATAATCCATAAAATAATTGAGGAGTATGTAGATTATCTCATTGGGAAATGTAAATATCACAAGGATCACCTAGTGGTTCTCACAATCATCTTCCAATGCCTAATCCATTTCCATGTTAGACTCAACCCTAAGAAATGATTTTTTGGGGTCCTATTTGGAAAGATTGTTGGCTTTGTTATCTCTCTTCAAGGAATCAAATTAGACCATGACAAAGTTATAAAAATCCATCCCACCTCCAACCCACCTTAAGAAACTCTATATCTTACATGGGAAGTTCCAATCAATCCATCTCTTCATCTCATAGTTATCGAATAGATGTCAACCCTTTCACCATCTTCTTAAGAAAGATACATCTTTTAGGTGGACCAAGGATTGCCAACAAGCCTTCGATTCAATCAAAGAATACCTTATTTCTCCACCCATTATTATCACACCTAAAGAAGACCAACCCTTATGCCTTTATATATCCACCACTAAATATTCTTTAGGGGCAATGCTCACTCACCATGATGAACAAAAAAAAGATCAAGTTATATACTACATAAGTCAGACAGTTATAGAGTATGAGACTTGATACACCCATATCAAGAAAATTTGCATCACCTTAGTCTTTGTGGCTTCCAATCTTTACCATTACCTTCTCAACTATAAAACCTATGTTATCACAAACACTGACCCACTCAAGTACATGTATTTTAAACCATATAAAAACCAAAGTATGGATAAGTGGCTTATGCATTTAGTTTATTTAGACCTTGAGTTCCTCCATCATAATTAAATTAAAGGGAAATTTATTGTTTACCAATTGGCTGAATATCCTCTACTAGAAAACCAACCACTTCCTCTTGTTCTTCCTAATGAGTCCATTGTGACTCTTTCTCAAGAGGAACCCACCTACCAAATCACCATGTTATTCTATGGATATAAATGCCAATGTGGTGGGGGTGTTAAAGTTGTTCCCATTCCCCTTGATGGTGAACATCTTCCCCTCTCCTTTAAACTTTATTTTGAATGCACCAAAAATATTGTTGAGTATAAAGCCATAGTAATAGGTTTCCAAACTACTCTAGCCTTAGGAATTAAGACCATTAGTGTCTTTATAAATTACCAGCTTGTGGTCAACTAGGTCAATATATTTTACCAATGTAATAATGATGTCTTACAAAATTAAAAATAACTTGTACATGTACTATTAACATCATTGTATCATTACCTTATCCAATCTATTCCTTGAACTACCAACAAGTTCATGCATACCATGGCTTCCCTTACATCCCTAAATCCCACCTCAACCTATAGAGTCTAAACTATTTGTTACCATCCACCATTTTATTACACCCTATTATATCCATTCCACCCTTCTTACTATTTGTAGTGTGTAAGCATCTCCATCTCATATATGGTACAAGCAAACCTTTAACTACCTCAACCTTAGTATCATTTCTCCAAATCTATCTAGGAATTCTTAAAGAGCCTTTATTTCTAATACTTTTGTTATATCATACTAGGGGGAATATTTTACAATCATGGCTTTGATGTCCTCCTTATTCATTATCTGCATAGTCACGAAGCTTCCCATGATATTAGGGAAATGCATGATGAAATCAATGGGGGACACTTTAGTGGTTTAACTATCCCTAAATGTATCATTCACCTTGGATACTATTGTCCCACCCTCAACTAATACTATTTTTATTATGTAAATAAGTGTGTTAAATGTTAAAAACATGCTAATTTATATCATGCACCTACCCATGGCCTTCAAGTATCCAAATTCTATTGGCCCTTCTCATAATGGGGAGTCTATCTCATTGGGGAAATGAACCCTCATTATTCATAATGACACCAATATATCATTACCCCCATCAAATATTTCACCAAGTGGGTGAAGTTATTCCTCTCATCTCGAGCAAAGCTGATGAAATTATCAACTTCATCAACCATCACAACATCTATTGTTTTAGTGTTCGTCATAATATCATCATTGATAGTGGAAAATATTTCAATAAAAAACAAGTCCAAGGTCTTTGTGATGTATTTGGCATTAAGTTAAGATTTTCCTTGCGCTACCATCCATAATCAATTGGATAAGTGTAAACCTCTAAAAAAACCCTTAACAAAATGTTAACCAAAGTAGTCAATGTTTTAGGTCATGATTTGCACTTGCACATCCCTTTTGCTTTATGGGCATATCACACTAGAATTTGAACCTCTATGGGTGATACCCCTTTCTCTATATTATTTATAATAGAATAAATATTTCCTCTTGAAGTCAATATTCCCTCTCTTCACATATCCTTACAAGACATCATTTTTGAGAATGACTATCATTAAGAACATCTAGCATGACTTGAGCTACTTGAAGAACATCACCTCATAGTGATTATCCACATTCACTTATATCAAGAGTAAATCAAGAATGCTTATAGAAAACACCTATAAGAATGATAATTCAATATTATAGACCTCATCCTAATGGAAAATAAATATGTAACCAATATTGAAGAAAGTAAAAGAGGTAAGTTTACTTTCACTTGGATTAGAACCTACATCATAACCCATAAGTATTGATCATGAGCTTACCATTTGTCCTCTCTTGAAGGAAAACTAGAACTTGAGCCTATCAATGCTTCACATCTGTATCCTTTCTTTTGTTAAAACAAGGATTAAACTCACTTTTTTTTATCAAAATTATGCTCATCCCTTGATTTGTGATATTTGCACCTTCACCTACCTATCCCTCTCCCTTTGAGGACAACCGATTACAACATAGATCTACATGATTAACCATCATAGTCATATCTTAATCTAAAATATGGGTACCATAGATCTAGACATGGCATGGTTCTCATGGATACTTTTCATCTCTAACAAGATGGAATCCCATGGTTACTTATATCTCAAAACCACCCCTTTTACCTATCATTAAATTCTAGTGATAAAAGTTTTACCCTCATAAAGGTAAACCTATAAGCTAAATTAGACTCATCCATGTCTAAAACCTTACATCAAAATAATTTGGGATACCAAAATATCACTTACGTCACATGTCTCTAGAATTGCAGACTACTCCCTTAAAATAAAGTTTCCCAAAACTTAAAATTTCTTAAAAAACTAGACTATTCCCTTAAAGGATAACTATTAGATATATAAACCCAAACTTAGACCACTCCCTTAAAGTATGGCTAAGTAAAATGGGTCAAAATCAATCATTTGAAGCTTCCCACATTGACCAACTTCACAACCTATCAAAACAAATGCAATAAACAAAAGACCCTATATAAAAATTAAAATAAGCTATCCCAGGAAATCTACAATTAGCTTTCATATATAGTATTAGTAGACTTCCTACATTGATTAGTCTACACCTTAAATTACTATATATATATATATATATATGTATGTATGTATGTATGTATGTATATACATACATACATACATACATATATATATATATGTATGTGTGTATGTATGTATATACATACATACATACATACATACATACATACATACATACATGCATACATACATACATACATACATATATATATATATATATATATATATATATATATGTCTAACTGGTTCTAAGGTCACCTACGTAAGAGGCAAACTAACCCACATAAGCTTACCTTGGCTATCAATCCATCTACATTTCACCTACCACTTATGATCTAGGAATTTGACTCAAGAGAGGATGGTTAGTATGGTGTTAGTTCTAAAATGAAAAATAAAAGAAATAAACACACTAATATAATAACATCTCTAGGCCTAGACACTAGGGAGAGCTTAGTTAACAAAAGAAAATGACAAGCACAACTAAAAATCAAGGGATCAAATACAAGAGTTCCTTTACCTTCCTTGGATGCTCCGAATGCTTTTGTAGTAGTGGCTTACTTGGCTTGTGCTCATGAAGTCCATAGAAATGGAAGATTGGCTACCTCCATCTCTCTTTGGCACCTTTGGCTTATGGCTTGGCTTGGATTGGAATCAATTTGGAATGGTAACACTAGTTTCATGAAGCTTTTGGAACCAATCTTGCATTATAACTTTGCATAAATTAAGCTTAGAAATGATGTTGTGAGGCCTCATATTTATAGATTTTTGGATTTGATCAAAATCAACCTAAACTATCCATCTCAAGATTGAGATGTGTGGTTGAGGATTAATTCAATTTTTGGAATTAATTTTGTAATTATCCTCATCATGATATTAGAAGAAGGGGCAATTAGGAGGCATGGAGAGCATGAATCCTAATATTTGTGGCATTTATGGCCTAGGGGTGTCTTCCCAATAATAAGGTCCTACCCTAATATTTATGGCCTAGGGGTGTAAATATTAGATAATCATTTCTAGAAACAAGTTTTCAACAAGTTTCCATGGAATTATTAATTAGGCCTAGATTTAGGTGAATTAGCTCTTAAGCATGATTAAGCACTTTGTGCACAAATTACTCAATTTGATCAAAATGCCTTGTTATTGGTCCTAAATTTGATTAGATTGGAATTGGAAGTCACTTTAAGATGAATTTAATTTTTATTCCCATTTAGGATGTTTCCAAAAACAAATAAAATATGCATGAGTCTTGTACAAAATATTTGACAGGTAAGAGCGGTCCAGAACACATGGGTGCAAAATTGGCATTTTGACTCAATGAAGTGATCAATGTTAGCTAGCCCATAGATTACATTGCCCCATGTAGTGATACCATGGCTAAAATTGGCACTTTAATATGTTAGTTTCACATCATTTATCATGTTTTAGTATTTTTATGCCAAATTGTGCAATTTGGGTGGAAATTGGCCAAAACCCTGATTGGAAGTTATCGATGCCCAATTTTAAGTGTCCAAAATTTTCCCCTATTTGGGAAGACATTGCAAGCTATAAGCACAGTTACATCTTATCAAAGAATGTAAAGTTCTTATATTCCTATAACTATAATTATGATAAACTAATTGTATGATGCCCCCTCGAGGAAATGGTTGACACAAGCAGGTCAACAAATAGTCCCTTAAAAAGAAAGAAGTGAAATGAGGAGACCGAATAAAGGAAAGATGATGGGTTGAAAACAAAATGATATTAAAAAATTAGACAAAATCATTGAGAATGCAAGTGGAATGGTGTATAATGGTTTGCCTAAAGGTGGTTATAAGCATTGTACCCTAATAATAACAACATGGTATGATAATATAATGATTTGCTCAAAGGTGGTTATAATCATTGAGAAGATGGAGCTTGCCTAGTTAGGATAGACAGACAAGAGAATAACATGCCCTTGTATAGGTAGAAAAATTAATGTGGTGACAACACAATGATTTGCCCAAAGGTGGTTATAATCATTGAGAAATGCAGCTAGGATGTTGTGTAATGATTTTCCCATAGGTAATTATAATAGTTGGACCTCAATTATGGAAAACATGATAAACTTAGTCAAGGATAATGATAACTTGACATAGAGGGTAATGATGAATTAGAACAACATACTAATAGGGAGATGCTCATCTGAACTAATAAAGGTTGAAACTCTTTCATGGTTAATTACTCTATTTAGGATATTATTGGGAGTAGAATCAAAATGTCAGTGCCAAAGAGATGCAACCATTACTAAATAGACTTCTTGAAGCTGAGGTTTGTTATAGCATGTGATGTTAGGCTTCATGATATAACACCATAAATACATAGCCAAAATACGCATAAGGACTGACTCTTACAGTTTAATAGTCACTAGTAAATAATGCACCATTGATAGAAACCATGATGACAATTTAAACATATGAATATGGATGGATTCAATTATAAGTGTGGATAAGGAATCACCTAACGAACACACATAAACTAAATCAAGGAAACAATTCCAAAAGTAAATAAATAGGTCGACAAATAAACAAAATAATAAAAAATAAACAAATAATGCAATAGAAGCCCCATGAACTTTACCCCTAGAAAATAGGCAACAACTTAAAAAATGAATAAAAATGGGGGAATATAAGAAAAGGAAGGGTGTGGTCTAGCTATCTACATATGCACGAGGCAAGTGGACACTTCCTACATAGTTCCATGGATGTAATATCTAATAAAAAAACTTTAAGCCAAATGTAGTTCTCCTTAGGAATGGGAAGAATGTGATAACTGAGGAAAATAAATAGAATGGATGTGATAGAAGAATATAAATGGTCTTAAAAAATGGCAAGTTTGTGAGAGGAAAGGCTAATAATGATGAGAAAATTAAATGACAAGTGATTTGCTTGTAACTTAATAAGGGTTCCCAAAATCCTTAAGGCAAAGAAGTGGTCAATTTTTTTTTTTAAATTATAATGATTTTTCAAATGTTTTTAGAAGTGTTTTAGAGTGTTGCAACTCAATCAAGAATGATGAGACACTAAATGGTTCAAGCTCACAAAATGATGAGAGAATTCAAACTTAGGTTATTCATAAAATGGTTAGATCATGGCTTAGGTTGCTCACAAAATGATGAGAGGATTCAAACTGAGGTTGCTCATAAAATGATGAGAGTGTGGATTAGGTGGCTCATAATATGATGAGAGCGTAGTTTAGGTTGATTGAAAAATAACAAGAGAATGGATTAGGTTTCTCATAAAATTATAAGATAGTTTAAACTTAGGTTTCTCACAAAATGGTGAGATCATTTAAACTTAAATTGCTCACAAAATGGTGAGAGCATGGCTTAGGGTGACTGAGCTAACCTCAATAAGTGTTGAGCACTACCTACATAGTCCCAAAGTATGACCTCAAGTCACTGTATTTCTACCCTTTTAGTGGAGGAATTCAACTAGTGTGGTAGCTAATTCAAATAAAATAGGCACAATTTGTAAAAAGACATAATATGGCATAAGAAGTGGCAAGTTGGTACGTCAAGGATTAGTGCTACCCCTAGTTTACCCTAGGTGTTTATAACTATGACATAATGGCATAGATTAATGGTACTAATTTTCTCAAAGGTGGTTATAATTAGAAACAAGATTGGTGGTAAGAAAGGACTAATAAATGAAGGATGCAACTACCAAAACATCTATCACACTATCCCAAGATACACTCCCTACCTAAAATACTTGAAATAACTAATGAACTGATCAGATACCTTGCTGTTGAAACTATGTAATGAATGATAAAAACTAAGGTCAAATGGGCTAGGCTTTAGAACATTTTGGGTCGATAGGTCAAAAATAGAAATTAGATACAAGAAGAGGATGGATAAAGATGGTATTTGTACAAAGAAGAATAGTGATAAAATGGCATAACTAAAATGGTCCTTATAGACAATATACCTTAACATTCAAGCAACATACTACTTGAGATGAATAATATTCATTAGCTCTGGAAGTTCATCATTTTCTAGTGTGGCAAGCCTGTATGCTCCTGATCTAAAATCTATAATGATGATGAAAGACCCTATACAGTTTGGTTTGAATTTCCCTTTATAATTCTTCTTGACCATGATATTCTTTTGGTTTTTTTAATAATAATATCACCAAGCTCAAATTCTCTATACTTAACACACCAATTATAGCGGCCTTTGAGTTGATTTTGATATGTTTGAAGATTGTTGAACATGGCTATGTGTTTTTCATCAAGTAGATCTATCTCTTGTAGGTGAGCTACTCAATAGTCATGATCATCTAGGACATGCTTAAAAGCTATGCATATTGAAGGAAATTCAACCTCAATGGGAAGGATGGATTTAGTACCATAAACAAGTGATTATGGAGTGGATCCTATGGGGGTGAGATGATTGGTATGATATGCCTAAATTGCAAGGAATATCTGAAGGTGCCAATCATGACTAGCATCATTGAAAATATTGCTGAGAATGTTGATAATGGTTTTGTTGGATGCCTTAGTCTAGCCATTACCTTGAGGGTAATATGTTGTAGAAAAATGTTGGGTGATGTTGTATTTAGTACATAACTAGTCTACATCTTTATTCTTGACTAATCCTCCATTATCAGATATAATGCTAGAGGGTATATTGTAGTAATAGATGAGATGGTTGAAGATGAATTTGGAAATTTACTTTCCAATCACATGAGGGGTATAACTTCAACCCACTTAGTGAGATATTTGGTGATGATAAGGATATATTTATGGCCATCAAATGAAGTGGGGTTAACCTTCTCAATGAGGTCAAGTCCCCACATAAAAAATGGCCATGGTGTCAACATCAGTTTTAGAGTTTTTACTAGCACATGAATCAAATTAGCATGCCATTGACATTTGTCACATTTCTTTGCATATGTAATGGCATCTGCATCCATTATGGGCCAATAATAACCATTACACAAAATATTTTTGGATAGGACTACCCTATTATAATGGGCTCCACATACTTCTTCATGAACTTCTCTTAACATTAGCATAGATTCTACCAAATTTAAACAATGAAGTAGAGTTCCATCAAAACTACGATGGTAAAGAGTGGATCCAAGTAAAGTATAATAAGTGGAATGATGAATGAAGGATTTGGTTTTTTTAGAGAGGTTAGGGAGTAGAACTTAGTCATGAAGGTAGTTGTAAAGGTCTAGGTACTAGATAGAATTAGGACCAATAGTATCACAAATCATGGCAATGATTAAATGTTCATGAGTTGGTGTTGATAAATTCTTGATAAGAAACTGATACTCTCTAGCTTTATCTATGAGTCAAATCAAAGAGCCAATAGTATCCATGGCATCTACAGTTGTATTACTAGCCCTCAATATATGCTCAAACTAAATTTTAGTAATTTTCTTTTTAAGAGTGTCAACCATGGCTTTATATGGAACCATCGTGTCATCTTTACTGTGAAAATGATCTATGACCTAATTGACAATTAATTGAGAATCACCATAAACTTGAAGATGAGATATTTTCCAGTGCACTGCTTGTTGAAGTCTTGTAACAAGTGCTTCATACTCATCCATGTTGTTTGTATAAAGAAAGCTAATTCTAAAGGATTTAGGGATTAGATCCCCTTGTGGTGTAATAAACAATAGGCCTACCCCTGATCTGTATGCAGTGAATGAACCATCAAAATATAACTTTTAGGGTTGTTCCTCAAGGGGTGTGCCTATGATGGTCATGATGAATTCATCAAGAAATTGAAACGTGAGTGGTTGGGTGTTTGTGAGAGGTGTTTCAACAAGTTGATATACAATAATTTTTACTTTGATTTCCTTCTAATTGACATACTCTATGTCAAATTCACTGAGCAACATGATCCATTTAGCCATTCTACCTTGCAAAACTATTTTAGATAGTATATACTTGAGCAGATATACATTTGAAATGACCATAGTTTTTTATTTAACATGTAATGATGTAGTTTTTGAGCTATGAAAACTATAGCTAGATAATATTTTTCAATAGGTGCATAGTTATGTTCATATGTAAAGAATCAACAATAACAAGAATTGCCAAAATTGTTTGATGTCTTCTCAAAATTATCCCACCTTTGGGATGTTTTTATATACATAAAACTATACTATTTCATCCATGTTAGACACCATAACAAGGTAAATAATCAGCAATGTGTTTCATTCAAATAAAGGACAAATTACATTCATTTCCTACTTAGATAAGACCTTAAATATTAAATGCAATGCAATATATAACCAAAGTCAATACTTATTTATAGTTTATATTAGATATAATGATCTATATGGAATGCTCATAATTTCTTCCCCACACTTTACCTTTTGTAAGGCCTCTTGGAAATAAGTGGGATAACCAATCTTCAATCCAAAATTCTAGATTCTAGCCACTGACTAAAATCATAAATTTGAAAATGGTGGCCCCAATCATGGTGACCTCTAGGAAATAATCCAAAACTTATTACTACTATGTGTAGCCAAGCCTAAAATTCAACTTCTACCTGATTGTGCCAACTATGCCATTGAAATAGAGGATAAAGAATTATTGGAGGCCTAAATTTCATTCTAATCGATATGTCTAAGCCCCCATCTAATAATTGAGTGATAATATATTAAATTACTCAATCTATCATAATAATCCACCTAATGGTGGTAGGGATTAGGAATTACCTATGCTTTAAAGTAATATATAAACTCTCCCACTTGGCTATGTTAGCATTGATAGAATTAGTGGAATGTTGATTCAAAAAAGTTATAAAAGATACCACAATTGATCTCAATAATTCATGGTATTTATTATTTATGTACATGTGGTACATTGGTTTAAAAGTATTAAGAAGCATCCTTTCCTCTATAAATTAGGGTCTCATACATAGCTTTGTGGTGTTTTTAAATTACAAATAATTATTGTTGTTTTGTTTCCATGTTTTTTGATTTATTAGAGTAGAGAGGAAAGCATGCAATTGTGTTTCCCCTGTAAATAAATTTACTATAAAAACAAACTAAGAACCTAACAACATGTTAAAAATATAATATTCATAAATTTTATCATCTTTCTATAGTATTTTTGAGTAAGATGTCCATAAACATGTACTCATATTCAATAATGTGAGGAAATCCAAGAGAAATTAACTATATATACCATTTGTATAATTTCTCATGAAGAAAATTTTCTTCTCATTTTATTATTTTTTATCTAACCAAAATAAACCTAGATAGATAAGGTTTTCTAGTGTGTAAAAAAGAAAGATAGCATTTTCCTCAAGGTTCCTTATCTTGGTGAAGTTTTTATCTTTGGGTCCCACTAGCCATGATAAAATTGTTTCTCTTAATTTTTTCTCATTTCTTAATTTTGAAAGAAGATAAAAAATGCATAATAAGGATGTGGTAGAAATACATGGTTGTTGATGCACACGTAATCCAAATGAAGATAGATAACCCCTCTTTGGCTTCAAAGGAATAACCTAAAAATAAGAAAGCACTAATAAAGGGGTTGTTATCAAGATAGTTAATTGGACTGCCTAGCGTGAGCTTGATCCAAGAAGCGTGAGCTTGTTAGGAGGTTGTCAATCCACTCTTGATAACAATTAAGTAAGAAATGATAAAATAAATATATGTACATTAAACAAAAAAATTAAGTGAAATAAAATACAAGAGTAGATGAATGCTTGATAGAGAAAATGACTAAATATATCAAAAATGGGTCAATACTAGTGCTAAAGTAGATCATGTCAGGTTTATAAAATTAGGTAGGGGTATGTGAATAGGTAAGCACATAGAAATTTAGATTTGGTTGGGGGTAAGGGGTTAGAAATAACTTATTGTTATGTCATGCCATAATGACTATCATTGGCTAAATCTCAATGGTTAAACTAACCATCGATGGTTGGGTAACCATCAACAATTGGGGGTGACCATCGATGGTTGTGCTAACCATTGATAGTTGCCTGTGGATTTCTAGAAGTGTTCAAAAAAGAATTAAAAAATGGTTTTTTTGATTAGGTAAGGGTTTGATAATGATCTATTGAAGATTTGGTCAAAAATGGGAGTTTAGAAGGTGTAGAGAGGTTTGATGGGGTAGAAAGGTGAGAAACCAAAATAACAATGCTAAAGTAAAAATATACCTATTACTTGTTAAGTAGTTGATGGTTAGAGTAATTTCATCAGAGTAATAATACTTTTTCCTTAAGATCAATTTTGGTATAGGTTTGGTTCTCTATTACTATTGCTAAATCACTATAAGAAGACTAGCTAGTTGGTTGGAAGCTTAAATACCTATGTGTAAGAATGTTTGTGATGATCCATTTCACCTCCCACTCCTCTCCATTTATAGGAAAATAGAGATAGAGGATAAAAGTTTCCCTGGTAGGTTGGCTTACTAATTTTTATGCTTGGGAGTTGTTAGTACTACATAAGACAAACATATAGCCTCAGCTTTCACATATATGGTGATGAGTTATAATGGTGAAGACCTAACTGTCGATGGTTAGGATAATCATCAATGGTTAAAGTGACCATCAACGGTTGAGTGTCTTAAAGGTAAAGGGTCAAGGTGAGTTAAAAAGGGTGGGTTAAGGTTAGGTTATTAAGTTATTTATTTTGTTTAACTAAGTAACTAACTAGACCCAAACCAAAGATGTTCTAAAGATGCTCCAAAGATGATCTGAGAGTGCTCCAAAGACCTACATAGAATGATCTAAATATATCTAGGCATGCTCTAAAGAACTATAAATAATACTCTAAAGACTTGTACAAAATTATTTGAAGATACCCAGGCATGCTCCAAAGATATCCACCTAGATCCTACTAATCAAGATAGTGATTATAAATATATCTATTGTGTATAAATAGACTTTCTATATTTATATATCTTATTTTAGACATTAACATTCATGGTAATGACCTAAAATAATCTAAATATATTTTTCATTTTATTTTGTAAAACTAGATAAGTCTCTTTAGATTTATGGTAGTTATTTTTTATCTATTATTAGTTGAGTCAGTTCTAACACCTTCCTAAAAGTGTGAGATCTAATTCCTAGTTCATCTATATTTTGAATAAGTAGATTTGGGCATTTTGATCACCATATTTTATAATTTGTGAGTTTATTTTAAGATGTGATCATATATATATATATATATATATGTATATATATATATATATGTATATATATATATATATATATATGTATATATATATATATATATATATATATATATATATATATCCTTATCATTCCAATGAGTTAGCAGTTGGTGAAATTAGAAAGCTATTGTAATTAAAAATTAGAAGTATTTTAGTTTAATTTTGAATATATGTATAACTTCCTTTGATAATGAAATAAAGTTCAAAATTCATTTAATTATTGAGTAAAGTAGTTCTTGATCCGAGGAAGGACTAAGGGCCTACTTCTCTCCAATTATCAAGATAAATTGGTAATTTTTAGTTTATTATTTATAGGTATTCCTTTAATTCAGGTATAATTTATTTATTGCAAAGTTTAATTTCTTTTAAATGCAAGAGTCACTTATTTCAGATGCAAGTGTGAATTTTTTTAATGCAAATGTGTTTCAATTACATGCAAGATATATTTCAAATAAATAGTAGTAGGTTTCCTTTATCTTTCAATTATATTAAGTTTGTTAATTCATCTCATATTCAAAATTTGTCAGAAGCCATTTAAGTGATAATGGATAACATTCTCAGATTCTAGAATATCACACTATCCTACCTAACTGAGTAATTTGAGTGAGGACATCATATGTCTTATGCTAGATGTTTAAGTTATGGATGTTGATGGTGTGGATGCAAAAGGAGATTTTCAATTAATAAAAAAATAGATTTACTTTTTTACAAAATAGAATTAGAGTATTATTTACTATTTTTAAGATTTAAAAATCATAGTAGAAGTAAAACCCTAAAAATAGAGAACTATACAACTCCAATATCAAATAGTCTCATTGAATAAAACCTTTAGAGACTGGTCCTAGTATAAAATGACACCAATCCATTGAATAGTTAAAAGAAAGGTATAATGACATCCTATCACTAGTTACTATACATTCACATAAGTTTAGTACATTAGTTTCATTGACTTACTTGAGAGCCACTAATTTGATCCACATAGTAAAGTAGTCAGTTATAGTCAATACCTACTTATGCCCAACAATTGAAGGGGGATTAATCATACCTATGAAATCTAAACCCCACTACATGAAAGGTTGGTTTACCTGAATTATATAGAGAGGGAAGGATACAAGATTATGTTTTCTTATGAACAAAACACATCTTTGACACTTTATCACTAATGCATATGAACCTTTTAATAACCTAGGCTAATAATAATCATCTCTCACTGCCTTTGTTGTTATGGTTCTTAGTTCAAAGTGGCCACTTGATGGCCCATCATGGAATTATACCAATACTTTATCAATCTAATCAACCTAAACACACCTTAAGATAAATCCATTAAGGTAATTCCTAAAGATTATTTCTTATATAAAAACATATTATATGGATTTCCATCTAAAATGTCTCTTTTTAGCTTTATCTAAGCCTAGTAGACATTCACCTGTTTGGATAACTTTGATCATGTCTTGTGTCTAAATCATGGTAGATGAAGGTATAAATATTTCAATGTCATCTTAGAGTGTAAGGAAAACCTCTTTTTATTTTTGAAATCTAATGCTAATTGTTTACATATCCCCTTTCCTCTCACCAACTAAGTAACCTTGATATCTACATCATATTCCATTACCTTGGTTATCCAACCAACTCTTTTCTCATTCAAGTATCTATTAAAAAGGAAGTCTTTAATGTTTGGATGAGACACCATCACATGAAATTTTTTTTTAGATATAATATTCCTAATTTTTATAAATACTTATTATGATAATAAACACTTACTTCTCTATAAAATTGTACCTTACCTCATAATCTTACAACCCTTGGCTGAAGAAAGCAATGGTTTGTTCAAGACCTTCCTCATTTTATTGTGTCAACATAGATAAGATGAATTCATCATTTCCTAGAGTATGAATGGTTAATTCCTTTATTCAATTATGATTTACAAGTGTTGGAGCTTTAGTTATGGCTTGCTTGATAGCACCAAAACTATACCTTCCTTCTCTAGTCCAACTGAATATATGATTATTCTTTAGCATGGATGTTAAAATATTGACTAGATTTGAAAAATATGGTATGAAACTCCTAATGAAGTTGATTTTTCCAAATAAACTTTGCAACCCTTTCTTATGCTTAGGAAATGACAAGGATAGTATAACACATATGCTTTCAAGGTTTATGGATAGAACTTTCTTGGAGACAATGTGGCCCAAGAGTTTACCTTCATGGACTATAAATACACACTTTATAGGATTGAGAGAGATCCAAAACTTCCTATACATCTCAAAGATCAATCTAAGATGAGCCAAATTACCATTTTCATACTTATAGAAAATAATAATATATTCAAGGTATATCACCTTTAAATGCCATGTCCATCGCTCTTTGTAAAGTAGCTCTAATATTAGACAACCTAAAAGGCATATTTGTATATACATATGTGCCCCATTTGTGGTAAAGGATATCTTATTCTATTTTTCCTATTGCACTACAATATGATTGTATCTTGAGTAACTGTGAAGGAGAGAGAAATACTCAAATATTGATCCCATAGGGAATATCTATTCCATGGAAGGTAAAGGATGGAGATCCTTCAATGAAACTTTTTTTAATTCCCTAAAATACACATAAAATCTTATCTCTCCATTCTTATTTCTTACAAGGACTAGATTGGCAACCCAATATGAGTGATTTATGGGGAAGATGATGTTAGACTCTATCAACTTAGTCAATTCCCTCCTCATTAGGGGCTATATTCTTGGGTTGATAGGTCTTTGAATTTATCCTCACTAGTTTCACATATGTATTTATATATATTGTGTGTTAAGCTAGGATAGGATAAAAATCTTTGAGGTCACTATATTCTGAATCCAAAATATCAATAAACTCTTTGCACAACTTGATGAATCTATGTTTCTCTTATTCATTACATATATTTCCAAGTGTTATTGGTTTATCTTTGAAGATTAAAACCATATCATAATTATTTTTCGTGGTAAATATGCTTATTTTTTTATTTTTTCACATGATCATCATCATTGAAGATGCTTTAAAGTGTCACTAGGTCTTTAAGAAGTTTGTTTGACCTTAGTTGTACAATCTGATCACCATATGACTACTTCAACTTGGTTTAATTTCTTGAGGAGAATTTAGCCATTTCCTGGGTAAATCATGTTACTTTTTTTCATTCTCAAAAACTTTCCAATTAACACATTACCAAGAATTGAAGGTCTTACTACTACCTTGACATGTAGTTTACATCTTGAACTCTTGACATCATTGAGAATATCAAATTGTTACATCCTGATTTCACCCTATGATTTATGACCTTTGAATATATGGATTAATATGGTTATTATTTGATTATTATTGATTTTATTTAATATTTATGATATATACTATTATGGGAGAGTGATATGCTAATTAGATTATATGATGTGATAGCTATATTTTCTTACTATGTACATTAGGGATTTGTATTTGTTAGTTTTGCATCATTGATTTATATATAAGATGACTCAAACTAAATACCTACTTTTTTTGAGGTGGATGTAGGATTTATCCTACCTTTAGAGTATAATGAGGGAGAACATCATTGGAGAGGATGGTGTAGATTGGATGATTGGGGGATGATAGAGGAATTGTTAAGACCCTGAACACACATAATAGATTTAAAATGTTATATGCATAACATGTTTTAAATGTTAGTACGTTATGGAAATACTGTTATGATTATATTTATACATATATTTAGTTCTTGATATGCATAATATTACATAAGATTATTTACTTGTGATTATCTAGATTTTCATGAATAAATCAAGAAAATAGATATTTAATTTCTATATATGAATAAAATAGTATAATCTCTTTTAAAAAACTATCTTTGAAAATTTAGCTCATTAATTATTGATATTCAGCTTATCATATAAGACACACACACACACACACACACACACACACACACACACACACACACACACACACACACACACACGTTATTGAAGATATGGTTGTATTGTAATTATAAGCAATTATAGACTTATATATATCTACTAGATAAATAAATAATTATATTTATTTTAATTACTTTTAAATATCTTGAGATGTTATAAAGTACTAACCTAGAGTTAAGTTGATCTAAATTTAGTTTTGAACAACATGAATGAAACTATGTGATAAATTAGAAATTGGATACCAATACTTTATTGATCAACTAAATTTATGTTTGAGATAACTTAGATAATTATGGCATGATGATATTTAATAAAAAAATTATATTCTTTATTTTAAATTAATAAAGTGGAAGGTAAGATGAACTATGAAATTAAAGAAAGAGATAACTACATAATAATGAAATCAAAACAAGAATGGGATGCTATGCATGGAGGGTGAACTAAGAGAATAATAAAATGTAGAGGGAAGGGAATGAAAAAGGGAGAGGTAAATTGTTTTATAAATTAAGGCTTATGAAATAAGAGTAGGGATGGAGATAGAAGAAAAAGAAAAGATATGGAAATATAATAAACAAGAAGCAAATTTAGGGATAATTCGAGTAGACAAGAAAGAGGTGCCTTCATCCTTCAGGAAAATCCTTAGAACATTGGTTTTGTAATTAAAATTTATGTGTGTAGTATAGTTTAGAAAAAAAATAAACCAAAGAATTAGATATCACTTTATATTATGAATGCATCATATTTTTATTTATATGTACAATGTAATATTTAGATAATTATAGGAGCATCCTAATTGTATATTTTTTACTAGCCCATTTTTAAAATACTTATGGTGTGTGTGTGTGTGTGTGTGTGTGTGTGTGTGTGTGTGTGTGTGTGTGTGTGTGTGTGTGTGTGTGTGTGTGTGTGTGTGTGTGTGTGTGTGTAACCAGTGAAAGAATATGCATGTATTAAAAAAAATTGTCTTTTAAAATAAGTGATCCATTTAGATTTCTAGAAAATTGATAGAACATACATGGAAGCATCCATATGCAACAAATTATATCAGAAATATATGATATATATAGACTAAATTTTAATATTTGTGTGGCAGAGTCTAAAATTGTTGACTTTGTTTTATTCATGAGAAACACTTTACTAAATAACTATGTTATAGATATATGATCAGTGCTTTACTAAGATAACTACATGTCAATTTTAGACAATAATGTATAGAGATAGTTTCATTTTAAATTTGGACATAATACAAAGTATAATTTGGACATACATATTGAGAAGCATATTACCTATAGTGGTTTATGTATTACTTAATTATGACTATATTTTATATTTGTGTACAGTGCCTTTACTAATAAATGATAAAACCTACTATGTAGTTATGACTGCATTGTATATAGATGATCATCACTTTATAAATGTAGATGGAATTTTAGTTTATGAAATAAATCCCTACATGTAATTATTAGCAAAGGTTCTTGAAGCATCATAACATGCTAAGGATGAGGATAACTAAGTTATACTTTAGTGTGTAGGATATTACATCATAATGATAAAAAAGTTGGATAACAGAAGTTTAACAAGGATGAATTAATGTGTGTTTAATTAGGAAGTAATATGAAATAGTAATTAATTAAGATAAACAAAATATTTGAATTAATTTAGATGGAAAGTAAGAAAACATTATACATGAGAACACACACAAGGAACAAATTAAGAAACCACATAGGTAACCATAATTTAAAAAGTCTATATTGATCTCTTCAAAGGTATAACTGTATTCTCCTTACAAAAATAAGTATATATAGTCATTTCCAATCTAAAAATATTCATATTCTTGTCATACTTTGTAGTAAAAGTGGAGTCTATTCATATTCTAACCTATTACAAGTTGTGGACATATGATAAAGTAGACTTATCTATGACAAAATACATACATAATGCATGAATATTAGAAAAATATCCTACATAGATTTACAATTCAATTTCTTCTCCCAAGACATTCTCAGACTTAAAATGTTGTCTCATCCTAAGATAACATCGCAAGATCTTCAAATTTACATAAGGGGTAGAAGCTAAAGAAGTGGTTATAACTGTAAGAGTCATGGTAATCTCTCAAGGCACCATTTTTGGTTTTCACTTCTTACACACTACTTAGCCACCCTTTCAGGTTGTCAAGTAAGTATCATACCAACCTACCACCCTTTCAAGTTTTAATAGGCTAGAATTACTAGGTGAACACATTTTATGGGTTTTAAACCAACTTGGTCCTATTTGTCTTACTAAATCATCCCCAATATAAAATCTTATATAAAGTTTTTAAAAAATTCATGCTCTATGTAGTAACTAACTTGGTGGAGGTGGAATGGATATATATGATGACTAACTATGAGATTCCTTATACTTTGACAACATAATTTTATGGTGAGTGATGAGTTTTTAGAGCCATGATGGTAGCTTGTACATAAGTGTGTTGAGAATCTGGGTAGCATCACTATAAAGGGAGATAGATCAATCTTGTAAGTATGTTAGTATAACATGACTTCTTAGATCATTCATTAAAGGGTACATAATGGTGCATGGTATCCATTGATATACTTGAGATCCATGCTATTAGTTATGCTCATGGCTGACTTTTTATTGGTGACCCTAATTTAAATCTTGCCACTAAATTTCTCCAGTTTTTCTGCATGACATTGAGCTTATAGGCTAGCAAAGGAACTACATAGAAGCTAACTCTACTAGTTGAGGATGTTGTCACACACATTATTCATGAAATTGAAAAACTCCTAAAGTGATCTATCATTCTTTTCTATATAGGTTGTGTGGATGACCATAGTTATCTTGGCATATTTGGCTATGATGAAGTTTATGCTAGAGCTGGCTAAAGAATTTTCTAGTTTTTGCTTCCAAACTATAAAGTTATGCATGACCTATTATGATTGTAATGTAGTAATGTCTAACATGCCTTATTATTCCTCATGTAAAGTGGTGAGATTTTTAGCCTTAATCTTCACATCCTATCCTAATGTGTTGATTACACGAAGTTTTTAGGTTCCACACTAGTCCTTAATTACTTATAGACCAAAGTCTTGAGTCTTTATTGGTTAGACATGACTTGGTCCCCACTTTTTCAAGTTACCAACTCCATATAGGTATCCTAAATAATATTTGAATATTAATAGAGTCAAGGATTTAACTCAACATTCTCCACCTTACATTGATCGCTTTCCTACTCTAAATAGGTAACCTTCTGCATAATAGACTCTTGAAATGCTATTGTACCCTTGAGTTGTTTCTTTAGTGGGATCCTATAGATATCTAGTGATTTTTATTGATTGAGGATAGGTGCTACCAATGTGCTTGTAGTCATTGAAGGGTCTAATTATGGTATTCTCACATGTAGGAGAGAAAAGGTGTTACAATGAACACCAAAAGTTAGGATGTCCCAAATTCAAACTTCTCCCAAGGGTAATTATAGGAGCTTAAGACCTATTATAGTTACATCTATTTCTTCTTATTCTATATGTTTTGCTTCTGCTTGTGGTTATTTAGGTGCTTATTATTGCTACATTATGGCCTTTGCTACTAGCTTGAGTTGATATGTAGTGTCTTTAGCCTATTTTGTTTTGACCTCTTACTCCACTCTCTTATTCAAATCTTCTTACACATTTTTATATTTATCTTATTCTTTCACTACCTATAATTTCTATTCACATTATTCTTATTTTTTATTTTTATCTATTAGGGTCATAACCTTGGCATGTTCATTTATAACTTGTGCCTACACTTATGTCTATGCCTATGCTTATGCTTGTACTTGTGTTTGTGTCAATGCCTATGCTTACTATTGGTGTAGGGATTCATCTTCTTCTTCCTTCTTTTTTGCATCTTTCTAAGATTTTTGTTATGTTTGTGTGGCTTGCTCCATGGCCTACTATGCCTATACTATTACATCTTGTTTCTATTTTTATTTTTTTTCTTCTTTAACCTTGGCATTAATCTCAACTTATTTGTATTTCTACACTTACACCTCTTGTGCTTATTTATCTATGATGATAGATTCCTATTCCTTATTAGCCACTTCAATGGATCTATATTGATCATCCTCTACATCCTTGGCCTTTTGGATGGCCTCAACTTCTTTAGCTTTCCAACTTACTTGTTGTTGTCAATTTTGTTGTGCCTACTCTATTTGCCACTTCTTATCCTCATGTTTGAATCACCATTCAACAATGTGAGTTGATTTTTCCCTTGAGGCGTATTATTCTTATGCTATGGGTTATTTGAGTGTGATTTCTTTAACCTCTTTAGATTGTGGTTATGGTGGAAAATGATTTGGATGGACCAAAGAGATGGAAACTTGTGATTTATTTCATCCTAGGGTGACCAACCTATGTTTGGGTGGTGGTGAAGTGAAATATGGAGAAGATTGTGTTTCCTATGCAGTGGCTAGTTGATTGAATGTGTACTCTTCAAGTATAGGTGAGACCTTATATTCATTCTTGGTTCATCATCTATTCATGAGTGACTCTGGTGGGATTTATAGAAGTAATGCAAAGACATCCTCAACTATTAAGGTAGTAAAAGCCTAAGGCTTGAAAAATTCAATCCTTTGCTATAGTTACTCTACTTATTCTCACATAATGTCAATGATAATAGATATAAGGCATGGTAGTAGGTCAAACCATAGATTTGAAGGAACTTGTTTATGAACTTAGATCATGCACACATCCTTATAGAAGAAGAATCCATTCTCCTCCTCTCTATCATAGAAGTCTCCAACCATGTTGGTAATCATTACCTCATAGACTTCTTATTCATTTGTGCCTATCTGTGGTAGGTCACATGAGTTAGTGATCTAGGGAACCTTAGGATCATCTAATTAAGTCATCATGATACATGTATTATACTTAAATGAAGGAGATGCAGATTGATGCTCAAAGGAAATATTTTGCTTTCCCTTCTATGGTTGTAAACTAGAGGCTTCTTTTAGTTGATGCATTGCAAGGATGGCTATATTAGGTGGTATGGCCTGTAATGGTACTGCATGCCTAGCTATGAAAGCTTTTTATTTGGTGACTTATTCCTATGCCATGGACATAGTGATAAAGAATGGGAGAGGTCCAAAGGATTACCTCAATAGCTCATGAATGTTTATTAATACTCTTATTGGTATCAAGGTGATAGTTATGTGTTGGCCCAAATATTGCATTACATCTAGTGGCACTCAAGGATGTGTAGTGATCAACTTTAGGCACTCCTACCATCACGTTTTGAATTTTCCTTCATATACTAGGGATTTATGCTAAGGTGTAAATAAAAATAGGTAATTATTATGCTAGCCAATAATCAGTGTCAAGGTACACATCTCCCTTTAAGGACTTTTATTATGTGAAGCACAATAGGAAGATAAGGGAATGGTATTGAAATGTATCTTTTAGATATGTGTGGCACGTATCAATGTTTATGAGCATCTCCTAAATGAATTACTCTAGCTAGTTGAATTACTCATTTCGATGGATCATGTAGTGGGAGATGTCTACGACCCCTTTTTGAATTTGTTTTGTAGACTTGGTCATTTTTCAAAACCGCTAACCTCTTGTATAATACATGTCATTCTAGTATTATATGGAACAAGGGAATCCCCTTGCATAAACATGCCCAAATCTTGGGATATGGTTTATATATTGATGATAATGGTGGTGTTGGATCCAAGGTAGATATTGTCATCATTATATCAGATGATCAAGACTTGTACAATCTCCCCCGAGTTACCAAAAGTAGGAGTTCAAAGTAGTCACTTGAAATATATATTTTGGAAGAGGTGGGGGGATATGAGAGTGAGTGGTTGAATAACATCAATGGGGTCTAGGTGAGATAACTTCTACTATACTACTCGAAGGAAGTTGAATGGCTATGGATCATTATATTTGGTTTGCCTTAAGGCCATATCGATACCAATTACTTCCTTTTGTGTATCTATCATACCTATGATGAACTATGAAGTATCCATGATTTTTTAAGTAATGAATTTGACACTCTATTGGATTTATTTTCAATAAAACTAACTCATCTCTTTGAAATTATAGGTCATGAAAATATGTGAAAGAATGAAATGGAAATTTGGTTCTTGAGCTTAGGCCTTTATAAATTTCATGCATGTTGGTTTTCACATAAATTTCATTCTTAGCTATCCATTCAACATGAATGGAATGGTTGATGTAGAAAATCTTGTCCAATATGATAATTAAGATAGTTAGTCATTGGCACATGTGTAGAGATATGCCATTATGATCTTTGTTGTTCATATGAGAGTACAAGCAGATGATGTTGATGAGACACTAATTTTTTGAGGATTAAGTCAATCAAACCTTAGATCTAGAATTAAATTTTGGTGGATGGCCATTATATAGTGAGGATATTATTTATGTGACTTGTCCATAATTTTCTTGGAATTAATTGCTTTCTTTCTCTCTTGTTGACATCTATGATGGTGCACATAAATTCTACTACACATAGTGCATGATATATTTGGTATCTTGGATCTCAAATGGTAATGAAGAGGTAATATAAAAAAACACATATACATAATAATAAACACATAAAAACATGTATAAAAGAGAAATCCTAATCTAATCGATGTTACTCAACACCCACTCACTTAGAAAAATGAGATCAATTAGGACTATTGGTAGTAGGAATTAAGCCTACAACCATTAACCCACACTAACAAAATGGTTCCCTAAAAATCTCTCAAAATAATGTTTCCTTGATGTGATAGTTCATGTATAATATAAGGCCCTTTCCATCAAATCTATAATTTGCTCATAAATGCTCTAAAATGACTACCATATAATAAAACTGGTTGATCTTTATGAAATTACTTATAGTACAGATTCCTATCATGCCATGATTTTTAGATCTAATTATGAAATTATTTCATCTAAAATGATATAAATCTATACCTATCCATCATATTTAGTTTGAGAAGTATGTTAGTGAGAGACTCACAATATCCTAGTATAATTACAATACATAGACTATGTACTAAATATTCCATTGGTGTAACTGCTTCAATCCCATTGATGAATTGAATTGAAGTAAAATTTGTATCCCTCTTATAATATGTGGGAAATTCCCACAAAATCATAATAATGTGATCTTCCCAATCATCCCTCTTAACATCTCATATATTTGTCAAAATTTTGCCTAAGACTTTGTTAAAAGCATCAATTTGGCCAGTAAGATTTGGATGATATGCAATACTTTTGTGATGATAAATAATGAATTATTTAGTAAGAGGATTGATGTTGTTTTTTAAGAACTATGTCTCTAAATCACTAATGAGATTAATGGGCATCTAAACATTGTAATAATTTTCTCATAGAGAAAACTTTATTACATCTTATAGCTAGGTGTCACAATAACTTCAACCCATTTGGTAAAGTAGTTGATTACAGTGATAATATACCATAATTTCTAGATTTAGTTGGTGGATTGATAGGTTTGACAAATTTAATGCCTCATTATTCAAATTTTTTTTTATCCTACAAAGGTTACAAAGGAATTTCATCTCTTTGTAGTGGTTTACCCATGCATTGACATACATTGTAGTGATGTGCTACTCTAGGTACATCCTAAAATATATTTAGCCACCATGACTCACTCTCTAACAACTTCTTAGTAGTAGCTTCTCTAGATAAATGTCCTCTTGAGATTCGTTGGTGTGCCTCCTATAAAATTTGTCATCTCTTAGGTTCTAAAACTACCCTACATATTACTTCATCCTTCCCCAAATGGTACAAAAGCCCATTGATGATGGTGTCTGGAAAAGTTTTATTGATGAGATACTTATTTTATTTTTATTGGTAGTGTGTAGTGAATACTCCTTATTAAATGGAGTTAGTGATTGCTTTAAAAAAATTAGGGATCATAAAAACATGAAATAAATGAGCATCAAGAGAATCTTCCTATAATTCTTCTAGTTCTTCACCATTGGGAATGTAACCGAGATGATCTAGGCCACATTTTTTCTACCTGGGTTGATGTTAATAAAAAATTAGAATTCTTAGAGTAACATAAACCACCTATAGATGCATCCTCCAAGCATTGGTTTATTGACTAGGTAGTATAGAGCATGATGATTTGTGAAAACTTCAAATGGTGTCTATTGACCAATTTTGACTCTCTAGTCAAACTAGGGTACCTATATGAAAGAAAATGATTTTTTGGGTCTATAAGGGGTTTAAATAGATTTTATAAGGTTTATAAAAGGTCTATTAATTTCATTTCATGTTATGCTACCTTTAGTTATTAGTTCCCTAGGTCTATTTATCATTTTTGGGTCTTTTAGAGGTCATTTTAAGTGAATTTAATGCTTTATACGAAATTGTTTAGAAGTGTGAAAGTGTAAAAATGTCATATCACATGTCATGTGTCCTAAGGAGTATATAGTATCTATTCCTAATTGAAATTTGGTAATTTGATCAAGAAGGAGTAATTTTCCCTAAAAAATAGGAGTTATTAGCACTTGTATCAAATTCCCAAGTCCATCACCTAAAAACGTGGGAAGAGAAACTATTCACCTTCCCACACTCATTTTCACGTTTGTAATTCAAGGATAATGCAAAAAATATCTTCTACAACTCATTCTCTCATTTTCTCCATTAGCATACAAGGAAGGTTCAACTTTAGATGCTTACTAGAAGCCATATAGTTGGAGTTAGAGGAAAAAATTTGGGGGTAGATAGGGATCTAAGTCTAATCCACATACATAATAATAAGTTTCAATTCGGTACATCCTCATTTATGGACAATTGTCAATAGCTTAGGTAGCTTTTTGAGAGTTTACATTAAAGAGGGGGTCTCTTATTAAATATATTTCAATTTCTATTGCTTTAGATTGATGTATTTAGTTGTTATAAGAGTTTCCCCATAAATTAAAAGACATTCTCATGGTAGTCTTATATTTTGAGAGTTCATATTTCCAAGAAAGCTTCTTTGGTCTTGTGAATGCTCTTAAACTAGTCTCTCTACTCTTACAGTTGTCTTAGTCTTCATAGAAGAGATTTTCCATGTTAAATTCAGGAATGAGTTATGGTTTCAAAAATTTAGATCCATGGATATGTTTTTAAGTGTGTTTTAACAAGTTTCCAACTCATATAATGAATAAATAATACTCCAAAACCATGCCTTCCATGGCTACTAACTCTCACAAAATAGCTTGATGACATCATCATACTTAGATAGTAGCCTTTGATAATGGTTTCAAGCCTTGGAAATGTCAAAAATGCATTTGGTGAAGTTTGGATTGATCCATACTTAATGGGGAGGAGTCAAAAGATCATTGCAAGCTTCAAGAGGATGATGATTGAGTTTTATACTTTAGTCCTCAAATGTGGAAAACAAAGATCTTGAATATGTCATGATAGAATATTCCTTCACCACTTATCCTAATTTGATTATGTATCCCTATCCTCCAAGAATAACTATGCCAAATTTCAAGACAAAATATGGAGTAGAGCATTGGTTTTAAGACCTCCTAAAATGTCAAAAAATCACTGAATTACATTAGTGATATCTACAGGGTTCAAATTGGGAATGCCAACTTTCAATATGTATAAAAGTCCTAGGCCTTATCCAAATATGGGAAATATTCCCAAATGATTCAATGAAAATTCCTAATCATTTAGATAGTGAATGGGGTGATGATGGCATTGGAGGTCATACCCTATCTGTATAATAGGGGAGAGAAGGTAGAGAGATAAAGGTTTACGAAACAAGTAAACAATGAACGAGGGGAAGGAAATTTCCATGGTTTGTAGGCAAACAAACACCATCATGTCATAAATTATACTATGAATAATCCCATATGTATCTAAAAATCATCTACAAGATAAAATTAGGAGAAAATAACCACCTACAACCAAGCAAACAATGGAATGAGGATCAAGGCACTTGAATAGGTTTTAAAGTACTGTTAGGGATAAATAAGAGATAAATGGAAAACTAAATGACTTGGATAACCTAAATAAATATCTAAATCATTAATAAAATACAAAATTAATGATTTTCTCATCCCAAATTACCTACAAGTAGTGTATCGAGATTGTCTTAGTCCAAGAAAATAGTGAGTTATTAAAAGGTCTAAAAGTATCAAAAAGACTAGGTTTGAAAGATGGTTCATATTTTCAGATAAATGAGAGTCAAAGAGACTATTTAATATGTTTGAACCTAGTCAAATATCCAATGTAAGTTACCTATAACAATGGAAGAATCCCCACCCACTATCTCAATCAAGTAGGGTCATAAGTAAGGAAAGGGCATGTGAGAATTTGATGCCTAAGAGGGAAGGAGAAGATATAAACAATGAGATATGGACTCCTCATTCTCAAATGAAATATATTATATGATAAAAACACTCCTAAATCCACCCAAGACACCTTTCCATAGGCCTACTTGTCTCAGTACAGTTAGCATGCCAAGGCCTTGTTTCAAGAGACTAAAGGAGGTTTCCAAGTACAAACAAGTTTTCCAAGGAATTATAAATATCCATGAGATTCTAATAAATATTAAAAACATTTTGGAATTTTATTTTAAATATTAATGGTATAAGAGGAGAAACCATATGGATATTTACACAAGAACATGTAAAAATAGTGTTTTTGTGGCCTTTTTTGTGAAGATTGAGTTAGTTTGGCCACCTAGACTTAGAATTAAATCAAAATATTTGGTAAAAATTACTATCATGACCACATAAATCTACAAAAATATTCACTTTTCATGTAATAATAGGCTCGATACTCACTATTTTATCTCAGACCTAACTCAATCCATGCATGCAAGAAAGGGACCAGTTTTGATAAATCTTGAAAATGAGGGGCTTTCACTAAGTTTTACCATTGAAGGAAATGTATTCAATTTGGAGACATGCATGGGGACATAAAAACCAAGATATAAGTTCTGGATGTCAAGGGTTTGGTTCACACAAGGGTCTTTACATGAAAGTCTAGTGGGAAACGTGCTTTCCTAGCCCCAAACAAGGTGTCAACTCAAACTCCATACTCCTCTATAAATTGTAATGATTTTTTTGATTATTATAGGGTAAAATAGGATGTTTTAATTCTCTATGATTCCATTAAAATATAAGGACATCATCCATTGGTTCATAAAGGGCAAGCAGGTTGTTTGGCAAGACATGATCCCTCTTCTAAAATAGGGGTCATCTTCAATTCTAGCTACTAGTAAGACATCAAAATGATGGGAACATGTTTTTTGGATATTTATATATGTTTTTTAACTCTTATTTTACAAAGGAACTTATCAAAAATCCATGTTTGGCTGAAGGTGAACCAAAACCCTCACACAATGCAAGAATGTTATTTGAGGGCCATTTTATTTTACTTGTATCTCCCCTAAAGTATTTCATGGGACCCTATGGATTTTAGCATAATTGGAGTTATTTGAGGTGGAAAAAGTGTAATTTTAAATATTATTCAATGTTATAATTTTATGAACAATCCCTAAGACCTAAAAAACCTCATAAACCCTCCTAAAACCCTTATGCAGACTCGATGGTGGATATCAAGCAAAAAGTGAACTTAAATGGATGAACTAGACCAGTGGTAAAAAATAAATATTTTAGAAGACATTCTTAGGGTTCCATACATGTGTATTATTTGTATGGATCCATAAATAATATTGGAGAAAAGAGTTTATTTTCACCATTTTTGATGGTGTGAAAATTGTATAAGTTAGAAGGTGAGATAAATTTTGAGGGGAAGATATACACTTGAGATAACTCATAAAATTCACTTTAGCTCTAAAAAATTATTCTAAGTGTCCCAAATAGGCCTTCACTTTTGGCGACTCTAATGAGCCAAATAGTCGACTTTGGGGTAAAGTGGTGAAAAGTGATTAAGGGAGCTCTTTAAAGTCTTTTATTGAAAATTATGATTTGGAAGTCCTTGAAAAGTGTCATTTCCCATTTTTTATGAATTTTTTTATAGATTTGGAAGGTTTAGAGTGTCAAGTAGTAAGGGTGCATGGGAATGAGATCTTTTGAAACTACCTAAGATGATTGTGCATGTCCACAACAATAGGAATGATTAGAGACTATACAATTGTATGGATGATGTTGCTTGTAACCCATCCTATCTTGGAAAACAATTATATTTTAGGTTTTGTAGGGAAAATAGGAGTTTTGGAAGTCAACTCAAGTAGGCAGTTTCTTATGCAAAATTGGCAGTTTTATGCCACTTTTCACCTTCCTTATGAGTTTTTTTGACAAGTGTACCTCTTGACATGGCATGGTTTTCCTAATTATTATATCACATGAAAATTTAATTAATTTTCACTTGATGACACATGTCCAAGTGACCCTTGGACTTCTTTCTCTCTCTCCTTCTCTCACTCTATAATAATTGGCCATTTTGGCATTATATTCATGCTCCGCTAGAGTATGGTGATGCCCTACTAGATTTTACACATTATAATAAATAAAATAACTAATTTTTTACCTCTCTTATGACTATTCATAGTTTTATCTAATTTGATGTTGATTTTCTTAGTGAAGACTATGGATTCCTTAGCATTATACTTCATTCTCTCACCTATTTTCAGTCTCTTCTTGAAGGTCATGTGAAGTGTTCAAGATATGTCCATTGTTGAAGTGAGTATTATTTTCATTAGATTCATACAAGACATTTTTTATAGTCCTTCTAATCTTCTATATCATCTAAAACCCCAAAATGTAATATTGATGCATGAAGACATAGATTTGGGAAAGTGTATGTCTTAGTTGGTTTATTAGTTTTAAGTGTGGGATACAAGTGGTTGGAAGTCATAAAAATGATCTAGTGTATCACCTATGTATCTTAGGTTTGTTTTTTGTTATTCTCAACCCTTTTCCACCTAGAAAGTGTTAGTAGTAAGAACATGATCTCAAATGATGCATCAAGGGGAGCTAGCCCCTAGTCTAGAGACTCACTTCATTCATTAGGCTTCCCACAAGCCTAGAAATGATTCCATTATGCCACTTGAATGAGGATAATTTTTTCCCATCTCCTCATTGGTTAAATTCAAGTGACATTATTATCATAAGAATATAGTTTCAAGTTTTATGTAATGTAAACACTATAGCTAGAGTTTCTCTTTCAGTTGTCATGTACTTCTTTTTTGAATTAGATAATTTCTAGTTTGTAAAATGTATGGGATGGTCAAGTCCATCATCTCCTAGATATGAAAGCACAAAACCAACCATTATACATGAATCATCCACATTCACATGAAATGTCTTGATCTAATCTATAAAGATGAGGATAGGGGTAGTGATTAATCTCTGCTTTAATTCAATAAAGGCTACTTGGCACTCTGAAGTCCAAATAAACTTTGCACATTTTCACATTATGTATTCTAATGGAGATGAAAATGATGCATATCATTTGATAAAATTTAAATAGTACCTTGTATGGCAAATAAAAGATCACAATTTTATGAATATGATTGGTGGAGGCATACTAAGAATGACTACAATTTTGGCTTAGTCTACCAAAATACCTTCATTACACACTACATGACCTGGCAGGACACCAATATGTGTAAAGAATAAACATTTTTTTAAATTAATAACAATGCACAAAGATTGATAGTGTTATAACATGAGAAAAACTTTAGACAAATGTTATTTAAACAAAGAAAATACTACCCAATCATCTAGATATACTTTCAAAAAGTCATGAATGGAATATTTGAATGTAGTCACCACTGCATGAGAAAAAACTATAGGTGCATTATTAAGTGCAAAAGGCATTACCTTATATGCAAAGGATCCCCATTCCATGACAAAAATAATTTTAGCTCTACCTTCTTCTATGATGGCTATTTGATGATAGCCACTAAATCCATCCATGAAAGAGTAAATTTCATGGCCTATGATAGATTCAAAAACTTCATCTCTGAATGGAATCATAATATATCTTTCACACGTGCATCATTCAAAAGTAGATAATACACACGTACTATGATCTCCCTATTTTCTTAGGATACACTACCATAAGACTAACCCAATCTAACTTTTCTATGGGATATACTATACTTGAATCTTACATTCTATCATGTTCAGCCTTCACTTTTAACTTCATGTTTGGATTCAACTTGTATGGCCATTTATTTATGGGTTATGCACACTCCTTGAGTTTGATATGCATTTCACCTAGAGATGAATCAACTCCTTAGGCTTCTAAAAAATTATTGGGAAACACATCTAGATAATATCTTAGGATTTACATAGCTTTAGAGACTTTAGCTTTTGTTTAGTAATCACCTATATGTGGCAATTTAGGAATGTCCCTAGTTTTGTTGTTTGCTACATGCCTTTTAATGGGTTGTTGGTAAATATTACACTTATCTTCATCAAAAGATTATTATATCATTCATTTCCCTTCCTGTTCTATAATTTTTATGCTTCATATCTTATCTTCTTCAATAGGTTTTATGTTGAAGTCCTTTGTTGGTTATACTAGCCATTTAAGTTTAAATAAATCAGTCAAATTGCTATCACCATCAGTATCTAAATCTTCAATGTCCTTTTATTCATCTTGTATTTAATTACATGGATGCATAAGAGATTTTTATTATTTATTGTCATTTTTATATCATAATAATATCATATTTAGATCACAAGTTGTATTTTTTGTTCATTGGATTCTGTTGTGGTGCTTAAATAATTTACACACCCATGGCATAGGAAATGATTGAATTTTATAAATGCATTGTGAACCAAAGGGTTCTCATCTTAAAAAATAAATCTCTATATAAATTCACTTTGTCCCTACACCTAATGCTTTGTCTCCGTCCTTTGCTCTTGATGCATATATCATGTTGACAGTAAAGGATCCAATGTGTAATGAAATATGTGAACCTAGTATTTTAGGGCCACCCACACATTCTTTAGTTTAGACTTTAACACATTTGTTAATATGAATTTTAGGACACTCACCTTCTTAGAAGAAAGTCTAATTTCTTCTGATGACCTAGGTAGTTGGAACCTTTTAATCATGAGTTCACATGCATCATCCCACTTGAGATAATCATTTTTATGAATTATCCACCATGTTGTTATACCTCCCCTTAAAGCATAATTTAAAGCACTAACCCACTAACTAATGATAGGTACATGAACTTGTAGGCACAAAATGAATTGTTTGATATCCTCAATTACATAGTACATAAGAAGTTGTATTTCATGTACAAAGAGTATTCTTATAGGTCATAGTTCATGATCACCATGAGCCCAATTGAGTAGGTGCATGTCTAAGTCTCCATTGATAGATGAAGTTATTTCCCAAGGTAAAGTGCCTTCTCTGGTTAGATCTATTTAATTCTGCATATGGTCATCTACTTGATAGATAAATTTAACTTCTGAATGAGTAGGATATTTAACAGACATGGATGCACAATCTTCTATGACACATTAGGTTTGTAATGGATAAGTAACTACTAGTTTGGGCCTCCACTATTTAGATGTCTTCATTTGTTAAGTGAGTAAAGATTTTACCTAAGGTTTAGTATGTATGTATAAGAAGTTACACTCAGATATGTGTAGATCTTTTGGATTTTATTTAGAGTTACATTCATCCAATTGGTTTCTTACATGACATATGGAGATTTTGGTTCAACCAAAATGATATAATTTTTGTGTACTCTATTCAAAGGAATGATAGAAACATTATCTCCTAAATGAACCTATAATTTATTTTATATAATATTGATATTCATCTTACCATCATATGCCCATTTCTTACCAATCGACACAGGGTAAGGTGTTGCTATTATCTTCATATCAATGATTTCAAAGTCACCTTGTAGGGTTAGTTCTACAAATTTGATCTCAACATCTTCTAATCTACCAATGGGATCAACTTATCCATAGTCTACTATGGTCAGAGTTACTAAGCTATAACTTAGAACTGATCATCCAATAGCCTCCCATGTAGACCTACCAATAATGTTAATTTTTCTACCAAAACCAAAGATAAAATTTAGAATTTCATATCCTACAACCTCAATGTAAATTCATGCATCTAAATCCCTTGGCTTCTTTATTTTGATGTACCAAACAAGTTTTTTAATCTTTTGTTTCCATAGTTATGCACACTCTAGTAGATTATGTAGTAAGTTTTTGATATTCTAAGAGATGTCTTCATTTCACAATGTGCTTAAAAGTTTCATTAGATCTATCATCACAGTGAAAAATCCATCCTGACACATAATGTGCATGATCTAGACATAGGAATGTATTTCTATACCATCTCCTTAAATGGTGTCTTTGGTGTTGAACATTTTTCAACATGTATTAAGCTTCATACATGATCCCATTTTTCTATAGCTATGTCTAGGTATTTGTTCTATTTTGCTTTATAGATTCCTTGATCCTGAGGCATTTCAAGAGGGGGAAACATCTTTCTATGTGCTGATGTCATGTAACAAAATTCAAGAAGGCATCTTCCTTAGGCTACACATTCACCAAATTCACATTCTTGACAACCTTATATTTTTTTTATTTTCTAAGTTAGGAGAGTATTTTATCTCATGCTGGTCATATATTCTATAGTATGTATAGTAAGACTATCATTAGGGATTCAAAGGGTAATTATGTTTCACATGATTATACTTTCCACAAAAATAACATTACAAAGGAGGTCATTGATAGTTATTTAATATGCCACCTTGGTAACCTCCTCTATATCCACCCCTAAATCCTCCTCTATTTGATTGATGACCTCCTCTATACCATTCTTGTTTCTATGTTGTATTCCAATGTTGATTTTATTGGGTATTATCTTTAATTTTGAATTTTTGTTTCACAACTAGTGGAGTCTAACTCATTTTTTTGGTCACATAATTTATAGGATCTAGGGTGTTACATATTTCTAATGTGGTTATGGTGGTGTTTATCTCAGTGAAAGAGGGGTCCAATTAGCTAGACCTTGAGGTTGGTACTGTAATGAACTAGTAATACACTATGGACATGCTTGGGTTATGAAACCTTTATAAACCTCTAGACCTAGAATCATTTTATTCTCTAAGGACACTTATGTAGAAACTATAAAACTACACAAAATGGTTCTAGATGTCAAAATACCCCAAGATCAGACCACTACCCTAACTTCAACCATGACCCTGAGTTAAGCTAACTAGCTAGAAATCTTTTCACATATTACATGTATATTTTTAAAAACATTTTATTTTTCACTCTTTTTGCTAATTTATATAGGTTCACCTAATGTTCCCTACATTAGACACCTTCACATTTCTTACATCTTATTATTTATCTACAACACTAAGGTAAGTAAAGGTATGTGTTTTTCAATTATTTATTTTCATTTATCTTATTTTTATCCTAATTATAATTTATTTATCTTCAATTTTGTGTGTCACAATGTTCTTTTCCTGAGTTCCCATCCTTTATTACAATTATGTGATACATGATGAGATTTAAATGGGTCAAATGTATACACAACATTTTCAAATTTCATCAATTTGTGATGTTGTCTCTTGTAGGAACCCATCGAGTCTCAATATCTCTAAGTGTATGCCTTATATGGTGTATTGGTAAAAGGGTGGGTAGACCATTAGTGATTTAAAGGATTATTGTCCTTATACTACCACTTACTATTTATAAAACCATCTCTTAAAAAAACTTCCCTAAGCTTTACCTCCTCTTTTTCACCCTTCTCTACTCATTTTCTAATTTAATTATCCCTTCGCTAGATTAAAACCCTTTCCAAGAATTTGTGTTACACTATCATCCCCATCGACCCTATACTCTAATTGATAAAACTTACTTAGGGTCTAGGTTGGTCCATGGCTGACCTAGACCAAGACCAAATTTGTTTTTGTCCATAACACTATAGAGTCAATTAGGTTGACCCTGTCGACTAAAATTTCAAATAGGTTTAGGGTTATATATATGTGTGTGTGTGTGTGTATATATATATACATATACATATATATATACATATACATATATATATACATATATACATACATATATATATGCTCATTTCATCATTTATTAGAAAAGAGAAGAATAAACATATTACATTATGTATCTACTTATCCACCATTATACTTGAGGAACATAGCTTAGGGTTTCAATAATTTATTTGTAGATACAAATCTTGTCTTATGGAGAAGTATTTTATATGCATAGATAGGTTGTGTAGCCTAGAGCTAATTTATCCTCGTCATCCTTACATACCACACCAACCTCTTAAGAAGAACCTTGGCCAAGTGATATATTAAGGCTCAATGGGTTCATCTTCAAAGGTAAGTATTCCTAAATTTGTTCCTCCTTTTTAAGAGTAGATATATTTGCATTTTTACTTCTCTCCCATTCATTGGTATTTCCTATACATTGAAATGAGTATAGATATTCTAAGCATGTTTACTTTTTATGTTTATTATCCCCACTTTATGCCACAAGACTTGGTGAGCACTAGATTAGAATTTATTTTAATTTTCATTTTATTTTTATGAATATGAAAACATAGGACCTAGTTAAGGTTATGGCATATTTTTGCATGAATAGAAGCTTTGGAACCCTCTCTAGTAATGTTATTGTGGTAAGATATCCCTTGGCTTGGCATAGTGGATCCATCTTGGTCATGATCTTGAATATCTAATGTATCAACAATTAGAATTATAAGTAGGATTTATCTTGTCTAAGCTAAGATTGATTAATAGATTAGTTTCATTTCTCTTTACATACATTTTATAGTGGCTTACCTTTGGCTCCTACATGAACTGAGAAAGATAGCTGATATATAGTCTAGTGTATGTAAGGTACATGAGAGTCCTAGTCAATTGATGATAAATAATGGCATATACTAGTGGTGATGGATCCTTATGATATATCTAAATAATTGTCTCTATAGGTGTAACCATTGGTTTTCAATCCATCATCTAAAACCTCTTGAGCAATGTCTTGGTCTACTTCATTTGGGACAAAAAAATTGGTTTTATTTTGTACATACTTCTAATCCATGGTAGTAGTGTAGTAGCTTGAGATATGTCACGTCAAATGATCAATTGAGATCTTTCTTTGTTGCATCAATCATATTCATTGAGCTACCCGTAATGACTAGATCATCAATAATAATAATAATAATAATAATAATAATAATATCCCCCCTTAATTTTTTAGGTAGAGATTGGGATCGTATAGATTCCTCTAAAATATATTCTTCATGATATGTTCATCAATTTTTATATACCAAACTCTCAGATCCTGTTTGAGATGATACAGTGATTTTATGAGTCTACACACCTTTTGATCTTGCCCTGGTGTGATATAACTTTTTAGTTGAGTCATAAATATCTCTTATTATAGATCTCCATTTAATAAGGTACCTTTAATTTCCATATAATGAATTTTTCATGTAAATTTTCATGTCATTTCAAAGATCATTATGATTATCTTTATCTTATTTATAGGAGCAAAATTCTCATCATAGTCTATACCTTCTTTTTATGCATATCCCTTTACTACAATTCTTTCCTTGTGTTTATCTATACTACCATCTAATTTATATTTCATCTTAAAGAACCATTTGCATCTAATAGATTTCTTCCTTAGTGGAAGATCAAGAAGTTTCCATGTGTCATTATTAATGAGAAACTAATATTTTTCATCCATGATGTATTTTCAAGGTTTGGATTATATGGCTTCATGGGCTATGAATGGCTCAAATGTTTTCACAATAATGCTCATTACAGAAAAATTTACCTCAGTATAATGCATATTACGAGTCCCAAAACTTTTATATGAATTTTTTGGAGGTCTATTCAGGTTGTAATCTTAAATTTTACTCATATACCATTTATGAATATGTTTAGTAGTAAATGGTGATTCTAGAGATTCTAACTAACTATCACCGTGATTTTTATCAAAAAATTTTACATGTATAGTTCTTGTATCAAATGTATATGTGGAATATGAATTTATTTCACCTTTCTCATCAAAAATTACATCCTTACTGATAAGTATCTTTATAATATTGAGATCAATGAGATGATATGGTTTCGACTCATTACTATATCCCACAAAAAAAATTATTGAGTTTTATTATTGAAATTTCTTTCTTTTCTTACTTGGGACATGTATGTATGCCTTGCAACCAAAAACTCATAGATGAGACTTTTGGCTTAATCCCAGTCCATGCTTCATGTGGTGTAATTTCATCAAGATCTTTGTTGGGTGACCTATTAAATAGATACAAAATTGTGAGACATATTTTTTCCCAATATGAATGAGGCAATTATGCATCCTCAACCATGCTTTGAAACATATATAAAATGACATAATTACACCTTTATAAAACACCATTCTACTATTGTGTATAAGGTCTAGTAAATTGATGATGTATTCCATGCTCTCTAAAGTATGTAGTGAACATTTTATTGGTGTATTTTACACTAAGAGATGAGTGGAGAGCCTTGATTTTATGACCAATTCCATTTAAAATAGAGGCCTTAAACTCTTTTAAATGTTCAAATGTTATATCTTTAGTCTTCAATAAGGAAACCTACATCTTGTGGGAATGATCATAAAAAAAGAGTTGAAAATACTTATATCTTTTTAGGCCATAATTCATTGGTTCACATAGATCAACATACACTAGATCCAATAGATAAAGAGATTGATATTCACTTTTTCTAAATGTATCTCTTCATTGTTTACTAGCTACACAATTAGAATATATATCAAAATATTGTTTGAGTGTGGGAAGACCTATGACTATATTTTGTTTTCTTAATGTAATTAAATACCCATAACTTAAATGACCATATCTTATATGGCATAACTATGATTTATTTGTATTGTTTACAATAAGTGCCTAATTGTTATGGCATACAAGATCAAGATATAACATATTGCCTATATTTAAAGCTCATGAGATAGTTTTAGACCCTCGAGACTTGTTCTTAATAACTAAAAACTTATCACCATAGTTGTGATCAAAGTCAACTTTGAGATTATGATCTAAAAGCTAATTTATAGACTACAAGTTCTTAGCGAGTAATAGGACAAATAGGACATATGTGATTTTAGTAATGCGGTTACTAAGATATAAATAAACATCACCTTTACCTTAAATAGTGTATGATGAGTCATCACCAAGAGAAAAAATTACTCCAAGATTCTAATTGGTGTAAAGTGGAAAACTATTCTATCATATCATGTGCCTTGTGGCACTAGAATCAACATACCAGACACATTTTGAATAACAAGGTTCTTCATGTGTCTATTTATTAAAAACATGACCATCTTCTAAAAAATAATCATCCTCAGCAACATTCCCATGTTATTGTTTATCTTTATTATTCTTTTTGGAATGGGGTTTAGGCTTCAGTGACTAAGGTGGATTATGTGAAGTGGGCTTCTTATTGCATGATATCTATGTAAATCTATTATACCATCAATGTTTGAGGTCATGTCCTATCTTTCCATAAATAAGACAAACCTTTAGTGAATGGGATTTTTTACCTTATTGGTTTCTTTTATTGTTTTTCTTAGATTTTTATTTATAAAACCTCATAGTTTTCTTCCCTTAATGAGAAGAGGGAAGTGCATTCTCTTCATTAGGTTTTGTTGTGTTTTGCATGCCATCTTCTTATTGTAACATATTAACCAATGATTCAAAGGATGGTCTTTGATCCATGACATTAAACATGGTAAAAAAAATTATATGTGGGGGGAAAATCTCTTAAGACAATAGGAACAAAAGAGTCATCTTTCACTAGTTCACCCTATTGGGTGAATATTTTGTCGTCAACTAACTGATGACAAAATAGGTATATCAACCATAGTATAAGGAGATTCTTGCCACAAAAAGTGTAGGCTTACCACATATTAATGAGATAAATCTTGCCTCTCATCAAGGGGAGGTTCCTTATGAATCACTTATATGCTATATGTATATATAAGTAAGCAGAAAATAATACTCAGGATATTATAACACCATCCATCTCTCTTTTTTCAGAGAGGATGTCCAAGGAACAAAGAGAGAAATCCTGGTCGATGGCTAAAAGCATTCCTCTTCTTTTAGGAATGGTATCCCACATAGAGTATAAAATATCTTAAAGTAGTAACAAGGTCTACAAGAAAACCCACAAAAGCACAAAGTCTTCCACTGCCTCCTTCACTGATTCGAAACACATGTAATAGTAGAGTGAAACAAAGCCCAAAGTCTTCACCTAAAACTATAATGAATAATAAGGTTACCAAGATGAAAGTAGCTCAAAGTCTTTCTTTTATCTTTTCAAACTATATTTTGATAATTTCAATACACACACTTTGCTTATTAAATCAAATAGATGAGAGATTATTAGGAAAGAGAACATAAGAACTATTTCTTAAGTAACACAAATTACTCCAACACAAAGTCTGAAATAAACCTATTTCTTATTCATTCGATAAAATATGATTTACAAGTTGAGACAAAGTCTCAAGAAGTGTCTCAATTTTAGTAGACTTTTTGCTCTCAATTATCTAGAGATCGATTTACGAAAGAGGTTCCCTCTATATATAGGGAGAAACCTTCAAAATTGAAACAAGATTAAAATATTAAAATATCTAGTCAAAGATGAGTCATCTTTGACTTTGAGATATTTTTTGGATTTTTACATGTAATTACATATTACAAAAGTGCATGTACTTTTACATGACAAAAGTACATGAGAAGAGAGGAAGAAGAGAAAATGGAGAAATGATTCAACTCCTGCTGCCAGACTTTTTTAGATGAGCATCATACATGGCGATAGATGCCTGAATTCCTATACTGTCTGGTGCAATGGTGTTTTTGAAGATCACTTTGGCCCTGATTGTAGCATCTTTCAATGTTGTGATTACTTTGGCATGACTAGTTAACCTAGCTCTTAGATTATCTAGAGTCAACTGAGTATCTAAGATGTTATCCATAAAAGTCATTAAAAACACTTTTTCTTCAAAATCCCTTTAGATCATGCCTTTGAATTCTTGAATCATCTCTTTTTCTAAAAGAAATTGATTATCTCCAGAGGTGAGATTGCAAGGCAATTCCTCAAGTTTGTTTAATAGGCTTGTGTCACTTTTCTCACTAGCATCTTTGGAAGACTTGAGATCTTTGATCAACTCCTTGAGTACCTAGATTCTATATATCAGTGATTCTTTGATTTCAACATAAGAATATTTGTTGGAAATGATGTTGATTGATACCAAGGTGCATTTCTTCAGATCCTTCATGTCTACTCACTTGCTAAGATATGTATTTGTACTATCAATATCTTGAGAAATAAGAGAGACAAGGTCTTTTAAATCTATCCTCATTTTCTTCATCTTCTCTATCTTCTCAGCAACCTCTATAAGTAAGGAGATTCCTTTTGTATGCATATTTTCTATATAGTCTTCAAGAACTTTCCCTTTCATGTAGGTTTTCTCTACTTTCTATATAACAAGATCCTCTATGGAAAAGGCTTATGGGGTTACTGCTTCAGGAGCAAGAGTGAATTTCTTGACTATTGTAGTCAATTGTTCTACCTTTGCCTTATAGTAATCTTTCATCTCCTTTTCCCTATCAAATTTTTGGACCATGATATCCATTGCTGACTGTAGGTCACTCTTTGCACCCTCGTGAGTTACTTTCCCCAACTCAACATGAGAAATATAATAGATGCTTATGTCAAAACCCTCTAGGGTTATGTCCTGTGGAGGTTTAGCTATCTCCAAAAATTTGTGCCCCTTTTCCTCAACCATTTTTAAAAGGATCCTTGGTTTCTTAGGGGCCTTATCTTTCACTGACACTATTTTGCCAAAATCAAAAACATCTATAAAGATGGCTTGCTTCTTTCTTTTAGGCATGAATGTTAATAACCAAGGTGGTAGAGTAGAAGTACTTACTGTGGCAACAGTCCCTGTAGTTGGTGTCACTAGGGTAACATTTGCACTGCTAGGGGGAACAACAGGCACAATGGGTGTAATAGGTGAAACTATATCAGCCACTGACTGGTCAATGGTAGAGCTTTCTCTGACATTGAAAGAAGGAGAAGAGAGACTATGGATATAACTTGTGGAGTGGAGGACATCTCCAGAAGTGCCTTGAGGATCACTAAACATAAATCTAGAAGGAGAGGTAGCTCAAGAAGAAAGAACACTGATGGGAGAAAGAGGCAAAAGAGATGCCATAGGGGATTGAGGTGGCAAAGAAGAAACCCTTGCAAGTGGTCATGTCCCTTCTTGGGTAGATAGAGTCTTAGTTCTCTACTACTCTATAAGCATGTCATCTGTCTCCATCTATTTCACTACCTATTTTTAGGTGCTTTTTTCTTCAACCTCCTTAGCCGTTGATTCTAGCTCCTCATCAACCTTTGATTTCTTAGATATAAAGATGATTCTAGGCTTGTGATGCTTAGACAGAGAAGGAACATTACCTTTATTCTTAGTTATATTATCTACTCTCTTCCTTGCTTCTTCTTGGAATTTAGCCTCTAATCTTGTGAGGAATTCCTTCAACATGATTCCTTTGGATGCTAGCCAATCATTGGTGTTAGCCAATATTGGTTTGAATCTTTTCATTAAATAAGTCAATTCTTTTTAGGACCACTGAATTGGAGGAAGAAGAGAATTAGCAACCTTCTCAGCTAGGTATCTATTGTTAATTATGTTCTTGTTATCAACCAAACTAAGGGGAATATCTGTAAGCCCTAGATATTTAATTTGCTCCAAAGTTAGCCTGTTGTAATCCATCCTTCTGATCTCTTCTATTGTTCTCAAGTCTACCTAGATGTCCTCAATCATGGGCTCATGAAACTGATTCTTTCTTTAGATCATATCCTTGACACCCATATAGTCAAAATTAGACCTTCTCTTGAACTGCTTCATGGTGACTAGTTGCATTTTTGTCTCTATTACCCTTGCTTTGGCAGCAGTCAAAACTAAGTATCTACTAATCTCTATTGGAAACCTAAAACCTAGCTTTTTCATTTCTATTTGCTTAGTGTGTACAATAATAATTTGCCTACATAGCTCTATTAAGACTAATTTGTGAGATGGAAATTAGGGGAGCATGTAGGGATAGCCTTGGAAAAAGCCAACCCATAGCAAAATGAGAGAAATTATAGAAACATGCAGCCAAAGTCATTAACGACCATCCAAGCTTCATTTGATACTCTTTTATGTTCTAGTTGAGGATAAAAAAGGCACAAAAACACTACAAAGAAGGCATCATTTACCCTCTTAAATTGATAAATTTATCCTTTCAATGTTAGTTGAGGGTAATATAAATAAACTAGGGTGGTTCTTCTGTTTCCTTTAGTTGTCATAGCTAGAAAGGTTCACATTGAAGCTATAATGTACACTAGGTACAAAGTCATATAGAACTTTGAAGTAGTAGACACTTTTGTCAACTAATCATGAAGAGCATTGCTAATCTACTCACCCCAAAAGATGACTTGCTTCCCTTGTAGGATTATCTTGATAAAGGGATACATCTATTTATGGAATTATGAAGAAGATGGTAAACCTCGTACTCTACTGAGAAGAGTAATTAAGTCACCAACTTTTTCTATGAAATCACTCCTTAGAAAATTCTACAGCCATCTAGACAAGTTAGTTCTAGGAGTATTGAGCCACCTATTATTCATCACCTTTTTTTCCCTCTCGAGATCTTTTTCATACTCTTTTTGTTCCTCAATGAAGTTAATTTTTATCACATCGGTAGCAGGAGTGCACATGAAGACTTTATTGATAAATTTAGGGTCTAGCCAAATTATCATGTTGTCACTAGCATCTAACACTGACTTGGTCTCTCTGTTATAGAACTGGGTGCACTGGAGGATGAACTCTATGTGATGCACCACTACAGGGAAAGAGAAGACTAGGTGAATGTTGTTCTCAATGATTTTCTTCACCTTTGAGCTTAGGTTGGTCACCTTGGTTCTCTCCATGAACTTGGCCATATCCATGTGGCTGATCTTTGTATCTCTAATGTCATCAACATTAGAAGTGATCGAGGTGATTAGGAAAACACCTTGGTACTGGTACTTCATGGCCTTCAACTTCTTTAGAGAAGTTTTAGTCATTAGGATGAGCCTGTGTTGAGAGGGTGCAGACGAATGAGAATCCTCAGGGGGTACTATAATAAGAATCATGATCATGCAATTAGGGAAAAATGGCCAAATTAGGGAATTTACACATCAGGTGATCATGACCAAGGAAGGGCACTTGATAGGGCCGAGGTGAAAATAGGTTAGAAAGCAAAAGGAAAATGGGGAGGAGGTGAAAATTGGAAAGGAATGAAAATTTCTCCAGAGTTAGAGAAAATGTAGAAAAAGGGTGTAAGGGTAGCAAAATTTTTTTCCCTAGCATGTGGGATGAACTACATGCACAGGCGGCAAATTCTTTTGCTTGTACATGTGAGATGAAAAAAGGGGCACGGGCAGCAAATTTTTCTTCCTATGAATGCTTCACAAGAAAGAGTGTAAGGGCAGCAAAATTTGTCACCATTATAGGTGAGGGGGGAGCATATAGTTAGGGAAATGAAATTAACCACCCTTGTAGGTAGAAAGCTTTGGGAGAGAAGGGAGGGTGGCAAAATGCACCACCCCAACATGGCTTAGGAATTGGATGGATGGCCGACGTGGAGAAAGGGAAGAAGAGGAGAGGAATGCGGTGAGAAGAGGAAGGGAAAGGGGAAAAAAGGAAAACACAACAACAAAAACAAAAACTGACAAAGAGGAGCAAAAACAAAGGAAGAATGTAGAACAAAATGCAAAATAAGACCTACCTAGAAAATGGCATGCGTGGTGAGAAATTGAATCCAAAAAATGCTTCTTTCTACTTGCTAGATCATCCAGAGGTAAAGAGCAGGAGGAGGATGGAAGAAATAAATCCATATGGGGTCAAAAAGGGATTAAATGGGGAAAAAATCAGCCCCAACCACTTAATGCATGCGGTCATAAATGCTGTGCACAAAAAATGAGGCAGTGTAGGGGCAGTAAAATTTGCCGCCCGTACACTTAAAATTGAAGGATCATGTAGGGGCAGCAAAATTTTCCACTCCTACATGGGAAGGAGAAAAATGTAGGGGTGGAAAATTTTTTTGCTTCTATATTTTGGATGGAAGGGTAGCAAAATTTGCCACTCCTGCATGAAGAGTGAAGAAAAATGCATTGGTAGCAAAAATTGCCGCTCGTGCATGAAAATGGAAGAAAAAGACTAACTCTAGGAAAAAGGCAAATTGTCCCTTGGTCACATTGAGACTGTAACGTCTTGCACATTTTGGGGAAAATGTAATGAAAAGAAGTTACAAACTTTAAATGATGTCAGTTGAGTAAATACAAAAATGAAAAAAACTCCTCTCAAAAAATGAACTTAGAGAAAAAAGGTAGAATGGACAAGTTTCATGGAGGGCTATTCCAAAAAATTAGTTGAGCTAATTTTGGAAATAATAGCTGGCTCCTATTAGGGAACTTCTATTTAATTGAATGGATTAATGGGAGTAGAAACTAGTCTCTAAGTGCCTTCATCCAAGCCATTGGGCTATGGAGTCATGCTAAAAATGAAAGAAAACAAACAAAATGTAAAAAATATATAAATATAGAAGTGGATCCATCTAAACTTCAAGGATTGAAAAGCTTCAGATGCCACCAACTATGGGGTAGTGAAAATGGCTCTCCATCTTGATACTCTAGCATGAAACTATTCTCACCACATAGTTGTTGAATGGTAAATAGACCTCTCTATAAAGAGTCAAATTTGCCATGCATTTCCTTTGGTTCTCTCCTCGTATCCCACAACAAGACTTGATCTCTGATTTGAAAATCGTGAACCTCATCTCTTTTTTCAAAAATTTTCTTCACCTGATTCTAATGTGCCATAATCTGGTCCACCACCATGGTTCACTGCTCATTTAATTTAGTTAGACACATGATCCTTTTGTCTATCAAATTTTTGAAGGTTGAATCTTTGATTGCTTTGGCTAACCTAAGTGCTGGTAGTTCTAGAGTGATAGGTATCTCTACATTCAAGCCATATAGAAGTTGGAATGGTGACATGACTATGGCCCTATTGGGTGTAATCCTATCCACCCATAAAGAATCAAACAATGCTTTGTGCCAAGTTCTCTAATTATCATCTACCAATTTCTTGATAATAGTGACCAAGTTCTTATTGCTCGATTCTGCTTGGCCATTTTCTTGTGGGAAATAATCTGAAGTATGGGATAGGGTAATCCCATAATAAAAGAAAAATTGAGTAATTTCATGTGAAGAAAAATAGGTTGCATTATCTGTTACAATTTTAAGTGGAACCCCAAACTAGGAGATGATATTTTCCTTGAGAAAATTTCACACCACTTCAGACGTAGTGTGCTTGGTTGGGATGGCTTCCACCCATTTGGTAAAGTAATCAGTTGCCATGAGGACATAATCATGTTTGGCACTTGAAGATGGGTTAACTGTGCCAATGAAGTCAATACCCCACTATTGGAAAGGCTCTTCAATTATTATTGGCATGAGGGGCAATGTGGCTAGTTTAGGCTTTTTGATGAACTACTGAAATAATTCACATCTACACATCCATTTGTAGGCATCTTGAAATAGCGTAGGCCAAAAGTACCTCACTCACAGAGTCTTGTGTATTGTCACTAGTGCAAAAAAATGTCCTACATAGGTTAAATTTGTGGAAAGACTCTAAAAGTTTATCTTGTTATGCCTTATCGACACAATGAAGAAATACCCCATCTAGGCTTCTTTTATACAGACCATTATCCCATAAAACATAGCTAGCGGCCTTCAGTTTAAAATTTTATTTTTCCTTATAAGAGAGATGAGCAGGACACTCACCATAAGTCAAAAAATGGGTAATGTCGAAATACCACTCATCAGTAGTGGTAATAAAGAGGACCATAGGCATGCCTTCGATCTCCATTTCATCATTTTCTACTCCCTTGGGAATGTTGTCAGCAATCAACTGACAAAGACCCTTTCCCCACACAAGTTTTGTAGGTTTGATGTCTAGATCAAACTCCTAAATCTTGGCAATCCAATTACCCCTCTTCATACCAAACTCCTGTTGAGTCAAAATGGACTTCACTATTTTATCAGGCACCAAAACCTCAGTATGTGAGTTCAGAATATAAAACTTGAAATGTTTAACTACTTTGACCATTGCATATGCATGCTTCTCCATGTTGGAATATTTTGGCTCATGAGCTTTGAACAAACAACTCATGAAGGAAATAGGATATTCCACACCTTCTTGGTTCTATTGAACTAAAATAGCTGAGAGTGTATGTTCAGAAGCATAACTATATATTTTGAATTTTTTGGTGTAGTCTGGATAAACTAGAATTGGTGCATGAGTGATTGCTTCTTTGATGTCTTTGAATGCTAATTTGCCCTCTGCAGTCCACTTGAAGGTAGCATTGCCTTTCATCATATTGACAATGTGGGAAGTTTTCTGAGCGAACTCAGGGATGAACCTTCAAAGAAAATTCACTTTTTTCAAGAAAGAGTGAACCATAATTTTATTGGTAGGTAGAGTAAGTTCTTGGATGGACTTGACTCTTTTTGAGTTAATTTTAATACCTTTTGGAACACAATATGCCCAAGAAGTTTCCCTTCTGTCACCCCAAAAATATATTTTTTGGGATTTAGAGAAATACCATTCTGACGACAGTGTTCTAGTATACTTTGTAAATGGTGGACATGGTCAGAACTATGCTTTGAAAATACTATCAAATCATCCAGGTATACTACAATGAACTTACCCATTTCATCCTTAAAAGTGGGGTCCATCACTCTTTGAAATGTGACACCTACATTTATTAGACCGAAAGGCATTCTATGATAAGAAAAGGTGCCCCAAGGTGTGGTGAAGGAAGTCTTATGCTAATCTTCTTTTCCAACTTCAACTTGATTGTACCCTGAGAAACTGTCTAACATTGATAACATCTTTAAACCTATCACCATCTACAGAACATGATCCATGATAGGGAGAGGGTAGTTATCTTTTAAAGATAACTAATTCAAGTGTTTGAAATCTATATAGATTCAAATTTCACCATTTTTCTTCCTCATAGGCACTATATTGATAATCCATGTGGAGTGATGGATTGGGAAAATTATCCTGGCATCAAGCATTTTTTTATCTCAGATAAAATGGTACCTAATATTTTTGGATTATATTGCCTAGACTTTTTCTTATAAGGTACTGAGTTAGCCTTAAGAGGAATGTCATGGTGAATTTCATCAAGCCTGAGTGATTTTAGGTCATCATAGGAATATGCTAAGACATATATATTGGTAGAGTAGAGTAGTGAATTGGAATCTCTCCTCAAGAGTGCAACATTTCCTAATGCTCACCATCTTAATATCTCCCTTGGTTCCTAGGTTTACTTGATCAAAATCCTGAGAGGAGTTTAAATCCATTCATGTTATTTTATGAACCTATCATGGTTATCAAATAGTTTCTCTAGGGAAACCAGGCCTTTGGGAATCTTATTCCCTTTAAGCTGTAATAAATACTCACTTGTGTCTATGTTTGATTTAGAAGTAGTCTCACATTCCTGGCATTCATTGCCTTCAAAATGCAGTTGTTTGAAGCTATCCTTTTACTTCAAGAAGGCAATGATTTGATTGTCATTGTTGAATACTTTCTAATGGCTTGCATTATTAGGTACACTTGGTCAAAAGACTAGTTGAATAGTGTACTTGTTTCCTTTAAAGTCTAGGTGGAGAACCAAGAGAGTAGCAGAAATAGCCAATGCATCTACCTAATCATTGATTTCTCTCAGAACAGCTGAGATGCTAAAAGCATCAAAATATTCAATTTGGTCCCAAACTATATTGTAATAGTGATGCAATCTTTCATTCTTGGTTTGATAGAGGTTCTTTACCTAAAAAACCACCAATTCAGTGTCCCCTTTAGCATGGAGGAGTTTAATGTCTTTTCCCTAATAGCCTACAATCCAAGTAATAGGGATTCATACTTGACTGTGTTATTGGTGTTGCTAAACTACAACTTGTAGTATAAAGGAACAATATCTCCTTGAGGAGATACCAACACAACTCCAGCTCCTGAACCGGTAGAGGAGCAACTTCCATCAAATTCTAAGATCCATACCTCACTAGACACTACTTTTCCTTTGAAAATATCTTCATTTGGAGGAAGAGATTCTTCCATTCATTCATTTTGCTTTACCAATCCTCCTACTTTGTTAGCTAAACACATTTCCAAGTTATTACCTATAGGAGTTTCATCAGATGCCTCATAGACTCCATCCATAGATAGGAAGTAGTTACCCATGCTCAAAGACTCAAATAAAATTTGAGCTTCTAGTGCTGATGATCGGGTGATTACATATCTTACCTCTTTTTTAGGATGAAATTTCTTCATAATACTTTGAATTGGGATCCTTGCCTCCAACAAGTCCATGCTTAGGTCACCCCCAACATCCTTACATAAATTCCACCCAAGAAGGATGCCATAAGAGGATGGAACATTGGCCACTAGAACCATCATTTTTATCCTCTTTTCTAGAAAAGCTGCAAATGCAAATCGGGCATCTTTTATTTTACCAAGGCATGGGACCTATTTGTTTTCCATAGAAAAACACATCCCAAAAGTCTTGGTAAAAGTTAGTCCAAGGGAATTTTCCACCTTGGCAAGCATAACATTATCAGAAGCTCTAGAGTCTATTATTCAATTACTCAATTTATAACCTTTTATTGGCAGGGAAACATAAAAAGGTTCTATTTTCCCAAGAGCAATAGGAGTCATGACAAGATTATTTTTGCTGGATTTATCCTTGGGGGAATCATGAGTTGTCTTTGAAGAATCTTGTCCTATGGGGATGGCATTATTTTTTACATATTCTACCAACCTATCAAACTATTTAGGATTGGCTCTCAAATACTCAATCTCAGTCATTTGAATCTTAGTCTTTCTAGTGTGATCAATTATACAAATAATTGAAATGAATTTGAGATAGAGGAAGAAGGCCCATCATCTTGATCTTTAGTGGGTGTGGCATTGGTCTGAGAAATAGAGGCAGAAGATATGGGGTGGTTTTAGGCACTTACTTTTTTGTGAGTTACCTATTCTTTTATATAGGGAGGCAATGGAGTCCCTCATTTTTTGATGGAGACTACCGGCTGAGATTCTTCTTCTACTTTCCCTTTGTCAATTTATAGATCTAACTAGTTTTGAGATCTAGTAAAAATAACATAGGATCCATCAAACCCTTCTCCTTTACTTTCAGCTTCATCCTAGTAATCTAGAAAATTGATATTGGAGTCACCAACTAATTCTTCTTCCTAATCTTCGAAGAGATTAGCATCATCTTGTTGGTCCAACTCAGGTTGGAGCAAAAAGTCATGTTCAGCCTCTAGGTAACTAATCACTAAATTGGCAGGTCCTGCTTTAATGGCATGTTTCCCCTAAGGGGGAGGTAGGTGATTTGGTTTCCCTTAGTTCTAGGTAGCATTGCCTTGATATTACTAATTTTAGAATGCTCTCTTTAGCATATCTTGATAAATGGGAATAGACATACCTTGGGCCATTTGTCTCTTCAAAGCTATTAGTTCATTTGTCAATTTTTGCACCATAGGATCTATAGTGCCTATAGAAGAACTTTCAACAGATGAAGAGAATCTATTTTTACTGGAGTCTTTTTTGATCTTACCTACCATGATAAGATCATCCTCAATATCAGTAGCCAAATTTTGAGCCAACACAAGATCCATAGGGCCATCCTGCCTCAATAAAAAACTTACTTTGAGAAGTTACGAGTTGATAAAAAAACACTTGAGATTCTCTGGCGTGGGCTAAGTGATGGTAGGAATCTGGTTCCTTAACTTATTGAATTTGGCTATGAAATCCCTCATGGGCCCATGAGGTTCCTTTTGTTATCTATGTAAGTTGAGCTAACAAGGCATGCACATCCTCAACATGTTTAAACCTAGCTTCAAATTTGAACTTTAGCATATTCTATTCAGTTATAGTTCAAGCTTGAAGGTGGTAAAACCAATCCGTGGTAGTGCCTTGCAGATTTTACACAAAAATTTTCACTGCTATGTCTTCAAATTGCACACTGATTATGTCGCATGCTATAGAGAAGGTGACAATATGCTCATCGAGATGAACCTTCCCATCACCAAAAAACTTGGGAATTTTTTTCTAGAACTAAGAGGTTGTTCATGTAAGGGTGGGGTCAAATTGAGAGGGCTGAAAGAATTACCCCACAGACCTTCAGCCATTATGATAGGATGGTTAAATGGTAGGATAACTAATCTTGGTGGGGTCAATAAGGATAAAGACTTACTAGTATTGAGGCTAGAAGTTTCACCAGGTATGGGAAATCTGGCATTGGTAGGAGGAAAGCTCTTAGTTCACTAAAGATGAGATGATGGAGGAGAAATCTCAAAATTAATTTGCCGCACCAACTTGAATACGGGATCAATAATAGCTTGAGCTCTCTGGCCTTGTGTGTACACTGGATCTACCAAAGTGTCAAATGAAAAAGGGATTGAAACTACTTCAAGTTAAAGCTTGAGGCTTCAAAATACACATTTGTGTCCCCAACAGAGTCACCAAAAAGCTGTTGGGTGAATATTTTGTTGGCCAACTAACTAGTGACCAAAATAGTTCCTATCACCACATCATAGGAAGATTGGTCATCTAGGTGTGTAGCTTTACTACATCAACTAGAGACAAATCTCTCCTCTCATCAAGGGGAGGTTCCCTATTAAATATGCAAAGGCTATATACTATATAAATAAGTAAAAAGTAAGACATAGGGGTGGGATAAACCATCCATCTCTCTTTTTTCAGAGATGATGCTCATAGACAGAGGAGAAATCCTGGGTTATTCATGAAGATACTTCTCTTCTTTCAGAACTAACATTCAGCCAAGAGCCAAATCCCTTCTTAGATAGTAGAAATTTTGATGAAATGATAGAAGGCACTTCTCTTCTTTTTGAAGTGCTTGTTCTTGCAAACAACATGAATCTTTCTAGTAAGTAATTGATAACCAAAGGTGTAGAGTAACTAGTAGCTTGAAATGTAGTGCAAAGTCTCCATCTCGACTACCCAAGATTGAAATAAAAAGAACAATGGGGGCACAAAGTCATCCCAAGGTCCTTTACATAGAAATAGAAAAGAAAAACACACACTAAAGACAACTGTGATAGCACAAAGTCTAAAAATAGTTGGCTTCGGAACACCTTCCTTATCACCTCCACTAGTTCTACTTGTTAAATCAAATAAACTAGAATGCTTTCAAAATACAGACATACGAACAATCTCCTAAAGTAGCACAAGCTATAATAGCACAAAGTCTACAAGTAACTTGCTTTCTCATTCAATCAAAGAAATATGAACTACAATCTGAGCTCAAAGTCTCAGTAATGCCTTTCAATTTGGGTAGAGTTTCACTTTTAGTAAGGGGAAGATCTCCCTTGTAATAAATAAGAGATTACAACATATATCACTCCAAGAAAGACTTGGGCACTTGTTTTCATGAAAAAGGCCCATGCTACAGTCAATGTCTTCAATGCGCCTTTAGTTCTATCTGGAGGGACCATGCTAGGAATAACACATTGCCCAACTATGGTGTGTCCATTCATCTAATGTCTCTTCCTTGGTATGGACTATCTGGTCCTTTCTCTACTGTCTGTGTAGCTATCCAATTCACCATTACTTCATGGAAGAAAAATAGGCTTGTGTCCTTGATTTGGTTCACTCAGAAGTCTACTTGATCCACTATCTCACCTACTATAAATAACTCTTTTGAAGATATTTTTGGTCCTTTGGCCTTGCTCCTCTCTTCACTACTTAAGCACTTCTTTTCTCTCTAGTTAAACCATCACTTTAATTGAACTTGACTTTGGAATCATCCATGTTGCTTCTTTGTCCTTTATATCCCTTCTTGTCTAAGTCTTTGGGGGGTCCTTCCTGCATCTTTGACAAATGGCAAGTTCCACTGTTATGAAACTCATTGGAAACTTATGAAAAATGGGATCCATGACACGTCTTAATTGAGTAACTTCAAAAGGGGAATGTAGATGCAAACACTTGTCACATTTCACTGAGTCATAATAGGACACGTGACATATTCCACTTAACTTATAGAAGCTTTAGAAACCTTTTGAGAGTCCTACAAAAGATGACACATGGTGGCTTCCACTCTACACTTTGTCTTTTTCCATCAAGCACTTTTCTATAGGATTTTCTCTTCAGTTGGGCTTTTCCTTTGCTTTCTTCAAGCTCTCTTCCTGAGTGAATTCCTTTAGACAAAATGTCTGAAGGAATTCCTTCAGACAATTTGTCTGAAGGACTCTACTTTGCCTTTTTCCTTGTTTATTTTTCCAAAGGAGTTCACTTTGTCTATTTTTTCTTGCTGCCCTCTGCAAGGGTTCTTGGCCTTGGTTCACCACCCTCTGTAAGGGCACTTATTCCTTTGGCTTTGGGGTAGCCCCTTGAACCTACCGATTGAACCAACCGATTGAACCAACTTTGGTTCAATGGTTCAATGGTTCAATCAGTTCATTCTTCATTATTTGGCTAAGTCTTTTTGATCTTTTACACCAAGCACATTGAACCAATTGGTCGTTGAACCCGTTGAACCAAAATGGTTCAAGGTTCAATAGTTCAACGGTTCAAGATTTTGAGACTCGTTAAGTGCTCGTGGATGTGGATCCTTTAAATAGTTAAACTTTGAACCTTTGACATATGCACATAGCCCTTTGAACCCTTAAACTTGTGATTCCCTTTACTAAAAATGCTTTGAAAAATGAGGAATTTGTAAGCCCCCAAATCAATTTTGAGAAGGGAAGAGAGGAATTCTGGCCCTGCAGGCCCAAAATAGCTCATATGTTGTCCCAAAAATAAGAAGTCATTTTTTGGGGGACAACACACCCAATGCTTCAAGAGAAACCTTTAAGGTTGAAATTCTATAAAGAAAAGCCTCCATTTTTCCTTAGATTTAAGATTTAAACTATGGATTTTTCTTTAAAGATGAATAATATGGTTTTTATTCTTTTCCTCAAGGAGTATTTAAAGCTTATCTCAAACATCTTGAGCTATAATGACATTATGGATATGAGGTTTTACCTCATATAAGACTCCAGACATGACTATGAGCTTATCCTTATGATTATATTTCATATTGGCGCTAATTATTAGTGTTCATAACATGTTAGGTCTATGTTCCATCAAACACTATCCATATGTCCTCAAATTCTAAGTGGGTTTTAGTTTTAGTTATCCACATTACATAGTTGTCACCTCAAAGAGACTGAGTGTCTAGTAGAACAAAATGTAGTCCATTTATAACCATGTGTGAAAATATAATAGAACAAAATAAAGGATATGAACTGGTGCCTTATATCTCTAAAAGGTTCCCCTTTATATATAATGTCAGACCAATATACTAGACCTCTCTAGATGTGCACCTTTCTATATACCCATAGGTACTATAAGAGCTCATCCTTTAAATATACCGATCAGTATGTGAAAGATACTTTAATTCATGTGAGTGTGGAATGGTACTAGGTTTATAGATAGTGTATAAAAGATATTCATTATATCATTAACATCTACTTAGAAAGGAATTTTGCATATGTGGGTGTAACTTCCCTATAAACTTAGAAATTACAAATATCAAGATTTATGTCTATTGACGGTAATGAATGGGTAATGAAGGGATAGTTTATTAAGATTTTTAAACCTTATTGCTCCTTTATAGTTTAAAATTTTGATGCCCAAACATTATTTGTATAACTATGTTAGGCTATAAATATAGAAGTTTAAAGCATCATGGCATTACCTGTAAATGTGAACTAGAGGCATCATTGATACCAAACACTATAAATGAGATTTTACAATGTCATTAATTTTTCCCTAATTTAATTTTTAATAAATAATAAAAACTTTTACCAATGCTTAAAAATTACAATTGACTATTTTGGAAAAGAAAATAATTAAACTAATCCCTCCATTTTTTTCCTTTTCTTATTTTGTCTTTTTTGGTTTTATCTTTTACATTTACTTGTGATTTGAAATTTTGACCTCTTATGTCTAGATTTTATCAACAAACAAATCTACTAGCTCCTCTATGTATTATTTCAAATTTATAAAAGATAAAATTGAAATAGAAACTATAAAAATGACACCTTATAAAATGTAATCCACTATGGAGTGTTGATTTGGTTGAATAAATCAAATTCAAATGCCTTTATGTGATCCTCTTAGAAATATTGAATAAAATGACAAATTTCAAGCTTAAAAATAGATGTATAGCTAAAGTGAAATGTGTATGGTAGGTTTTTAGGTAAAAGAATATGCAATAGAGAATAATTCCCATCAATCAAGTTGAAAAATATAGATCTATATAGTCTTCTATCAAAATGCTTATGCAATAAACTCATGCACCTTTGAGTATTCCAATTGGATATATAGTAGCATGCATAATTATAAAATAGAGGTTAGGATGATTCAAAAAGGAAAAAATAGTAGTCTAAAAATTTTTTTTCAAAAAGATTGACCATATGGCATTTACAGGTAAAAAATTGATCTATTAGTTAGTCTTTTGTTCAAAGTGTATGCTTCAACTTATAGGCTCCCAAATGGTTGTATGGAAACTTTATAAAGTTTATTAACAAGTTTTAGAGGATGGTGGATTAATCAGAGGATATTCTCCAAAAATTAGATCTATCAAATTTAGTATGTATGGCCCAAAATAACAAAAAACTGGTCTATAAGTTCAATTTATCTAAAAATAGATCTTGATCATTCAAATAGATATACATCCTCATAGTAAACTATAAAAAGATTTAGAATAATGTGCATAGGGGAGTAATAAACATTTTAAAAATAAATCATCTACTGGTGATGCTCGTACAGTCCAATATGGAGAAAGATTGATATGTTGTTGGCTTATAGGAAAGACACATACCATATACAATATAATGGACAAAATAGATATACATCCTAATCCATAATTATTAAAATGAATTTAAAATGGTAAAAAAATACCATACAATATCCTATAGCTTCAAATTATTGCATGTGGAGTGTGTATGGCTTATATTGAAAGAAATCATGTACGCTCAACTTGAATTTTTTGACTTCCAAACTACCAAAACACACCACAATCTTTGTAAGAGAAATCTAACTTGTAAAATAGAATTTTTAATAGAGTATCACTCTATAAATTCTCCTAATTTGATACCAAATATGAACATAAATATGATAAGATTTATTGATCTTATAGAATATGAATTATAGAGCCATATAAATAAGTCTATATATGATCATAATAGTCCTACATAATAGTATGATTAATGACCTATAAAAATAATGTAATCTTATAAATTATGAAATAGGTCCATAATATAATTATTCTACTAACTTATTTTAACAATTAAAAAACTAACTAAAAACTAAATGAGTTGTTTTATAGATTAACAACCTCACTTTTACATAACAAACTTACAATGGTATATTTATTATAAAATACTTTGATAATTATTTTATATTTATACTACCTATTTTTATCCCTTGGCTAAGAAAAAAACTTGTTTTACCATCCACAATAATATATTATTTGGTCAACTTTGTTTTGAGAGTTGAGCATGTTATATAACTAAGTCAACCTAGTTGACTTAGTCTAGACTTAACTACTTTTATTTCTAATAGGATCGATCTGGTCGACTGTGTTGGCTAAAATTTTGAATGTGTTTGTAATTAGATCCAAATATATAAACACATCATATTCACCATTTTAATTAGAGTTATATATATATATATATATATATATATATATATATATTTCAATTTGATTATCCATAATTTTAATTAAGGATCCATTACTTAGGGTTTTTTACTTCTTTTGGAGAGAAAAATCTTATCTTGTGGGAAAAGTCTTTTGGATGCATAGGATAAATCATGTATCCTATATATGACCTATCTTTTTTATCCTTATGAAACACAAACTCTTAAAAAAAACCATTGGCCAAGGGATAGAATTAGGCTTGATGGGTTGGTATTCAAGGTAAGTATTCTTAACTCTCACTGCTTTTCATTAGTAGAAAGATTTGTATGTGTTAGCTTATGAATATGTTTCTCTCTTCATTCATTAGGATTACCTCTACATTGGCTTAATTAGATTTATTATTTTCATGTTTATTATTCCCAATTGTGCCACAAGCTTTGGTGAGCACTAGATTATATTCACTTTACTTTGTCATTTACTTAATAAGAAAACATAGGACCTAGCTAGGGTTATTGTGTGGTATTCCTTGACTAGAGGTTGTAACTCCCTCTAGTGATATTTTATGGTAAGAGATACCTTAGTTAGGTCTAGAATATACATATTGGATATGACTCTAATTTTTTAAATGTACTAATAAGCATAAGGGCTAGTTTGATTTATCATATCCAAACATGGATTGATTTTAAGATTAGTTTCACATTCCCTTGTATACAACAAGTGTTTTTTTAATTTTTGAATGTTTTTTAATTTTCCATTATTTTTATAATATTTAAAATGTAAAGACTCTTCTATGATGACATCCAATGTATGTTTATATATATATCTCCACTGTGAACCTAGTTTAATAATTTGTTTTTTCTACTAAGGAACATGCGTGGGTGTAATAAATTATTGTGGTATCTATGATACTCTATGTGTAAAATAATACTATGTGGTGCATGAGAGATAATGGTAATAGGTACATGTTTACGTTATTTATATGTCTAAACATGGTGTGTAGTATAATTATGAATTTGCATCATGATTTTTTGGTAGGTTTGTATTTGGCATTCTTACTTCACATGATAGTACACCTTTAGTTTCTTATATTTTTTTTGTAATGAATTTTTGGATATGGTAAATTTCATAGTGGTATGTGATATTTAAATTTTAAATTATTTAGTAATGAGGTAATCATATTATGTAATGAAAACTAGATGGAAATAGGAAATATTGCATGTAATTATCATGTGGTAATGGGACTACTAATTTTTATTGTGTATCTAACTATGAAGTATTTATATAAATATCATGTGAATCTATATGTATTTACTTAAGTAATCATATCTTATAGGTAGATCCACCTTCTCCAAATGTATCTTTAGGAAGGAACCAATCAACCAATAGTACCTTGGTAGTATCAATATGGGAGAGATTAGTCATGGAAAAGAGTACACTAGGAGAAGGAATTCTACTAACAGTTGTCTTATATGAAGATAAATTGACCATGTGTTCCTTACAAGGAGCATCATGGTATGGTTTTTCCATCATAGATAAGCCTCTAGGATAACTATGTGGAATAGATATAGATATGTCTTTTTGATAAAAAATGATTCCCTGATCGGCTATCTATGAAACCTTTTGGTCAAAATCAAAACACTTATTATCTCGATGTCTATTAATACCATATAAATTACAAAAGTTTTGTATTTTAACCTTTTAAAATTAGTGTCATGGATAATTTAAATTGGGAGGAAGTGTTATTATTTATTTATCCAATAAAGTTATCAATATATCATGTGGTATATCTTGGTACCAATCAAACTGTAGAGGCTGGTGTTTTTTTATTGGTATATGGTCTAAATATGGGAGGTACTCTAAAAACATTTTTCCTTTCCTTTTTTTATTACCTTTACCATTTTTTCTTTGAAATTTGTATCTATTTTTATTAAAGGTATTTGAATTGACTCATGATTCTTTGTAACTTGTTTGTGCTAGTAAAACCTGACTCTTATCATGTTGGTTTTTTACGTAAAAATAGGAAATTGAGTTTTTGTATTTTTAAAGCACATGAATATTTATGCACATCCCAATATAAGGTATCAAATGAATTAAATGTATTATGCAATGTTCTCTCTCTAAGTGAAGAAAGAAAAACCTCTACAAAATATAAATTATACATCCAAATTTGAATCTTTATATTTTAAGGAATACAAAACATCATTAAATTAGATAACATAGTCTTGTATAGACTCATTCTCATTTTGGGTCAATTATTTCAAATGTTCATGTAGATGAAATTTTCATCTATATGGATTTGATTGTGTAATTACATCAAAAAATCCTAAAATGTCAATGCACTAATTTAAGATCTAGAACCATTAGGATAAAATTCAAATAGATGAGTGAACATTAGATATAACACTCTAATCCTAAATATAATTTATTTAAACCAAGATTTAACAATAAAGAGATAAAATGACTTGGATTGATATTGCCTTAGACTCAAATTTACAGTATTATGATAGCTTGATAAATGGTTTTTATTATGGATTTAGCATGGAGATTGTATGGATTTCTTAGATTCTTATTATTTCTATTTAGGTTGGCCATGGAGGATTTGATTGTATAAATAATCCAAGGGGATAAAGATCAATGGATTTGGTTTAATGTTTAACCTTGAGTATCATGGGTGGAGGAATTTTCAAGGAAATAAAAATTCCTTGGGAGCCTCTAGAATATAGGCTTCTAGAGAGAAGGGGCCAATTTAGAAAGGATTCTAGAATTGAAGGATTTTATAATCCTCTTAGGGACTAATTAGGATTAGGTAGGGGATTATGATGGGTGATTAGATAGGTGATTAGAGATTAGGGGTGTATGAGTGTCTAGGAATAGTATTGGTAGGTAGGTAGGTTGGTTATGGGAATTTTAAATTCCCAAAAAATATATAAGATGGACTAGGATGAACTAAAACATGATTTAGGAGAATTTATTGATAGGTGGGGTAGATATAAGGTTAGTGAATGAATAAATAATGTGGGGGATATTGGATAAATTAATAGGATTAATTAAAATAATTAAATCAAGTAAAATTTAGTGTATACATTTTTCCCTTCTTTGAAAGTGCATTGCAAGTGGACAAAGTGGAGGGAGTAATGGTCTTTTAAATAAAAACCATTTCAAGGTTGAATGTTAGTGTATTATGTTAGGGAATGTTACTAGATGATGTTAGGGGATGTGATGCCCCCTCGAGGGAACATATAGGGAAGAGTGAGGTGGATGGTCACTCAAAAGAGGAAATAAGGGGTGGGATGTGACAAATAAATAATGAGATGAGATGATAGATGTGAGATAGATAATGAAGAAGATTCACTTGACTTGAGAAGTGAGCTACACATTGATGATGACCTTAACAAAAAATATATTAATAAGGATTAAAAATTACTATGTCATAGTTGTCAACACATCCCAAGGGGGAATCAACCATAACATGATGATGAGATAAAGCACATAAGATTTCAATGTATCCCAATCAAGGATGCATGAAAGGGAGAGATATAAGCTAGGATAAGACAATGATTTTATGAGATTAATGATGAGCATAAGTCAATGTTGAAGTCAAGTGATATGATAAAGGTGATGATAGAGAAGAAATGATAGGATCGAGTGATAAAAAAATGTATTTCATCAACTTAATGAGCCATAATATGATGAAGAACTTATGGTTTGTGTCATACCCCAATAGAGGGATTGAATTGTAAACTTTAAATGAATCAATGATGGGGTAAAATATGGATGTTGTGAGCTATTGGACCCAATAAATAGGTGTGTGTGGTTGAAGAAAAGATTAAGGAGATGATTGAAACATAAAATAATTAATTATTGATTGATATTATAGTTCAAAGATTTTAATGATGTAAGACTTGAGGATGATGAAAGATAAGATATATGTGATAGTGGATGAGGAAGAAAGAGGTGAGAGTGGTTGAGTTATCCTTGGGCATTGAGTAGTGTCCAAGTATTGCATACATAGACTAGAAAGACCTCAAGCCTATGTAGTTATGACTCAGGGATAAATGGTAATTGATGAAGTATAATTCTATGATGATGAGGATTAGTGATTAGAGGATAAAATATTGGATGTTAGTCAGATGAGTCAAGAGGATGAGATCAGTGATGAGAAATAAGGATGATTAGATGATTACATAAATGATGAGGGTATGTATGATCAAGTAATCACAGATGTCATAAGGCTCATAATATTATAATCAATCTGATAGATATATCACTTGGTAGTATGCCCCATGATATAGATATAACTAAGAGGATATTATGCCAAAGTGCATGGGCAAACACTAAACTCTACATCATCAAGGGAACTTGCAAGCATTATTATAGCTTTGGTTACCTCATAAAATCTTTGTTCATTTCATAATATATAAAAAGTGACATGACACAACATAGAATCAAAAGACAAAGACAATTAGATATTTGCATGATAAAAGACATGAAAACTAGCCAAATAGAACAAACAAGTAACATACATAATTATCTACATGCAATGTCACAATGTCTTGTCTAATGATCAAATGAGGGAGTGGGTGATGGGTTGGAATAGGATGATCATGATGTGACTATGGACTAAAGATAGGAATATGGAAAAGGTATGGACTTAGAATAGATTAGGGACTTAGATTAAGATTTAGATAAGGATAAGGATATGGATTTAGACTAGATTAAGGACATAGATTAGGATTAGGATTTGGTTAAGGATGTGGAGGTGGATATGTATTTTGAAATAGGTGAGGGATTTGGATGAGGATTTGGATATGTGGACTTAGATTAGGAATAAAAACGGATTTGGAAGTGTAGATGAGAGACATAAGTCTGATCAAGTAAAAGTGACTCTAGGCCAATGCTAGTTCAATATAGAATAGATTGTTCCCCTGGTTTAGAATAGGAGGATGGATGATGTTATTGTTAAAGATGAAAGGCATGGATATGGATGTATCTAGGGGAAAAGACATAAGAAAATACACCCTAGACTATTTTTGGATATTTTAAATGTTATGATTTGTAGGATTTTTTAAATATTTCAATTTTTAGGGCTTTTTGGAATATGTATATACACTATACAAAGGGGTTACTAGAATAGGGAACACCAAGCCTATAAACTAAGATAAGGATGAATGGAATGATGGATGAGTGATAAAAGGATGAGGGTTATCTGTAAAATGGGATGAGGACCAAGGAAGAATGGATTAGGGATCACCAATGACCACATCATGAAGGAACAAAATGTTTAGTTTCCTAAGTGTCTATTGGAGGATATGGCAAGATGATTTTAAAACATTTCTCAAGAAACCTTCCATTCCCATATGAAGGTCAAGAATGGAATAAATTATAGACTAGATAGGGATAAGGGATAGATGGACATGGTGGACAAAGATGTTTAGACTAGGACATGGATGGGCTAACAAGTAACATGGGATATGACCATAGAGATGAAGTGGATTTTTCCCCCAAGTGTTTAGGTGTAATGTAGATAATAGATTATTCTACCATGATGATATAAACTATTTTTAATTATGGTACTTGCCTAAGGTACTAAAAAATTGGTTTTGACCATTGGATGAATGATTTTTTATTTTATTTTTATTTTTGTTTTTGACTTTTTAGCATTTGGATTTATTGGATATAGTTATGAGATGCAAGAATGTTAATGCTAGTTAGATATTTATCCCACAACTATTTTGGAGATATGTGATGTTATGACCATGCTATCATTGCTAGATGTATAAATGTCCTTATGACCTTTGATGATTATTGATTGAGACCCTTCTAGACATATAGACCAAGTGTCTTCATCACTCCTATTAGATATGATGTTACTTGGGAAGGTAATGTAAGGTATGGATTGAATTAGATCTTGATGTTGATGGAGGTATATTGGACTTAAATGGATGGTAAGACTTTATGGGACTGTGGGAGCATGATAGAAATATGTGATGGGTGTTGGAGGAGTAAGACTACAAGTCACACACATAATTGGATATGTTAGACATTTTGTATTTGATTGGTTCCATATGACAAAAGACTTTAATAGATATAAGATACTTCTACTTTGTAGTTCATCTTTGATCCAATTATTTGAATGATTATCAATTATACTAATAGTGATTTTGACATTATTTATATTTACTAAGGATTAAACTTTAACTACTCATTGGTGCTTATTTTTGGGATTCACTAGAGGAGATTGATTTTTGACTTAGATGATCCCTTAGTGCCTGACATTGGGTTTAAGTAGGGGAAGGAATTTTTTGATTAGTTTGATTACTAGATGTTTTTTTTTATTTTTACTTATTGGATCAAAGGTATCATGAATGACTTTATGAAAATGATCTTATACCTTTGTGTTTGTGAAATATATTGTGCTACTTAGGGAAGAGTCCAATGATATATGTTCATATTCAACCTTGTAGAGGGAGGTGATTAAATGATCATTAATAGGAAGAAAGGGGTATATTATATATGGAGGTTAGGGAGATGATATGATGAGATCAATGAGGGGTGGTGGGGAAACATGGTCCTCACAAGGGTTCCTAGGATACCTAGTTTCAACATCATAGAAAATTTCCTCAATTTTAATAAAAGGATCACTAAGACTATATGAAATACATGCATCTGATGTAGGATCAATTCCACTTTAACTATCTTCAGTAGATAAATATTGTAAAATCTCTATTATGACTTCATCATCTTAATTGGGATAAAAATATATGACTGGTGATTTATTTTCATCCAAATTTTATGTATCTTCAAAAATGTAGGAATAGTTATCATCTGCTACAACATATATTAGAGATTATGTTCCTTTTGAGGGATCTAATTCAGATGTTGGTGTTGAACATGATCCTGATCCAAATAACACTTGTATTAGTTTTGATGCTTATTTTGATGTACATGATGTGATTTTGAAATTAGAAGATTGATTTTCCACAAGTGACCTCTCCTCATGGGGTCTCTAGTATGAGGGATGAGAGGAATATGATGGAGGGAAAATGGATTCACCAAAGATAGGCTCATGAAAGGACTCATGAATGAAGGACTAGGTGTTGCCATAAAATTATACACCCTTGGACTCTCTATGAAGTTCCTTCAATTTGATGCAACATTGAATCATCTCTTAAGTTTGTGGGAAATTTTAGGAGAGATTAATCTCTATGATTTAAAAGGATAGCTCCGTGAATTCTTCTCTAAGTTTCTATCACCTATCTTAATTCTTATTCATGAAAAGAGTCAAGAGTTTACATAAAATGGAAACTATGCTAGAGAGGTGATCCACTAATAATATATCCCATAGACTATCATAATTATACTAAGAAATAATGCTTTCCAAATCCAATTCCATGCATTAAAATATCCTAACATAGTGTTTCGATGTGAAGGTAACATGCTTGGGACCATAAAGAAGATACTTCACCTAAGGGGTAGATTTCACACCATAGATACAATTACATACTTGAAGGATAGCTTAGTACATTCAACACACTTCACATGACCTATTAAAACTAGAACCCTTTCTTAAACATGAAGGATAAAGGGAGTAATGATGATACTATCACTTAGCTCCACTATACATCACTCATGCACTTTGAAAAAAATGTTCACAAATCAGAATTAGACTTGTATTCAATGTTCAAAAGCAAAGTGTAATGTCATTCTAGCATGGCTTCATGATACCAAAAATGTGGTCCCTTAAAATATACAAAATTGGCTCAATTTATAAAACTTTGAGGAAGAGAGAGAGAGAAGAGAAGTTGAAGAGGCACAAGGACATATGTCACCAACATGAAGATCAATTAAAAATGCATGAGAGAGAGGGATTTTGTGAGCCATATCATGTTAGGAGTCACACTTATTCAAAACCATTCATAATAATGGTGAAAAGTGGCATAAGACCTTCAAAATTGATAGGAAATGGTTTCTATAAAAAATCATCTATGAGCATTCAAAACTGAAAATAGAGGAGCTGACACAACATTACTAAGGGAAATGGGATTTATGGTGACAGTTATAAAATGCTTTTCCAAACTACCAGCCATCCTTTAGACACCTGTGTTTGTTGATTTTGTGTAAGTTTTTTTATTTGGTTAGCTACCAACAATGACTCAAACCATCAACCTATCCATTTTACTTACTTTGTTTACACCAGATGCTCAGGATTCAACCATTTTTTACATCCATGTTTGATCTCATGTTCCTGCCACATTTTTTGACATCAATGGTTATTTTTCATAGTTATAAATTGACATTTGTGAGGCCTTCACCTTATTTATTCATTCAGAATACTTTCCTTAGACTCTTTATTTTGTCACTTTTCTCCTTCAAACTTTTTATCTCAACACTTTTCTTGAAATAATTCGTTTGAGTTTTCTCTTGGCAATTCTTATAGACAATTTTCCCAAACAATCTTTTGGGCCTTTTATTTCCTTTGTATTAGAAAAAATGTTTGAAAGAATTGGGCTTTAACCTATTTTAGATGCAAAAAAGTCTTTTGAAAGAATTCCTCAAAAAATCTTTTTGAAAGAAATCCTTTAGACTTTCTATTTAGTCCTTCAAACTTGTGTATGTTTGTCCTTTAACTAAAAGAAATGGTCCTTTGACAATCTATAAATGACCCTCTAGCACTTGGAAATGTCCCTTTGGAAAGTTGAAGATGATCCCTTCATACTTTTTACAAATGACCCTTTTAAAAGGAAAATACCCTTCAGATTTTTTGAAATGTACTTTTCATCTTTTTTATTTGGTTCACTTCTTGAAATAAAAACAATCCTTTATACTTTTTAATAGGGCACTTTGCTTGAAAATTATTTCAAACTTTTTGTAAAGTACCTTTCAGCTTTCTAAAAATGTCCCTTTGGAAAAGTTTAAAATAACATTTTCAAAAAGATAGAGGTGCCCTTTAGAAAAGTTGCAAATGACCCCTTTGGCTTTGTATAATGGACCTTCAAAAAAGTTGAAAATTGCCCCTTCATAAAATTTGAGAAGTCCCATTTTCCCTAAGTGTCCTTTTGGGAAAATTCTTTAAGATAAAATGTCTAAAATAATTCATGATACTTTGAATAAAAAACATGAAACAAAACCTCTAAAGGAAATAAAACTTGGCTAAAAGACCAAAACAAAGTCTCCAAATGAAATAACACTTGGTATTTTTGCTACAGTTTAATGAGAAATACTCTTGAAGAATTTTTTTGAAATTGTGCTTGGCTAAATTTTAAAAATATAAACTTGGGAGTGAAATTTGATAAAAATTCTTGGTGATTCTTAGGGATGGCATACATGTTATGCCTAAGACCAGTTGCCTAAATTATTCCATTGGGAATTGATTCACATATATAGGCACCTAAAATGACATGAGTAAACCTTGGATTGACCACAAGAAAACTAACATTACACAAGACACACAAATAAAGAACAACACACATAATACAAAATCAGAACATAAGACAAAGACAAACTTGTGCTACTAAGTACCTAGGGAACATAAAGCAAAACTAAAAAAACTAGTATGTACATCCATCTGGATCATACTCCCTTCCTAGATCAAAAGGGGAGTATCTTTAATTTCCATCCTTATTAGATGAATGAGTATTCCATGTGTGCTTCCTTTTGGGTGAGATAATAGATGAATCACATTTTTTCTTTATTCCTTGACTTGTCATGTCAGTTGATGAAATCATCTTAAATAGATCTCCCAAGTAGGTGAAATCCTCTTAGTTTTGAAAACGCACCTCACATTATTGCCCTCTTGTCTCCTCATAGAAAATTTTTATGTCCATATATAAGGTATTATGTTGTAATTTGATTTCTCCTTGATAGATCTCATCTTATTTCTCAATCATCATGCCTTTATAAAACTCTCTAAGAAGTATTATATCATGGAAATCTGGAAGTATCTCATTCTTAAATTCCTCTTTGATGATAATAGAAGTAGCTTTATGAGTGATTGTAAAATCAATCCTCAACTCACCTTCAATGGGCCTAAGATCATCATATATTGTTGCATCTTGATCCAAACTCTCTTGGTGATAACATTCTTCAACACATACCTATTTTCCAACTTCTAGCTTATCATGGCTTGTGCTTAGTTTTATAGGACTTGTAGGCCCTTTTTGGCTTCCAATTCATTGCATATATCTTCAAACATATGCCATAAGCCATCCTCTTTTGGTTGATCTACATCATGGAAAGGGACAATGAGATAAAACATTTCTTCTTTAGGATTCAAAATAATTCCTTCTAAAGTATTCAACACAAGTATCATCACTTTCATAAGGAGTTAGATCTTTCTCATCATTCACCAATCTAAAAACTCTATTCCTTCTTAAAAATATTCTTTACATAAGTTGACTTGTTCCACCATGGTTTCTTCCCTCTTTTGGTTGTTTTATAGGATAGTCTCCTAATAAGGGAAGTTTTGGGAAATGGAAAAAGAGTTTGGGGCATCTTGAGATTGCTAAGATGGATTCGTTTCATGGGCTATCAATTTCTCTTCTAGATTTAAAATTAGGCTACAAACCTAAAGCACCTCATGGGTAAAATATGACCAATTAGCCTCCTCTATAGGTATTAACTCCATTTTTATTTGTTCCAATCCATTCCTTATTCTCCTAATACAAACACTTGGAATTAATTGATCACCACTATATCTATTATCAAGCTCTATCATGTATTCTTAGTAGCCAACAAGAGATTCTTTAAAACTAGCAATGGCATGACATAGAGGAGAAATAATTGGACTAGGTGGAGAAAAATAGGGAGATGACTAATTATTTGCCACATGTGACTCATTATAATATTTGATAGGTACTTGCTCATCTTGAGTAATAATAGACAAAGTAGGACATATCTCTTCTACTTTATGATCTTCATTTGTAATTAGAGGTATATGAGTATCTTCCTCATGTACACAATAATTCCTCAAATAAATTGCTTCCATGGATGAATAAGGATCATGCTCATATGTTTCATTACCATATTCATCAAGGAAAAGGTTATAAATACCTTTAAGAGGAGAGGATGCTTCACATTCTATGACACCTTCTTCACTAATCACATAATTTTGATTTGAATTTGACTCCACATATGGTTCAATATGAAACCGTGACAAGGTTTATGTTTTTATGGTGACCTTGGCTCCATACCTTGTTATGAAAGTTAGAAAATTATAATTAGTAGAAAGATATCCTCCAATTTCAGTCATGAAGTCACTTGACAAGCAAATAGTAAAGTGAGTTGGGAGGTCTACCACCACAATGTCTTACATAATAGGAAAGATTGGACAATCATGTAGAAAAAATTTCAAATATTAAACTATTCACACTATCTTTGTTGGAGTTCCATCAAGTTACAACACTCCCTTGCTATGTGTTTCATATCTTAACCCTAACTTATCCACAACCATCTTAGGCATAACCATGGTACTAGCCCCACTATCCACAATGCAATTGTGAACCAATTTATCTCTTACAATGAGTGTGAGGTAGAAAGGTGGAGGATTTTTAGATTTGGTGGAGGGATCTAAGACATGACTTGTTGTGTTGTCAAGATCCACACCATTGTACCTTAGAGCTTTAGGGGATACATTGATATTCGTAAGCTATTATCATAGAAGTTCTTTTTGACTAGTCATTTATAAAACTTCCCAAAGAGATATACTAGTGTTGGTGTTCTTTAAAGAGTCAATAATGTTTATAGGGAAAGTATTTACCTTTTTTTTCATCCTTGGGGGTACTGAGAAATATTTTACTTTATGTATTTTAGGCTTGAGAACCTTGCTTGAATTTTGACTTTGATGATGAATGTGACTAGTAGGAGGTGTTACATTGGGATTCACACCTTATGGACTTAGAGATGCATCATTTAGAGTCACATGTACTTCAATAAAATCTCCCACAACTCTTTATTTAGCTCTTGTGTTGGATGCTAATAATGTACTTTGATTAAGCACATAGTCATCTTCTTTTTGAATGTTCATGAGAATAATACCTTGGCTACTACCTTCTCCATTAGTGTTCACTTATATAAGATGTTATTCTTTTGATGTAAGGTATGGAGTATCTCATTCTTGTGCCACCAAATCATGACAAATTTCTCCACCAACATACTCAAATTAACCTTGATATTATCCCCAATGATCCATATGTTCTTCTCCTTAAAGCAAATTAGTATAGACTAGAACAACAGGCCTCATAGATGGAATAGAATTGAGATTATAGGCATTGGGCTACCTATTGAAAGCTTTTTGACCTTGTCCTCTTCCTTGATATTTGTATTAGGTTGGAGGTATATAGCCTTATTGGGGATAGTATTGAGGATTGGGTGAATCACTTACATGCAATTGGGCTTGTTTGATCTACGTTTGTAATGATCTAATCAATTCATCCTTATCAATAGTATGATCCAAATTCTTGGGAGTGGTTTTAGGATTGAAATTAGCATTAGGAACTTGTTTTATACTTGTATTTTCAACTGAACCACGAGACAATAAGGACATGAAAACTCTAGGGGATAATCTCCCAGCTTGTATCAAACTATTCTCAGGTTCAATGACTATCTCATATGCCTCAAGTAAATTAAATACTCCCATTGATTACAATATCACTACCACATTAGTGACAATAGCCTTGAGATAGGTGGGGAACACAAAGCTTGGAAGAGGCCTCATGATAGGTGGTAGCCTATGCCATGTTCTTTGAAATCTCTCATTGAAATCTAACATGAATTCAATATGACCTTTCTTTATCACATTTAGCTAGTGGATTAATGAAGAGTGATCACGCTTGTTCTCAAACTTAACCACCGATAATTCCCCAAATTCATCCCAATTTTTGATGCAACCCCTTTCAAAGTTTTATACCAATCAAGTGTCTTACCCTTTAGGGACATGGTAAGAAATCTAATGGCTATGTTGGCCTGAGTAACACTATAGAAATTGTAAAATTTTGAAATGTACCTAATGTGCTTAGATGGGGTAATAAGACCCTCTCCATTAAATTTAGGAATATTTTTGGTAGCATTTGGATGAATAAGGTCATATGTAAGAAGCCTAATTGGATTTTATTTGCTGAAGGTTGGGAAAGGATGTTGCCTATCCATCTCTTCTCCTTCATCTTGGCCTCTTATCTCTTCCACTTATTTTTCTTGCTCTTCAAAACCTTCTTGTTTAGGATATCTAAAAGCTAAGAAAGATGTAGGGTTTTGTTCTTTAAAAGGAGTTTTAGGTAGAGGAATTTGATTAAAAAATCCACTAGAATATGATCTAGTGAGGACCATGAAGTATAGTGTGGAAAAATTGATCTACAACTAGATATTCTCACCTTTTAGAGTTGTCAAATTCTTGATTAAGAAAACTTCTACAACCTTGGACTTGTCAAGGCTAGCATTCACCTTGACATGGAAATAATTAGGACCAGTTATCCCATCTGGTGTTTTAGAACTACTATCATTAAATTATGCACCTTAGGACTCTCTATGAAGCTCATTCAAATTTGATGCAACATTTAGTAATATCTCAAGTTTGTGGGAACTTGTAGGAGAGATGAATCTCTATGATTGAAAGCGATAGCTACCTGAATTCTTCTCTAAGTATCTTTCACCTATCTTAATGTTTGTTCATGAAAAGAGTCAAGAGTTTACGTAAAATGGAAACTATGCTAGAGAGGTAATCCATCAAGAATATATCCCATAGACTATCATAAATCTACTAAGCAATAATGCTTTCCAAGACCAATTCCAAGCATTGAAAGATCCTAACATAGTGTTTCAATGTGAAGGTAACATGTTTGGGATAATGAACAAGATACTTGACCTAAGGGGTAGAGTACACACCATATATACAATTGTATACTTGAAAGAGAGTTTAGTACATTCAACACACTTCACATGACTTTTTAACATTAGAACCCTTGCTTAAACATGAAGAATAAATGGAGTAAGGATGATACTATCACTTAGCTCCACTATACATCACTCGCACACTTAGACAAAATGTTCACAACTTAGAATTGGACTTGTATTCAATGTTCAAAATCAAAGTGTAATGTCACTTTATCAAGGCTCCACCATACTAAAAATTTGGTCCCTTATATTAGCCAAAAATGGCTCAATTTATATAACTTTGAGGAAAAAAGAGAGAAGAGAAGTTAAAGAGGCACAAGGACATGTCTCACCAACATGAAGATCAGTTACAAATGCATGAGAGAGAGGGACAGGGTGAGCCATATCATGTTAAGAGTTACACTTATTCAAAACAAATCATAATAATGGTGAAAAGTGGCATAAGACCTTCTGAATTGACACAAAAAATGGTTTCTATCAAAAATCATCTATGATCATTGAAAACTAAAAATAGAGGAGCCAACACATAACACCACTGAGGGAAATGGGAATTATGGTGATAGTTAAAAAATGCTTTTCCTAACTACCAAAAATATTTTATGCACTTGTGTTTTTTGATTTCATGGAAGCTCTTTGATTTGGTCAATGACCAACATTGACTTCAACCATCAACTTATCCATTCTACTTGCTTTGTCTACACTAGATGCTTGGGATTCAACCATTTATTACTTCCATGTTTTCTTTCATGTTCTTGCCAAGTCTTTTGACATTAATTTTTATTTTTCATAGTTTGAAATTATTTTTTGTGGGGCCTTCACCTTCATTATTAATTTGGAACACTTTCCTTAGACTCTTTATTTCAATGCTTTTGTCCTTTGGACTTTTGTCTCAGCACTTTTCTTGAAAAAATTCATTCAAGCTTTCTATTGGCAATTCCTATGGACAATTTTCTTGAAAAATATTTTAGGCATTCTATTTCCTTCGTATTAGACAAAATATATTAAATAATTGGGCTTTGACCTCATTTTGATGCAGATAAGTGTTTTGAAATAATTCCTCAAACAACATTCCAAAAGAATTCCTTCAAATTTTCAATTTGGCCCTTCATATTTTTGTATTTTTTCCCTTTGGCCAAAATAAATGGTCTTTTAGTGATCTATAAATGACCCTCTAGCACTTGGAAAATTCCCTTGGAAAGTTGAATATGATCCCTTTAGACTTTTTACAAATGACCCTTCTAAAAGGAAAATACCCTTTAGATTTTTTGAAATGTACTTTTTGGTTTTTCTATTTGGTTCACTTCCTAAAAGAAAAACAATCCTTCATACTTTTAAATGGGGAACCTTTCTTGAAAATTCCTTTGGAATTTTTGTCAAGTACCGTTCAGCTCTTTGAAGATGTCCCTTTAGAAAAGTTGAAAATAACCTTTTCAAAAAGATGGAGATGCCCTTTAGAAAAGTTTCAAATGACCCCTTCAGATTTATAAAATGGACTTTTGGGAAAGTTGTAAATGACCCATTTAGAAAATATGAGAAGTACCATTTTCCCTAAGTTCCCTTTTCAGAAATTTTTATTGGACAAAATGTTTGAAATAATTCCTGACACTTTAAATAAAAAACCTGAAACAAAACCTTTGAGGGAAATAACACCTGACCAAAAGACCAGAACAAAGTCTTTGAATGAAATAACACTTGGTATTTTTGTTGTGGAAAATTTTCAAATATTGTACTTGGCCAAATTTGAAAGATGAAAAGTTGGGAGTGAATTTTTACCAACACTAGGATCATGGGGAATAGACTCAATTTAGATAGGATATTTTTCAAATATTAGGGGACCATGGAATATGGATGTGGTGTCTTAACCTTTGCTAGAGAGGGAAGGGATTGATCATGATCAAGAATTGAATCTTGACATACCTCTTCTTGTTCACTCATGGGTGTATACTTAACTGATTCATTATTGATTTCTATGTCACCATGATCAATGAGGCCTTAGATGAAGTTTTAGAGGTTAAAACATTAATTAATGGTATACCCCCAAGTTCAGTGATATTCACAATATTGGTTAGATTTATACCAAGAGGGCTTAGGCTTATAGGGATTAAAATGTCATATATATGGATAGACCATAATGTTGGTAGTGATAATTTTCTATAAGATGGATTATAATGATATAGGAATAGTAGTATAGGGGCTCTCTTCACTTCATGACTTAGATGTGGAAGCATTGGACTTTAAATCAAATGGTTATTGATGTGATTGGGTGGGTGGACTAGTAATAGATGAGGTGTCTAAGATTGGATTCTCTTTGCTATGGGTAGATGACTGGCTATGACTAGTGGATGGAGGATTTGAAGGGGACTCATATAGATGGGTTTGGACTGGAGGTAATGATGGGTAGATGGAGAATGATAATTTAAATAAGGTAATAAAGGAGCATATTCCTATTATAAATGAGGCATTTTTCAATCATGGTATTGACAATTTATTTTGGATGTTGTTGTCCCCCAAAAATATCACTCATTTTTGGGACAAAATTCAAACTATTTTGGTCCTACAGACCAAAATAATCTCTTCCCTTCTCAAAATTTGTTCTAATCATTCAAATTCCTCATTTTTCAAGCTTCTTAGAAAATCTATGGACTCTGTAGGCTTGAATCTACAGACTTTGTAGGAAGGAAATATACGGACACTGCAGGAAGAAAATCTATGGACTCTGCAGGCCAAGTTCAACAAACCTCACAAGTTGATTTATATGGACTTTACAAGAAAGAATCAAGCTCTCAACACTTAGGTGATTTCAAAGTTGGTTCAATGGCCAAATGGTTCAATGCATTTGGTTCCAAAAATATCAAAAGGACTTAGCCAAACAAATAGAATGAACCAATTGAACCATTGAACCTTGAACCAAAGGGTTCAATGAGTTCACAAGTTCAAAGGTTAACTAGTACAACGAAGATCAAAGAGCTTGGAAAGAATAAGGGACGGATCAATGGTTCAGTAGGTTCAAAAGCTTCTACAGGTAGGTTCAATCAAAAGAACAAGTTTCTGACACTTACTCATTTTTAGGGAATGATCCATTGAACCATTGAACCACTTTGATTCAAAGGTTCAATGAGTTCAAGGTTTAAGGTTTAACAGGTTCAATGAGGCTTGTTTCAAAGAGTCTTAGTTCAAGTGGTCAAAAGGAATGAACCATTGAACCGTTGAACCAAAGTTGGTTCAATTGATAGGTTCAAGGGGTTATCCCAAAGCCAAAAGATCAAACAACCCTTGCGAAGGGCAGAGAGGGGGAAAATGGACCAATTAAAAGGCCCAAAATAACAAAGGGATTTCCCTTGCAAAAGTTCCCTTAGGAAAAGTAACAAAGAGATAATTCCTATGGGGAAATTGTCAGAAAGAAATTCCTTCAGACTTTTTCCTCTAAAATAAAGAAAAGCCTGGTCGAAAGACTAAGGAAAGAAAAAAAATATTTTGGATTTCTATTTGAAGGAATTCCTTCAGACAAAATTTTTGAAGAAATTTGGGGAAACTGTGGGAGGAAAGCCTGAAAGATTTTTTGAAGGCCAGAGATAAAACAGCTGGATCAATTCTTGAAGACTTTTTATCCATGGGAACATTTCCATGGAAAAATTCCATGGGAAAGCTCCAAAGGACTCTAAAGACAAAAGGCTGTCGAAGGACCCTGAAGAGTAGGTGCCCTTAAGGGGGACTCTCAATTGCCAAATTAAAGGACACTTCACCAAAGTTAAAGGGTCACCTTCCCTTCGAGAGGATACAAAACAAGAAATCTGAAGGAAACAAGTAGTAGAAAAGGTCAAATTAAGAGAAATCTAAAGAAAGTCTAAGGGATGACATGCTTGAAGACATCAAAGTCAAGAATAATGAACTAGCCATTGGAAATTCAACGTAGTGATGGGTGCGCGAACGTCAATTTCAAGGTTCATAAGATAGCTATTGATTTCGAAAAGCCTTAAAGAAGAGACAAAGAACTTATCAACCCACTGAAGAAATAAACCTGAAGGCCATCTGAAGACTACTCGAAGGGCAAAAGGTTCTTCTCGACCCAAAACAGACCTGAATGCATTCAAAGGCTTTAAGGCCAAGACTAGCAGGAAGCAACTAAGGAACGGAGCATCAAATTCAATCAAGGACTCGATTCAATTGACCAAAAAAGGAGGAATGATGATGAAGGATTATAAATTTGCACATTAGATATGTTTCTAGAAGTAGACTGCCAGGTGGATATTGAAAGATGTAAACTTTCAATAGCATGACTCATTTCTCTGCATTGAGAAAAGCAAATGGGTAAATGCCTCTAAATTCTAGCATGTCTTCTTAACAAAATTCAATGCAACTGTTGATGTTTAAAATTATGCTTTGTTTTAGACACTAATAATGGGAAGTTTCAAGATGTGGGACATGCGACTTGAAACAACCTCTATGTTTTTAAGAAGCTAGTCTCTTCTTTATATCAAGTGTTGGGGAGAAAAGGGATAGGAATTTAAACAGAAACACAAATGCAGAGAAAGAAAATCTAACTATGGTGATGTGCCTGAATGTAATTTTTATCCTTAATCCTAAGCATAGTGAAACTATATGTAAGATTCAATTACATTAAAGAGCAGATGAGGCATGATCAATGTAAAAGATAGAAACAATAGAAACAAAGGCTCACAACTTAGACTACTTTTGTAATGATACATAAAACATCAACAAAGGCACATAACTCTATCTTCTTATTAATTCTCTAGCCACATAAAAAGCACAAAAAAATGCACAATTACATAAACTTTACAACTTAAGAAAATAGAATAAAGACAAATGATCTTCCTAATCATAGCTCTAGAAAGTCTAAAACTCTTGATAATAATTTTCTCAAAAAAATCTTTCTAATATCTGGTCCCCCTTTGATGATCCTCACACTCCTCTTTATAGCCTTATATTCCCTCTAGATTGTCCATGTGTTCCCAAAATTATGGCCCAAATTGAACTCTAACTGAGCTAGAAGTGTCTATCAGAAGATAGTTCTTAGATTGTGAAACATTCTATTTCCCTACAATTCACTTGCTAAAATAGATACATAGGATGCTCTATTCTATTAAATGGAAGAGGACACTTAGTCAATTCCCTAAAAAATTTCTTATTACTTTAGGAGACACTAGAGGATGACATTTGTTGTGTTTTGTAACAACTATCGAAGACACATGGCATTTTCCACATAACTTATACTCTTTTGTGTCTTGGCTTAAGATCATTTCACCTTTGACACTTGTCACCATCTGCTTCCTCAAAACCTCAATAGCTTGAAAGAAAATAAGACCCACAACATCTCTTACCTGAGTAACTTTAAAAGGGACACAGGGACAGGTGTCGATCTCCACTACTTCATCAAAAGACATGTGGCAATCTCTGCTACTCTTTAGCTATACTATGGAAATGTTTGAGACACATGTTTGGCTCTTATGGATGGTGACACTTGGTAGCTTCCACAAACTATTAGAAATAAACTTGGGACCCACCACAATCTTTGTTTAGTAATGAAATGTGAAGAAGATCTTTTGGATGGCAACACGTGGCAGCTTCTACTACTTCTAGGAAGATACATGCTGTCTTCCACTACAAATGGGAATGGAGTAGAAAGGGGCTTGGTAGATGACACTTGGCAGCTTCCACTTGAATGGTTTGGTTGTGCCTTACTACCTTTTGAAAGGGCACTTGACCCTTTGGTTTTTGGGGATGCTCCTTTGAACTACATAATTGTACTAAGCCATTAAACCGACCATATTTTAGATGCCAACACACGGTGAATTCCACTCTCTTCAGCTAGGATACGTGGCAACTTCCATCACTTTTAGAAAATCAACACTGAGACCTTCCACTATTGCCACTTGACACTTTATGCCTGATCTCAATACTTAACCTTTTGAAACCTTTCATTTCAAAGAGATAAAATGTGGGTGTCAATATGAAACTATGGATGATGACACTTGATGCATTCCATTGAGTCACTGTGAGATACGTGGCACATTCTAACTAACTCATAGAAAATATTAAAGATGCCTTAGATGATGACACTTGGCATTTTCACTTGAGAAAAGATGCCTCAGAGAATGACACTTGTCAACTTCCACTTTACCCTGACATTTAGACAAAAATTAATCAAAAAGGGAAAATAGAGCCTGTGCTCTATTTTAGAGCTTCGCCATCAAAGTATGCAGGAACAAGAAATTTTAGCATGCAACTAAAATTCAGAATGCAACGTAGAGTAGTTTTTACTCTATAGTTATTGGTGACCCTAAGGACTTTCGAGCCTGCTCAAAAAGAAACCACAACTCCTGCTAGATCAAAATTTCAAAATCACAACTTTAGCAATGATGTCTAGTAGGTGGACCATTCGTCATCAGATAACCCTTGCTTATTCTGCAATTCATTGAAGGCTAAATCAAGGTTAATGATATCCTTGTGTGAAAATTTTTGCAAAATTTGAATAGTAGCCTTCAATTTGAAATCGAGCTGGGAAATAGGAACCAAGATAGCTTCTATTTCAAGGACTAATGAATCATCTTTGAGATCCTTGAAATTTTTTTAACCATTCTATTTGGCCAACAGCAAAGGTTCACTTTCTTTTACCATCAGCATGGTGTTGTCATCAAAAAATGGAGAAGGAAGAACTAAGTGTACTAGATCTTTAACATGATACTTCATTTCATTGATTCCTTCTTTCATGACATCCAGAAGCTCCTTGCAACTGTTGGCTATGGAATTACAACTGAGAAACTCATTTACTCGCTTAGTAGTGACCATTCTATCATTGATTCCTATTGCTGACAATGTTGCATTTGTTGCATCATAAAGCTTTTGCAGCAACATTTGTAAGTCCATTACTCTCTTAGAGAACTGTAGCTAGAGTATTTACAATTAAACTCTCCACCTTTTTGCACAATTTTTATGCATTTAGCAGGAAGGTGAGAGATGGCTTGAGCTGAATAATCTCTAAAGAAATTCTCTTCCACATGGATTCGTATAGCTCCTTTACCAGACTTATCACTCCAACATTCTTTGGCCTATTGGCTAGCTCTAGTGTCAATTGTGCTACTCTCTATTTTTCTGAGTGAAATTGGGCTTGTATGATTGTAATATTATTCTATTCAGCCAGTAACTTTTGTTACAATTGGGTAACCTACAACAGGTTTTCCCTGCACTTTCCTTGTAGCACTATCTTTTCATGCCTGAGTGTTGTCACCACATCCTTTACTTGTGTGAGATCTACCTTTAAAGAATCATTTTGGGCCTGAACTGCCTTGTGAGTCTGAAGAGAAATAGTATTTTGCAACTGTTTATTCAGATTCTCTACCTCATTTTTTTTGCTATTGATTTCTGAGGTCAAACTATTACAGTTTGCCTTTTCCTTGGCTAGCTTAGCTTCCATCTTTTATAGCCTTCTTGATATCATCAAATAGTCTTCAGTAACTATAGAAGTGGATTTAGTCAGTAGCTCAAGTTTATCCTGTGACCTGAAGAGTGACATGTCAATGGCCATAGCATTCATCATGTAATTTTTTGGCTACATCTACTCCATTGGCTTTATTACATTTGGTGACAAATGAGTCACCATCAATTACTGTTGGATGGTGTCAAATTGTGACTGTAAATGGGGTGTAGCCAAAGTTGTATTCTCCTTAATCTTTTTTTCTTTCTTCAGGCTTCCCTTGCCTTCCTAGCATCATCTGCTTGGGTCTGGAAGGTGGAATGAGAGGTAATGTGCCCACCTACAAAAGGATGTCCTTATGGTAGACCATATTGAATAGCCAATTATTGGCTATGGTTAATCTAAGTGGAAGGCTTCTTGGGAATAGAGGGAGAGAAATGAGGTAATTTTAAGGCTAGAGGTGGCACAGATGGGGTGAAGTGAGAAATGGGAATGGCAGAAGTAGCAGGGGAAGAAATATACTAAGAAGGAGAGGGAGGAATAGTACTTACCTAAGGAGTAATTATAGTACCCTATAATTGGCACTATGGGGTGTCTATCTCCTCTTCTAAATCAAATTGAAATTGCACCCTCTTTCATTTATTGGGTGTCTCTTCTTTTGGCTATATCTTTTCTCCTTTCAATGATGCTTGTGGAGAACTAGGAATATCTATAATTGAGATTGATGGGGAAGCTTGTGATGGTGAAGGCACGATACTTTTCTACATTTCTATGGTACTGAGAGATTGGGGCCAAACTGATATAGTTACTGCAGCTACAGTTTGCTCTGAGGCTTGTGACTCTTGGCTTAACCTGGTACTAGCTTCTTGCTCTTCACTTGGTGTCAACAAATTACTTGTCTCTGGACTAGATACAGGGGAGAGATGACACTCATCCCATAGTTTTTCCCATCTTTCCTCTGTGTCTACGTTCTCAAAAGAATGGGTTATTTGACAAATTTCCTGCCTATACTTCCAATAGGCCTCTATCTTCTCAGTATCCCAATATTTATTCTTTAATGTCCTCCTTAAGCTAGATGTCATTCTAACTTTAGGGTCATAATTCCTTTGTTTAACATAGAACATCTCCCATGGTCTATTGTGTGGAAGGGGCAAGTCTATTAACTCAACATAAAATCTAGGAATGTCTTCCCTAGGATTTCTTTTATTCTCCCAAAATGGGTGGCCTTCATGCATAATTCTAGTTGCAACCTTGTGAGTCCTTACCCAGGAGGCTATGAAACCATTTTGGTCATAAGCCCATTTGTCTTCTACTAGAAGGAAACCTAGAAAGGCTAGCTTTTTGAGCAACACAACTTCTACGTCTCTGGTTTTCAAAACCATGCTTGTTGTCATCCATGGGAGATCATACATTTTTATTTATCTCTTCCCAAAACCAAATTCATTATCAACTGTGGATACCTGCCTGGTGACCTCTAGGAATGCTAACCTAGGAGTCAAAATCTTAGGTAGCAATATTGGTTCCCCACAAAAACCATGGGCTCTTTTAATGATATGGTGGGATCCAAAATAGAAATCGCAAGGAATTGGGCAACTAGATAGAAAATTTGAAACACTAGGAAATAATCTATTCATAACTACTTTAGGACTAAGGTGGCAAAAAGTAGGAGTAACAAATAATTCCCAAAACTCATATGGGTCACTAGTCTTTGATAAAATGTGTGTCCATGCAGACACAAGAATGGTCCTTTGGAGATCAAAATTTGGGTCATACATATTAAGATACATATGCTGGGCAAAGAGGTTAGAGTTCTAGAAAAGCATGAGGTGGAACAAATAAGAAGAATACCTTAACACTCCTTTTGATCTGAAATGGGCCAGTTGTTCTACAATTGAGAAAGCAATTTGTTCAAAAAAGTTGAGCCGATACTCTTAGGTTTTGTTAATGGTCTTCAGCCTAAAAAGGATAGCCATTTATTCTGCATATGCTGCCATATCATCTTTCATGCCAAAGATAAAAGCCATCATAGACAATGCATCTTGGCTAGCCTATGTGAATTGGCCTCTTGGTGTAGGTAGTATGGGTACCATAGTATCATCATCATCCATTTGTAATTTAGATCTCAAGAACATTGACTGAGTGTTGACATTTTCCCACATTCTTTGCATTTTAGCAATAGTAGGAAACATTATTGTACTATCATGATGTAGGGCTAACATATCCTTGATAGCTTGTAGTGTGATTTGCACTATGAATAGACCTCATTGAATGGTGCATGAAGGTGCATGAAATAAGTCTACACATATTCGACTAGGTCAGGGCATGAATGTACAGTTGGGACAATGAATTGAGCTAGTTGTGAGGTCCATATCCTCATGGCAAATGTTTCAAATTATCCTACTCTTTCCCTCTATAGACACCTTTGATGTGCCCCTTCTCTAAGAGTTTTCTTGCTAGCTCTTTAAAGAATTGGATCCATGATACCATCTACATAATCTTTTATTTTCATTAGGTCACTTGCCTGACTAGCTTCAGGAAACTTGGTCCGTGGATAGGTCTTCAATGGTTGCACAGGAGCTGAAGCATATAATTTACTTGAAAGAATCTTATCAAGGGATTCATACATCCCAGCTCCTTATTGTGAATATTGTGCCCCCTACATCTCTATATCTTCTCTATGGTAACTTGTATGAACCTTTTGCAAAACAAAAACACTTTTGTTGAAGCAAGTTTACTATGTGCTGAAAAATTGCAAGGAACAGGATATTTTGTCATAGATGTAGGAATTCTTGAGAATTTGTAAACTTTAACTCTTGCTAAGGGGTATTTATTGACCTATCAAGTCTCAAATGGCATTAAACTTAGATAACCATTAGTAAATCCTACTCAATCTTCCTAGGACAGTGAGATAGACACGTTATGCAAGTGGCAATGTAAGGTACCTTAGAGATTTCAAAAGATTTGGGAAACATTCAATGTGTTGAGAATGTGAAGAATTTGCAAAACTTTCTGACCCGCTGATAATGTGTTTAAAGAACACTTATTTAAAAGAAAAGTGGGAAAATAACAATGGGAAAACAAAGCAATATGGGAATGGGAAACTATCTAACTATAATACATTAAAGACCTAAGTTAATTGAAATACTTTAAATAGATTCCATTTACAAGAATCTGTTTAGGTTCTCCTTCCATCGATTCTAGCTTGAATGAATTCCTCTGCTTACATGCATGAAATTATATGGTCCAGTCCATAATGCTTCAAATTTAGTATGCTGGCCCAGCTTGGTAGCTCTTGCATCCCATTTCAAAACAATTGAGCCTACCTCAAAATGAGGATTCAAAGTCCTTTTATCAAAATAGTCCTTAACCATTCCCTGATGCTTAATTAATGAATCATGGGTTGTATCCCTCTTCTCCTAAACTTCCAAAAGCTCTGCAAGTCTAACCTGCATGGGGCTATTTTCCTCAATTTCAATTTGTCTGATCAATTGGAGGGTAGGGATCTCCCAACTTAGGGGGATTACATCAGACTTTGCATATACCAATTCATATGGGGACATTTTGATCACTATTTAGGCATTATTCTATCAGCCCATAGTGCTAAATTAAGCACTTTATGCCACTCTTTGTGATGATCAGCCCCTACTCTTTTTATGAGCCTAATCAGGTTCTTGTTAGTCAATTCTACCAAACTATTACCTTAAGGGTAATAGTTAGAGGTTTTTTTTAGATATATTCCATGTTTTAATGTAAATTCAGATACTTTAGACCCAAAGAATGCTTTAGCATTATCTCAAATTATGGTGTGAAGAGCCCTAAAGTGAGTAGTTATACTCCCTATAAAATCTAGGATCACATTTTCTGTTGCTTCCTTAAGTGGGGCTGCCTCGGTCCATCTAGTGAAGTAATCTGTGGCAGTTAATATCCATTTGTGGCCCATACTAGACACTAGATTTATCATTCCAATGAAGTCAAGACCCCATTGAGAAAAAGGTTCATCTGCAATTATAGGACTAACGGGCATTGTTGCATTCCTTCTCATCCCCATGTAATATTGATAGGATTGACATTTTTTAACCAATTGATAATAATCTGCAAATAAAGTAGGCTAGAAATATCCTGCCCCACTTATCTTTATGGCTATGGTCTTTGCAAAAAAATGCCCCCCCTAATATTCCATGATGCATCTTGTGTAGTATTTTCTTAGCCTTAACCTTTTCTACACATCTCAACAATTTACCATCAAATTTTCCTTTAAAAAGGACTTGTTCAATTAAAACAAAATGAACTCCTTATATCTTATAGTATCTTCTCTTATTTTGAGGGAGTTCTCTCAAATAAATTCCATACTTCATAAAATGAATCATGCTTGTGACCCAAGATTCCTAATCAACCTCTTGTATCTTTAACACCATCTTTGTCTCTCCTTCTAAATTTGTCTCTTCAAGCACCATGTTTTCAAGCCCTTGGGTCATATATTGGCACAAACCCCCACCTCTGACTAACTTAGTGGGTCTGACCTCTACATCATATTCAAGGATCTTAATAATCCAGTTGGCTCTTTTCTCAGTAATTTCTCCCTCCATGATGTATTCTCTGACACTTGGGTGAGCTACAAGTATCAAAAATTTTCTCCCTGATACCATATGCCTAAATTTCTTGAGGGCTTTTACCATGGCATATGCTTGTTTCTCTACAAAGTTGTACCTAGTTTCATAGTCCCTAAGAGTTCTTGAGAAAAAGGCTATTGGGTGTTCTCCCTCCAGTCTATCATCCTTTTGGGTTAAGACTGTAGCAATACTTAACTCTCCTCCATAGACATACATTACAAAAGGCTTGGAAAAAATTGGGTTTTTCAGTACTGGGCCTGTTGAGATAGCCTTCTTGACCTCTTCAATGGCTTGCATTCCTTTTGTAGTCCATTTGAAAATCAGGAATTTCTTTAACAAGAGTGTCACTGGTCTCACCAAGCCCATAATATTGGATATGAACCTACTGACAAAATTAATCTTTCCCAAGAAGGACTGAACTACCTTTTTATTTACTGGAAGAGGTAGGTTCATTATAGCTACAATTCTTTCAAGATATATGGAAACTCCTTCTTTAGATACTATATGTCCCAATAATTTTCCTTGAGGCACAACAAAGATGCATTTCTTGGGATTCAGTGATATTTCAAAATCCTGACATTTCTTAAAGATAGATTCTAAATGAACAAAATGATCAACATTTTTTGAAAAAATATTGAGGTTGTCTAGATAAACTAGGATGATTTTATTTATAAGTTCCCCAAAGGCTACATCCATATCTCTTTAAAAGGTGGCTCCTGCATTTGATAGGCCAAATGGCATCTTAGTGTATGCAAATGTTCCCCATTTGGTAGTAAAAGTAGTTTTGTACGGGTCTTCATCAACCAACCAAATCTGATTGTATCTAGAGAAACCATCTAGCAAAGAAAATCTCTCTAATCCAACCATAGTTTATAGAATTTGTTCCATGGAGGGCAAGGGATAGTGATCTTTTAGAGATGCTCTATTTAGATCTCTGAAATCTACACACAGTCTTACATCTCCATTCTTTTTCCTAACTAGTACTAGATTTGATACCCAAGTTGACTACTTGATTGGAAAAATTATTTTGGAATCTAAATTTTTTTCAACTCATCTACCATTAGAGGCTCAATCCTTAGATTTATTGGCCTTAGTTTCTGTCTGATGGGCTTAGATCCTTCAGTTAGTTCTATTGTGTGTTGAATAATGTCTCTATTGTATCCATGAAGGTCTTCATAGCTCTAAGATATGACTCTATCATATTTTTTTCACAATTCAATTAGTCTTTCTTTTTCCTCCTGAGTTGTAGAATTCCCAACTTTTAATTTTTTCCCTTGACTCACCTCTATTTCAGAATAATTTGCTTTGTCTACTTGGAACCTTTTCTTCTCTAGGCTTACATCCTCTGGATGAAATAAGTTTCCTAAGGTGATCAAGCCCTTAGGGAGCGTATTAGTCTTCAATTGTATAATCTGATCTCCATATGCTTCCTCAATTTTAGTTTGAAATTGATCAACAAACTCATCTGATTATTGTAAGAATGAGAGTACTTGAGAATCATTTTCAAATATTTGCCAATTCTCATCATTGTTTGGAATAGTCGGCCTCACTATAACTTTTACTGACTCATTGTTAATTAATAGGCCAGTTGCTGGATCAAACTATGAGCCAATCTAGGCCATCTTATTAGCTTCAGAATTTTGACCCCTAGGGACTATCTTGATATTGAAAGCTTCACAATCTTCTATTAATTCCTAAATCCTATGTTTGTAGGATCTTATCTATACATTTTTGGCTACTACCTTTTCTCTAATTTGCTTTACTACTAATTTTGAATCCCCTTTTACTATTAGATTCTTTACTCTCTTTTTCTTGGCTAACAAGAGCCCATGTACTAAAGATTCATACTCAGCATCATTATTAGTAAAATCAAATTGAAAATGGATAGCCCTTAAAATTTTCTCACCATTTGGAGCAGTAAGACAAATTCCTGCTCCAGCACCATGTTTACTTCTAGCCCCATCAAAATTTAAGGTCCAAATTTCTAAACTTTGAGTACTTGGTGCCTCTTCCCTTAAAACATTTGGGATTTCATGGTCCTCATCAAAAATTACATATGTGCCTAGACCAGTAGAGTCATAGTTCCCATATGGGTCGCTATGCATCATAGCCAACAACTCGTTATTTTCTTCTTCTTGATCATGCTTAGTCTAGTCACCTAACTCTTCAACAAAATTCCTTTCTTCCTTATTTAACATAGCATGATCTGCCTCTAATTTTGATGTTGGTTCATTGGTGATATGAACTTTTGATAGTGTTTCAGATACAATTTTCATCTTCGAACCGTATTTGGTTCTCAAGATGAGGTGAGACCAATCGAGAGACATATATCCTCCTATTTTTGCTCTAAAGTCTCTAGATAAATATAAATAAAAAATAAGAGGTATATCTATGACTACTACATCTTGGTTGAAAATTATATTAGGACAAGTATATAACTACAATGGGAGTTGTTTAATTCTCCCTATTGTTTATACTATTTTGCCATCTAGCTACATAACTCCCTTTGTAAGGGGTTCATATTTTATTTTCAAAGCATCAACTATTTGCTTAGGCATCACTATAGTACTAGCTCTTGAATCTATCAATGCATTATGCAAGAGTTTCTTTCCAACTATTAGAGTCAAATAGAAAGGCTCTAGTTTGGATTTACTTATGCTACATCATTCACAAAGGTTGTTGTCTTCAGAGGAATTATGTCCTTGAGTTTTTCTTTATCAACAAGTCCTTCTTTGGTGCCATCATGCTTAGGCATTGCTTGGCCTTGTTTGGTCTTATAGAGCCTCTTATAACATTGTCTTTTGTTTATAAATAGTTAGTATGTCCTATATTGATAATTGTGTTGGAGTCTTTTTTAACTGATATACCACATTCATTGGTCCCACTGCTTGAGCTCTTTGAAAATAAGGATATCTTATTTTTTCCTAAATTTGGGTAGGAGTCCCTTGATTTTGCACTAGCTGAGGCACTTCTCTTATAATAGTAGTGTTTCTTTGTCCTTGAAATAGAGGATTATCCATGACATGACTATCTACAATCTCAGGCTATTCCACCATCCTTCTCTTTGATCTGGTGTAATAATCAGATTGCACCACTAGTTTTTTGGAGGTAGATGCTTCAATCAAGAAAATTGATTCTTCATCTTCAACCCATGAGAACAAAGCATGTTCTAGGGCTATTTCTTCCTCTTGTTACAAGGACATTCCTTGCATCTGAGCCACTAGGACTAGATTTTGCATACCAGGAGATTGGTAGGCTTGATTATCACTGGAACTTGCACATTGACCATCCATTCTTCTTTACTTTGCTAGGTTTTTTTGTAGATTACCCCTAGGACAATCTCTAGGTGTATGAGCATCATTGTAAGGGAAACACTAGGCATTAGTATTATCCATATAATTATTTTGCCCTGGAATAATCTCCTTATTTGAATTGGGAGGAATAGTCTGTGAGGGTGTGGGAATTGCAACTAGTTGATTTGTTGGCTGATGGTTAGTTTGTCTTGGAGGACCTTGATATTGATTTGGCTAAGATGAAAATTTGTTTCCTTGATAGCCTTGATATGGAGGCTTAGAGAAAGTATTCTACCATCCTTTTATATTGACCAGCTTGTTGGAAAATGTCCTTAGGATATTCTTGATATCATCCAGCTCACATGACTGAGTGGGGACAATTTCTTTAGAAGATGGTTAAGGGTAAGTGTACATAGACACAGGTGGGCTTACAGATTTAGGGACTTCTTGAGGTAATGGCAAGGAAATTTTTGGGAACATGGGCATGGGAGGCCTTAGAGGTAATTTTCTAGCATCTATCAAATTGTTCTCAGCTCTAACCACATAATCATAAGCCTCTGGCAAAGTGTGTCCTCCAAGTGACTAAATCATAACAGATATATCTGAATTCAAAGCTTTAAGATAAAACACTATGGCCATACCTGGTAATGGTCTAGCTGCAATAGGGATTCTATCCCAAGTCTTTTGAAATCTAGAATTGAAATTAGTCATGGATTCTTATGGTCCGCTTTGAATGGTAATTAACTGTTGTAACAAAGAAGACTTATCACCCTTCTCTGCAAATCTTTCAAAGAAAAGATATCCAAGCTCATCCCATGTAGATATTGAATTGGGAGTCAAGGATTGGTACCATTCCAAATCCTTCCCTTTAAAATAAGTCACTAATAACCTTATAGCCACATTTTATAGTGTGATGATGTGTATAACAAAGACATCTTATACATCTTGAAGATGTTCTTCAGGTGTTTTAGAATCTTGCCCACTAAATTTGGGTAGAGCTTTCAAGGCATTTATTGGGATAGGATCCCAAGTAACTGGTGGTACTGGGAGGATCAGAGGACTACCAGTGTTCCAACTTGCATAATTCCTTAGGGGGACAGGGGCTCCCATATTTACTCTCGGTATCGGTATAAACTTATTGACTCTCTTTCTTGGACTAGTTACCAAAGGTGGTACAAGAATACCTAGATTTATAGCAGATTGAGATTTGGTTACTAGTCCATAGCTCCAACTCCTTGTAGCTCTCTGGTTCATACTATCTTGAAAGAAACTTCAAGACTAGTCCCACTGGGCATGCCAAAAACTATTGATGTTTAAAATTGTGCTTTGTTTCAGACACTGACAATGGGAAGTTTCAAGATGTGGGACATGCGACTTGAAACAACATCTAGGTTTTTAAGAAGCTGGTCTCTTCTTTATATCAAGTGTTGGGGGGAAAAGGGATAGGAATTTTAAAAAAAATGCAAATGCAAAGAAAGAAAATCTAACTATGGTGATGCACCTAAATGTAATTCTGATCCTTAATCCTAAGCACAGTGAAACTATATGTAAGATTCAATTACATTAAAGAGTAGATGAGGCATGATCAATGTAAAAGATAGAAACAATAGAAACAGAGGCTCACAACTTAGACTACTTTTGTAATGATATAGGAAACATCAACAAAGGCATATAACTCTATCTTCTTATTAATTCTCCAGCCATGTAAAAGGCATAGAAACATGCACAGTTACATAATCTTTACAACTTAAGAAAATAGAATAAAGGCAAATGATCTTCCTAATCACTGCTCTAGAAATTCTAAAACTCTTGATAATAATTTTTTCAAAAAATTCTTTCTGATATCTGATCCCCCTTTGATGATCCTCACACTCCTCTTTATAGCCTTGGATTCCCTCTAGATTGTCTATGTGTTCCCAAAATTATAGCCTAAATTGAACTCTAACTGAGCTGGAAGTGTCTATCAGAAGATAGTTCTTAGATTCTGAAACATTCTATTTCCCTATAGTTCACTTGCTAAAATAGATGCATAGGATGCTCTATTATATTAAATAGAAGAGGACACTTAGTCAATTCCCTAAAAATCTTCTTATCACTTCAGGAGACACTGGAGGATGACACTTTTTGTATTCTGTAGCAACTATCGAAGACACATAGTATTTTCTGCATAACTTATACTCTTTTGTATCTTGGCTCAGGATCGTTCCACCCTTAACACTTGTCACCATCCACTTCCTCAAAACCTTAATAGCTTGAAAGAAAATAAGACCTACAACATATCTTAGCTGAGTAACTTTAAAAGGGACACAAGGACAGGTGTCGAACTCCGTTGCTTCATCAAAAGACATGTGGCAATCTCCACTGCTCTTTAGCTATACTATGGAAATGTTTAGGACACATGTTAGGCTCCTATGGATGGTGACACTTGGTAGCTTCCATAGACTTTTAGAAATAAACCCAAGACCCACCATATTCTTTGTTTAGCAATGAAATGTGAAGATCTTTTGAATGGTGACACATGGTAGCTTTCACTACTTTTAGGAAGATATGTGGCATCTTTCACTGCTTCTGGGAATGGAGTAGAAAGGGGCTCGGTAGATGACACTTGGCAGCTTTCACTTGAATGGTTTGGTTGCACCTTACTTCCTTCTAAAAGGGCACTTGACCCTTTGGTTTTTAGGGATGCTTCTTTAAACTGCCTAATTTTACTAAGCCATTGAACTGACCATATTTTGGATGCCAACACGTGGTGACTTTTGCTCTCTTTAGCTAGGATATGTGGCAGCTTCCATCGCTTTTAGAAAAGCAACACTGAGACCTTCTGCTATTGCCACTTGGCACTTTTTGCCTGATCTTGATACTTAGCCTTTTGAAACCTTCCACTACAAAGAGATAAAATGTGGGTGTCGATATGAAACTATGGACGGTGACACTTGGTGCATTTCACTGAGTCACTGTGAGATATATGGCACATTCTGACCAAGTCATAGAAAATATAAAAGGTGCCTCAGATAATGACACTTGGCATTTTCACTTGAAAAAAGATGCCTTAGAGTATGACACTTGTTAGCTTCTGCTTTACCCCGACACTTATATAAAAATGAATCAAAAAGGGGAAATAGAGCATATAAAAATGAATCAAAAAGGGGAAATAGAGCCCGTGCTTTATTTCAGAGCTTCGCCATCAAAGTATGTGGGAATAAAAAATTTCAACGTGCAACTAAAAATCAGAATGCAATGTAGAGTAATTTTTACTCTACAGCAACATGATGTGTTACTATTCCCATGTCCTTCTTGAAGAGGCTATATAAGGGACTCTCTTGTTATTGTAAAGGGATCTCTCTCTAATAATCAAAAATAAAACTCTACCCAAATTGAAAGGCATTACTGAGATTTTGAGTTCAAATTGTTGATCATATTTTGTTATTGGAATAAGAAAGAAAGTGACTTTTTAGACTTTGTGTTGTGATATCTTTATTGTTAGGGAAACTGTTCTTATGTATTTTTCCTTAATATATTTTCTATTCCTTTAATTCAACAAGTGGAATTAGTGAAAGTAGTCAAGAAGGTGTCCTGAAGTCAATTGTGGAGAGACTTTGTGCCCCCATAATTGCCTTTAGTGTGTTTTCTTTTTGTTTCTATGTAAAGGACCTTGGGATGACTTTGTGCCCTCATTGTCCTTTGTATCTCACTCTTGGAAAATTAAGGTGGAGACTTTATGTCACATCTCAATTTGTTAGTTACTACATCCTTGGTCACATTTTGCAATTACTACCAAGAGTATTCTTGTGGTTTGCTAAATAGTACTTATGAAAGAAGAGGAGTGCTTTTTGTCATTTCCCTTGAGATTTTTCCTTTGATTTACATGCATCATCTCTAAAGAAAGAGAGATGGATGGTTTATCCTACCCTTGTGTATTATTATATATATAGGGAACCTCCCCTTGATGAGAGGAGATATTAGTCTCATTTTAATGTGATAAACCTACACATTTGGATGACCAATCTTCCTACATTAGCTAATTAGACCTATTTTGTTTACCAGTACGTTGATCGACAAAATAATCAACTAACAGTTTTTGGTGACTCCACTGGGGAGATAGTTATGTGCATTTTAAAACCTCAAGTTTTAGATGAAATCAGTCTCTACCATTATCTAGTATAGACTCCATTCTATTTCTATGTTTTACCCATTATTATCATAACCTTACCATTCACCTCCACACTAATTGGAAAAGAATGTGCAGGTTAAAGCCTCAAGCTTGAAACTAAAGCAAGGTCAATTCTTTTCCATTTTTTTTCACAATCTAGCAGATTTAAGGTATACACGAAGCGAAAGGGATAAAGCTATTATTGACCCTATATTCAAGTTGGTACAATAAAGTAATTTTGATCTATTTCCTTCAACATCTCACCTCCAACAAATTAAGAGCTTTCCTCCTATGAAAGTCAGATCTTCATTTCCAAATGAAGCATCCATTTCTATTATTGATAAAGCTTTGCCAATAATTACCCCTATAAGATTTGTTATTTCTCCTTTTCATAGTCATAAAATGGCAATTTAAGGCCCCTGGGGTAATTCTTTTTGTCCTCTCAATCTTAATCCACCTCTACATGAGCTTCCACGTAGTTCAAGGAAGAATTTCTCCAAATTCTATGGTGATGGGAAGGTTCATCCTGATGAACACATTACAGCCTTCAGCATATCCTGTGGCATAATTGTAGTAGAATTTGAAGATGTAGCAGTCAGCCTATTTGTAGAAACATTACAAGGTGCTACTATAGATTGGTTTTATCATCTACAGGCTCAGTTAGTAACTAATTAGAATACCTTCAAAGCTAAATTTGAAGCTAGATTCAAACCTATAGAAGATGCACATGCCCTTCTAGCTCAACTTAAATAGATGAAGAGAAAACCTCATGAATCAATGAGAGACTTCATAGCCAAGTTTGACAAACTAAGGAATAGAATTCTTATAATTACTCAACCTACAGGTAAGAATCTCAAATGCTTCTTCATCAATTCTCAGTTACCTAAAGTAAGTTTTCTTTTGAGACATGCTAGTCAAATAGATCTTGTTGTAGCTCAACATTTGGCCACTAAGGTAGAAGATGATCTCATTTTAGTAGGGAAGATAAGAAGAGATATAAATAGAAATAAACTTTCATCATATTCTAAATATTCATCTACAAGCACCACAGATCCAATGGTTAGAAGTTGGCAAATGAGTTACTTGCTCTCAAAAAGCAAATGGCGCAAGGAATGTCTTCTATTCCATATAGAGATATGCCAAGAAGGACATTTCTAAATTAGTCATATCAAGGCAATGCTGCCAAGAATCAAGGGCAACAAAATTATCTTCCTCCCCCATAAGGGAAACTTGCCCTGGAAGCTCCTCCAACCAATTCAACAATGGGATATCTTGAAGTAGAATCAGAGTTCTCTTTCTAGTCTAAATTGAATCAAGAGAATGATGCTGATCTCCTTGTAGAAAATCAAGAAGAATCATCTAGTGACTCCCACATTGGCTTCCTAAACTACCAGGATGAACCTAAAAGCAAAGGAGAAGCTATTAATTGATCATATGTAGTGTTTACTAGGTCCAAGAACCAATCAGTCTAGCAAGCTGATAAAGAGAAGATAGAGGAGCAACCTCAACTAGCAATTACAATTGCTAAGCATGGAATCACTCTGCCTTTCCAATCAAAGGATCTAGTGATCACCTAAAAGGTAAGTACATCAATTTCACCTTCACCTTCTACTTCAATTTTGAAAACCAACCCTCCTCCCATCCCTCCTAAAACTTAGAAGGCTGAAATACCTTCCTTTGTTCTTAGTCCAATTCAACCGTTTGACATAATTGATCATGTCAAGAAGACCAAAATTCAAATGTCTAAATTTGAATATTTATAGTCTAATCCTGATCAATTGAATAAGTTGGTCCAATATGTCAAGAACCAAACCATCCATGTAGGACTAAAAGCTAAAAACGTAACTCTTGATTCACCTAAAAACATGCCCATTTTGAATAATCTTGTCATTACTCCTCTAGCTACCCCTAGGAAAATAGAACATTTCTATGTTTCCCTATTAATAAATGGTACAAGCTAAGTAATTATATTATAGACTCAAGTGCATCTGACAATGTCATGCCTACTAAAGTAGCTGAGTCTCTAGGTCTCACAATAACCAAGACATTTGGGAGATGTTTCTCCATGGAAAACAAGCAAGTACCATTGCTAGGGCAAATCAAAGAAGCCCAATTTGCATTTGCAGCCTTTCCAGACAAGAGAATCAAGATGACTATCTTGGTGGCTGACGTCCCATCATCCTATGGCATTTTTCTTGGACAAATTTTTTGTAAGGACATGGAAGGAAAACTAATCATGGACCTATTTGAGGCAAGGATCCCTATCCAAGGTGTAATGAAGAGGTTTCTCCCTGAAAAGGAGACAAAATATGCAGTCACCCAAATATCAACCCTTGAAGCTCAAATTCTTTTTGAATCCTCAGGTATGGGTAACTACTTTCTATCTATAGACAAAGTGCATGAAACACCTGATAAAATTCTTGAAAGTGTCAACCCAAAAGTTAGTTCAACTAGAATAGCAGAAGAACTAGTAGGTTGCAATACAAATGAAGAAGGACCCTCCCTCTCTAATGAAGGAAAGTTTATAGAAAAATTAGTGTCTAATGAGGTATGGACTCTGGAATTTGATGGCAGCTACTCTTCTACTGGTTTGGGAGCTAGGATTGTGTTGATATCTCCTCAAGGAGATATGTTTCCTTCATCTTCAAAATTAAAATTCAACGACACTAACAATACAACTGAATATGAATCTATGTTGCTTGGATTGAAGGTTGCTCAAGACAAAGGCATCAAGTTTCTTCATGCCAAAGGGGATGTTGAATTAGTGGTTTGTCAAGTAAGAAACTTATACCAAACCAGGAATGAAAGATTATGCCACTATCACAACCTGGTTTGGGACCAAATTGAAAGCTTTAATGCTTTCAACATTTATGCTATACCTAGGGAATCTAATGACAGAGCTGATGCACTTGCTATTTCATGAACTCTTTTAGTTCCTCACTTAGATTTCAAAGAAGACAAGTATACTATTGAACTAGTCTTTAGACCAAGTGTTCCTGACAATGCTAATCATTGGCAAGTATTTAATGATGATCATCAAATCATTGCCTTCCTAAAAGGAATAGACAATTTTGAACAACTATGTTTTGAAGGTAGTGAACCTCAGAAGTATGAATCAACCTCTGAATCTAGTTCAGATATAAATCAAGAATTCTTATAGCTGAAAGGAAATAAAATTCCCAAAGGCCTATTTTCTCTTGAGAAACTATTTGACAAGCATGATAGATTCATCAAACAACATCAGATAAATTCAAGTTTTTCTCAGGGATTCGATCAAGTAAATTTGACTACTAAAGAAAATCTCAAGATGGTTAACATTGGTAAGTGTTGCACCCCTAAAGAAAGATTCAAGTTCACCACTTTACTCCATCAATACATGGATGTCTTAGCATATTCTTATGATGACCTGAAGTCTCTCAAACCTGATGAAATTTGTCATGACATTCCTCTCAAGGCTGACACAATGCCCTAGACGTAAAAATCTAGATAGTACAATCTAAAAATATTAGGTACTATTCTATCTAAGATACAAAAAATATTAAATTCTAGAATCATCTTCTCAATCCATCATTCCACATGGATTGTAAACATAGTGCCTGTAAGGAAGAAGAGTGGTGAAATTCATATTTGTGTAGATTTTAAGAATCTAAATCAGTCATCTTTAAAAGGTAATTACCCTTTGCCAATCATGGCTCAAGTGCTTCAAACAATGATAGGTTCAGAGATGTTATCAATGCTAGATGGCTTCTTAGGATATAATCAAGTTGAGTTTGGTGAAGCAAACCAACATAAGACTGCATTCACCACACCTTGGGGTACATTTGCATATAAAATAATGCCTTTTGGTTTGATAAATGTTGGTGTCACCTTTTAGAGAGCAATGGACCTAGCTTTTAAAGATGAGATAGGTAAATTCATAGTGGTATACCTTGATAACTTAAATATCTTTTTAAAGCACCATATTAATCATTTACGCCACTTACAACAAGTGCTGGAGCATTGCCACCAGAATGGTATTTCCTTGAACCCCAAGAAGTCTATTTTTGGAGTAACAAAGGGGAAACTCCTTGGACACATTGTGTCTAAAGAAGGCATAAAGATTGACTCAGACATAGTCAAGTCTATTCAAGAGCTTAATTTGCCTACAAGTAAAAATGTTGTTCATTCTTTCTTTGGAAAGGTTAATTTCTTATGGAGGTTCATCCCTAAATTTGTTGAGAAGACTAGACACATTGTGAACATGATGAAAGGGAAGACCACCTTTAGCTAGACTAAAGAAGGCAAGTTAGCATTTTAGGATATCAAGACTACCATTGCTCATGCCCCTACCTTGGTTTGTCCATATTACAATAAAGATTTCATCATATATACCTATGCATTTGAACACACGCTTTGAACAATTCTTGTTCAATAGGATAAGGAAGGTATAGAATCTCCCATTTCTTTCATGAGATGCCCTCTCAAAACACATGAGATGAAATATTCAAACATAGAGAAGCATGCTTATATAGTGGTGAAAGTAGTCAAACATTTTTGCTTCTATATTCTAAATTCACACACTACTGCCTTAGTTTCTAACACTACAGTCAAGTCTATATTAACTCAATAGGAGTTTGACACAAAAAGAGGCACTTACATTGCAAAGATCCAAGAGTTTGATCTAGACATCAAGCCAACAAAGCTGGTCAGGGGAAAAGGCCTATGCCAATTAATTGCTGGCAATAAGCCAAAAGATACACAACATGTAGAAGTTAAAGTGGAAGATACACCAACAGTCCTTTTTGTCTCCACTACCAATGAGTGGTAGTCAAGTATTGCTCATTTCATTACTTATAGTGAATGTCTTGCTCATTTGTCTTATAAAGAAAGGAGGACTATCAAGTTGAAATCTACCAATTTTGTCCTTTGGGACAATGGCTTGCACAAGAGAAGCATAGATGGAGTATTCCTTTGTTGTGTATACAAAGAGCAACAATGCCAACTTTTGAAATCTTTTCACAATCTAGCTTGTGGAGGACATTTTTCTACTCTTGTGACTGCTCACAAGATTTTGTGAGCCAGGTATTACTAGCCAAATCTTTTCCAAGATGCATATAAGTGGGTGAGAAAATGTGAACTCTACCAGTAATTTGTTGGAAGATCCAAGTTAGCTACTCTGCCTCTCAAGCCAGTGATCATAGAGGAACCTTTCCAGCAATGGGGGATTTATTTTATTAGAACTATAAACCCATCTTCAAGTGCTGGACATGATTATGTCCTTGCAGTAACTGACTATTTCAATAAGTGGGTAGAAGCAATCCCAATTAAGCATGCTACTTCAGAAGTTGTATGCAATTTTTTCAAGGAGAATACATTTCTAGGTTTGGAGTTCCAACCAAAATTGTTACTGATAATGTAGCTTGTTTCACCTCTAAGGAGATTACATAATTATGTTTCCATTATGGAATTACACTCTCCCATTCTTCTAATTATTTTCCACAAGGGAATGGACAAGTTGAATCAAGTAATAAGAAGCTGGTAACTATCATCAAGAAGCTAGCAGATAAAAATCAAAGGACATGGCATAAAGCATTGATTGATGCTCTATGGGTAGACAAAATCACACCAAAGAGGGAAATTGGTATGTCTCCTTTTCAACTTCTTTATGGTATCAATGTTGAAATACTAATCACCTTAGAATTGTCAGCCTTGATATTTTCAAAGGCAATTGAAGATCAGACATATGAAAGCTCTCTTGATAAGAGAATCATGTGCCTGACTGAGCTAGATGAATAGAGAACCATGGTGGTGGACTGAATTTCTACTCATCAAAGTTTGGTAAAGAAACTTTTTGTTTAGATGGCCAAAAATCATGATTTCCAGATTGGGGATCAAGTCCTGCTATGGGACAAAAGGAGAGAACCAAAAGGGATGCATGGAATGTTTGACTCCCTTTGGAGAGGCCCATTTATAATTCATCAACACATTGGTGAAAATATATTTCTACTAAAATATCAATATGGCACACTCTTTTCTCTGCCTCACAATGGGTAGCATCTAAAACACTTCAACTCTTGAAGTATCAGATCATTGTATCTGTACATATGTATATTTGTATAGTTTTTAATTCTATTTTTTTGTTTGTTTTCATTTTTGATGCCTTCTATTTCTAGGTAACATGACTCTATAGCCCAATGGTATACATGAAGACACTAGAGATTTTGGATTCTATTCCCTTCAATTATTTTTTACAATTGATAGAAGTTCCCCAACTAGAGCTAGCTGTTGTCCCCCAAAAATATCACTCATTTTTGGGACAACATTCAAACTATTTTGGTCCTATAGACCAAAATAATCTCTTCCCTTCTCAAATTTTATTCTAAGCATTCAAATTCCTCATTTTTCAAGCTTCTCAAAAAATCTATGGACTCTACAGGCTTGAATCTATGGACTCTACAAGAAGGAAATCTACGGACTCTATAGGAAGAAAATCTATGGACTCTACAGGCCAAGTTCAACATACCTCACAAGTTGATTTCTATAGACTCTATAGGAAAGAAGCATGCTCTCAACACTTAGGCAATTTCAAAGTTGGTTCAATAACTAAATGGTTCAATGCATTTGGTTCAAAAAAGATCAAAAGGACTTAGCCAAACAAACATAATGAACCAATTGAACCATTGAACCTTGAACCAAAGGGTTCAATGAGTTCACAGGTTCAAAGGTTCAACCAGTACAATGAAGATCAAAGAGCTTGGAAAGAACAAGGAAGTGATGGATCAATGGTTTAGCAGAATTAAAAGCTTCAACAGGCAGGTCCAATCAAAAGAATAAGTTTTTGACACTTAGTCATTTTCAAGGAATGAACCATTGAACCATTAAACCACTTTGGTTTAAAGGTTCAATGGGTTTAAGGTTCAAGGTCCAATGGGTTTAATGAGGCTTGTTTCAAAGAGTCTTGGTTTAAATAGTCAAAGGGAATGAACCATTGAACCAAAGTTGGTTCAATCGGTAGGTTCTAGGGGTTGCCCCAAAGCCAAAAGATCAAACAACCCTCGTGGAGGGTAGAAAGGGGGTAAATGGACCAATTCAAAGGCCCAAAAGAGCAAAGGGATTTCCTTTGAAAAATTTCCCCTGGCAAAAGTAACAAAGAGATAATTCCTTCAGGGAAATTGTATGAAAGAAATTCCTTCAGACTTTTTCCTCTGAAAGAAAGAAAAGACTGAAAAACAAAGCAAAGCCCAGTGAAAAGACTAAGGCAAGAAACAAATTATTTCAAACTTTTATCTGAAGGAATTCCTTAAGAGAAAAAGTTTGAAGAAATTAAGGGAAGCTACGGGAGGAAAGCCTGAAAGAATTTCTAAAGGCCAAAGACAAAACAACTGAAATGATTCTTGTAGACTTTTTGTCCATGGGAAAATGTCCATATAAAAAGTCTGTAGGAAAGCTCTGAAGGACTCTGAAGATAAAAGGCCACCGAAGGACCCTGAAGGGTAGGTGCCCTTACGAGGGACTCTTGGTTGCCAAATTAAAGGACACTTCCCCAAAGTTAAAGGGTCATCTTCCCTTCGAGAGGATGCAAAATAAGAAATCTAAAGGAAGTAAGTAGCAAAAAAGACTAAATCAAGAGAAAGCTAAAGAAATTCCAAGGGATGATGCATTGAAAGACATCAAAGTCAAGAATAGTGAACTAGCCATTGGAAATTCAAATGTACTGATGGATGCATGAACATCAATTTCAAGGTTCATAAAAGAGCCGTTGATTTTGAAATGTCTTAAAGAAGAGCCAAAGAACTTAGCGACCCACTAGAAGAAAGAAACCTGAAGGCCATCTGAAGACCACCTAAAGGGCAGATACCCTTATGGGGGGCTCTTCTCGACCCAAAATGGACCTGAATGCATTCAAAGGCTTTAAGGCCAAGACTAGCAAGAAGAGACTAAGGAACGGAGCATCAAATTGAATCAAGGACCCGATTCAATTAAACAAAAAAGGAGGAATGATGAAGAAGGATCAGAAACATTTACACATTAGATATGTTTCTAGAAGTAGACCGCTAGGTGGATATTGAAAGATGCAAACTTTCAATAGCGTGACTCATTTCTCTGCATTGAGAAAAGAAAATGGGTAAATGCCCCTAAATTCTAGCATGTCTTCTTAACAAAATTCAATGCAACATGATGTGTTACTATTCCCAAGTCCTTCTTAAAGAGGCTATATAAGAGACTCTCTTATTATTGTAAAGGGATCTCTCTCTGATAATCAAAAATGAAACTCTACCCAAATTGAAAGGCATTACTGAGACTTTGAGCTTAGATTGTCGATCATATTTTGTTATTGGAATAGGAAAGCAAGTGACTTTTTAGACTTTGTGTTGTGATATCTTTGTTGTTGGGGAAACTATTCTTATGTCTTTTTCCTTAATATATTTTCTATTCCTTTAATTCAACAAGTAGAATCAGTAAAAGTAGTTAGGAAGGTGTCTTTAAGTCAACTGTGGAGAGACTTTGTGCCCCCATAATTACCTTTAGTGTGTTTTCTTTTTGTTTATATGTAAAGGACCTTGGGATGACTTTTTGCCCTCATTGTCCTTCGTATCTCACTCTTGGGCAATTGAGGTGGAGACTTTGTGTTACATCTCAATCTGCTGGTTACTACATCATTGGTTATGTTTTGCAATTACTACCAAGAGTATTCTTGTGGTTTACTGAATAGTACTTCTGAAAGAAGAGGAGTGCTTTCTGTCATTTCCCTTGAGATTTTTCCTTTGATTTGCATGTATCATCTTTGAAGAAAGAGAGATGGATGGTTTATCCTACCCTTGAGTATTATTTTCTATATATATATATATATATATATATATATATATGGAACCTCCCATTGATGAGAGGAGAGATTAGTCCACTTTTGATGTGGTAAACCTACACATTTGGATGACCAATCTTCCTACTTTGGCTGATCAAACCTATTTTGTTTATCAGTACACTGATCAACAAAATAATCAACCAAAAGATATCATGGATAAGGATGGGATAAAGTATGGATGATGTGGTTCATTGACCCTGATCAACATGTTTAGGGGATTGAATGGAAACATTAAGGGATGAAGATGGGATACATGGAACAAATTTAGACCAAGGCTTTCTTTAGTCTGATCTCAAGTTTGACTCAATGTGTAATTTGATATTTTATCAAGTAGACCAAATTAGAACAAGATTTAGACCTTGATGAATGATATTGGATTTGATTGGGTGAGATATAAAAATCTTTAGGATTATATGAGGGGATAAACTAGATTGAGAGAATAATTTCAATTAGATTAATTAGATTAAGACTAACCCAAGACTAATATGATTGACTCAAATAGGATGTAATAATTTGATTGATATCATTATTATTATGATTAAAACTTGACTAGATACAAGAAAGCTAAGGATGAGAACCCTGAGAATAATTCTTTTTTGACGAGGATGATTACAGACTTAACAAGGGATTCATATGGATAAGATGACGAATTAGGTTGGAATATGATTATGAATGGGTTGATAGGAGATATATTGGTGGACAAGGTGATTATGATAGATAGAGTTAATACACATGCTTTATTATGGATAAATTAGACCTAGGACAAGATGTGGATGACAAGATGTGATTAGGATATGTAGGTGATGTGGATGGATGAGACTAGACTAGGTAGTGATCAAGATTAGTTATAGAAATTGTGGTCTAATTGATGAATATGACATTATTAATATTAAGTATGAGTGAATAATATGAGGTTGGAATATGATAAGGTGTGATATATTAATGTCAAGACTTGATTAAGCTAAGAAAATGATGGGGTTATGACAAACAATTGGTCAATATCACTAGACTAGGACATGATTAAGATAAGAAGGTGATGGGAGATAGGATGAGATGAGGAAAAAAAGATGTAAAAAGATATGAAGATGATGATAATGATGAGATAAGGATATACAAGATGATTATATGTGAAGAGCTAGATAGGCGTATATAGGTTTGGGTAAAAGGTTGACTTGTTTCACTAACAACATGGGCTTATTATGACACTCACCAAATCAAGCAAATCACTAAATTAGGATTAGTAAACTGATTTGGGTATGTAAATTGATGATATCATTATCTAATAACTTCACAAGTGAGGCTATAATTCGGTGACCCCTTAAGGAATCTCTCAAACCCTTTGAATATGGTTTTTACATGACAATCACTTGGGAGCTATACTGACTCTGGTAGCAAGTTATTTATTATGATTGATGGTCCTATTTTAGTATGAATAGGCTCTGTTAAGGAATCCTTTATATATGCTAGGTATGGTGGGGCCTAATTCTATGTATAATGTTGTATAATGCCTAGTTCAAAGAATTAACTCTTCCCCTTCATGGATGACTCATATGGGGTCAACCACTTATCCTGATGATAATATTCTTTGATATTTATGCTATGTTAGAAAATGAAGTTTGGATTAGTGTGTGGTGGTGAAATCCATGTTCACTATCCCCCTAAGACTATTTTAAGTGCATAGGTGTCAATTCCACATCACATTAACACTAAAAAAGAAAAATGGGAGGGTTTTTTAGAGGTTTTTGATCCTCCAATAATCACCATAAGGATTCAAGGAGAGCATACACCACTGTAGCTCTTGGGTGACAATAAGCAAACAAAAAGATTTATTAACCAATTAATTTAGATGTGATATGTACAAAACTATATACTATATGAAAGAATATACAACATAATTCAGACAAAGTGACTAAAATTATTAATAGTCTAAAACAAAATGATTTTTAAGATGCCAAAATGTCTTTGATAGTTAGCCTAAAAGAAAATGATTTGTATTTGGATTGGCACTCTTGAGGGGAAACCTACAAGACAAGATGTTATAAGAGAATTTAACCTATAAGATAAGATGTTTGTAAACCAAAATCATTTCTAGATTCACCCTTACAATAAATAAAAGGTTAGTCAAATAGGCTTTAATAAAAACCACTGAAAACATGATTTTGATCTATAAATTCTTTTGGTGAGGGGCCATGACATGGGGGTCTAGGGGTGGTAACCCTTAGTGGGGTTAAGGGGTAGTGCCCTAGGCACACTCCTTATCATGGTATATGGTAGGGTCAAGGGGTGGATTCCCCAATGTTAAAGGAAATTTGGGCCTTATGGGAGGCTCAAAATGACTCAAAATTCACTGAAAATGACTCTAAAATGCACTTAAAATGACAAAAATAAAGAGAAAAATTGCAAATTTAGAGGATAAAACCACAAATACACAATCAAAATAATTCAATACCATGACCAAAAAGTGCAATACAATGACTTTTATGTAATATCATGATTACAAAGTCATGATTTTGTAGAAAGTAGCTAACCACTAGTAGTTATCACATGGTTTTCTACAAAACCATGAGATTTAAGGTAATATCATAATTTTTATCACAAAATCATGATTTCACAATTATAAGTATTACAATGAAAAGACAAAATAGCATATTTAAGACCATGAAATTATTTATGGAACCAAGGTGACTAAAATTAAGATGATATTGGATATTTTATTGAATAACAAAAGTATGAATAAGGCTTAGTAGGAATAACAACTATTGCTACTATGCTCTTGTGGTTTCATAATAGGTGGTTGATAGGGGGTTTTAAGGTTTTCATGTGTTTTAGATGTTATAATTTGACCCTCCCCTACTTACAACATAGACACAAATAAATCAAAATGTTAGACAAATATGTAGATTAGTAGTTTTAAGACAAAAAGGTAAAATTTATACTCTTAGAGTAATATCATGTTTTTAATGATAATATTGTGATTCATGAATCTATGGTATTACAAAAAATAAAAAACTTGTCAAAAGGTAAATTATTAGTGACTAAGATAATATCACTACTTTTTTAGCAAAATCATGATTTTAATGGCAATATCATGATTTATAAATCTAAAGTTTTTCAATAGAGGGTTAACATAAAAAATAGTTGGTCATTAGCAGCTAAGATTTGGTGGTTAGTTAAAAACCACAAATCTTGAGGACAATACCACAAATAAAAATGAATGGTTTTGCAAATCAAAACCACAATTCACATAGGCATGATAATTTTTCAAAATATGGGCATTCTTCCCCAATAGTCATCCCTACAAGCTACCAAAACATATCTAGGATGAAAATAAGTTAAATTAAGAGGACATGTCCCATCATGGTCACCAAAATGTAGGTGAAATTTTGAGATATATGGATTTGATTATGTAATTACGTAAAAAACACCCAAAAATCTATTCCACTAATTTAAGATATAGAGCCATTAAGATAAAATGTAAATAGATGAATGAACATTCCAAATAACACTATTATCCTAAATATAATTGATCTAAACCAAAATTGAACAATAAAGAGACAAAATGATTTGGAATGACATTACCTTAGACTCAGATTTGTAACAATATGATAGTTTGATCAATGGTTTTGATTATGGATTTAGCATGGAGATTGTATAGATTTATTAGATTCTTGTGATTTATAGATAGCTTGGCCATAAAGGAGTGGCTTGTATAAATAATACAAGGGGAGGAATATCAATGGATCTCATTCAAATTTGAGCCTTGAGGATCAAGGGTGGAGGAATTTTCAAGGAATTAAAAATTCATTGGAAGCCTCTAGAATAAAGTATTCTAGAGAGAAGGGGCCAACTTAGAGAGGATTCTAGAATTGGAGGATTCTATAATCCTCTTAAGGACTAATTAGGATTAGGTAATGGATTATGAATGGTGATTACATAGGTGATTGGAGACCGGGGGTGTAGGAGATTCTATGAATAGGCTTGGTAGGTGGGTGGGTGGGTCATGGGAATTTTAAATTCTCAAATAATAAATAAGATGGATTAGGCTAGGATAAGACATGATATATGGGTATTAATTGATTATTTGGTATAAATAAGGTTAGTGAATGAATAACTGATGAGGGGTGATATTAGATAAATTACTAGGATTAAGATAAATGGGATAAAATATAAAGATTAATTAGAATAATTAAGGCAAATATAATTTAGTGTATACAGTTCTAATGGTAACTTAGGTAAGGTAAACCAGTGAAAACTTGATAGGAATAAATCTTCAATATTATTTAAAGTTTATAAATAACCATTTGGAAGGCTATAAAATCAATTGAGAGCCCCTTTTGTTAAATTATGATGGAAAGATTTTAATAGCAAGCTTCGATTTTGGGCCTAATATCTAAAGGAGTGTATATATTATTTCAAATGAATAGTAAGATACCCTTTAACATAAAATAAAGAGAAATTAGTCATGATAAAATTTGGAGGATAATTATATTCAAATATATTTTGAGTGATAGGTTGTTCTGGTAATGTATCTTCCTCAAAAAGAGTCTTGTGAGAAGAAACTTGAAACTTAAGAGTGTTGACATGCTATTATAAATCTCCCCTGGTGGTCATGATAGATAAAATATCACAAGGGGAGGTCTATTTTTTCATTAGAGTTTGTAAAATACCATTCACATGAAACATAAGAATGGTAGGATCTTTACCACTCTCGAGAGGAGAATCATAACATAGATTTGTAACATTTGGTAAAGGAGTACCCATGGTTAAATAAGTACATATATCATATTTAATATAATGAAGGGTAATACCATTAACATTAAAATATGATGATTCACATTGAATTTGGTTACATTTAAAAGGAAATGGGAAAATAATTTCACATATAAACATTTACTCTTTTGAGCCAAAAATGTAAAGGAGGGAGGACAATAAACATTTGCTATGTCATGTACCACATCATGATATGTAAGAGTGTCACTTTCACATTAGGTTCACCAAATTTGTAACCCTAATTTTAATTTTCATCCTCTTGGGTAGAAAATTTTAGGAATATAGAAATGATATATTAAAAGGGTGAATATCATTTCTACGACAAGATAATTAAATGTTAAACGTAAATATATCATACACTAAATTTATTAAATTGAAATAAGCTATTAATGAAAAATAAAATTATGCTATATATATAAATGACATAAAATAAGTTAATTTTTTGGATCTTTATATATTTTCATCTAGAACAAGTTTAAATAAGGTAAAAAGATGGTTCTATAATAATTTTTAGCTTTCAGATTGGGTGCTTTCTGCTCTTTAGATAGTAACATCAAGTTGATATGGTTACATTGATGCTACTATCTAGGTTTGATGCTAGTGTCCTATATGAAACATGTTTTGAAATATAATGCAACCACCTAGATGATTTTGGGTTTTTCTTTGACTTTGTTATGGTGCATTTAGATCTATGTCATGAAATTTCACTCCTTATGAAATGGTAAACCCTAGCTTTCCATCTTCAATGTGACCTTGGTAAAAAATGTGTTAGTATACATATAGTATTGAGATGACCCTAATGACATTTATATTAAAATATTATTCTTACATATATAATACTCTATAAGAAGACCTCAAACTCATATATCTATCCCCTACATATTGGATTATGTGTGAATCATACAATGTGTGTAAAGCAAGTACAATAATGACATAGTTTGTGACTTGTCAAGTAATACCTTATGACTACTCCTTTAGTACTTTAGACTTGTAGATGTGTTATACCTATGATTGGTGTGAAAATAGGGAAGTTTTGATCAACTGAATGCTAGATTGAGTACTTTTAATAAGTCCCTTGCTCTCTTTTGTATAATTTTTAGGTGAGGAATGAATGAGGGTTTATCTTCTATTTATATCAATCTCTTTAAAGTAATAAATCACATTAAATCACTTATGTCAACATTTAGGATACATTTTATTTGTAAATTAGATGAATTTAGGGAACTAGACACTTGTATTGGAGTAGGAAACTAGCATCAGTGTTGGTGTTTATTCGATACATTAATGTCCAAAAAGAATTAAATAAGGTACATTTTCACAACTTAAAAATGTAGAAGATAAGTACATTTTAAGTATTCAAGGCAATAAATAAGGTATTTGTTATAAACAAAAGACTAGTTAGACTAATAGATGGGAGAAGGGGCATAAGATATAGTATATATGATACTTGATGAAGTAAAGAAGGTGTAGAACTAAGAGGAACAACTAAAGTCTATTTTTTCTAAGTGTATAATACTGAGGTGCTACAAAATCACAGAATGTAGTCTACATAAATATATCTCAAGTGCAAGATGATTATGCAACACCTATTTGAAATAAATATCATGAGGAGACTTTAAACCATTTTATTCAATATTTGTAACCTTGTCATCTAAAGTATTTATAACTTGAAGGAGTGTTTAAACTGTAGATCCATTAGGGTTTAAATTAGCAAATTTATTTATCGCTAATGTATAAATGAACATGGTTTGAGTATTAATAGGCATTAAAACCATTATTTGAGTTGAAATCATTGGCAATTCCATAGTACAAGTAGAAATAGTGTTTTTAAGAAATAAATGTTGAGATACATATCATGTTCCCCCATTAGAATAATTAGGTTGTAATGTGTTCATGGGGAGGGTGTTTGGTATATGGGGATGACCCATAAATCTAATAGCATAATCAATAGATAGACCTACTTTGTCATCTATGAAAATTAAAGTTTAAATTTCTAAATAGTTTTTAGGATTTCATCAAGATCTTCAAGGTTTTGAAAAATACGCTCACAAGACAAGGCAATAGTTTGAACTTTCTTAGAATTTATTTATGTATTTTCATTTGTTTCATTGGATTCATGGTTTTCAATTTTAAAATATTCCTCTATGATAAATTAATCAACATGTTACTCATTCTCAACATGGGTATCATCATGGATCATGGGATTATGTTTCTCATTGGTTTGAAACAACTTAGGTGGTAGGAAGGGAAGCTTAATGTTTCCAATAGGCAAACCTCCTAATTTAGGGCTACGCCTAAGTTGCATGAAAAATAATATAAGTAGTAAATGAAAGAATAAAATAATTTGAAAGCCTAGCTACCCAAAAACCTTAGGAATCATAATTTTTTGCATTCATAAGAATCAAGCTCACAAAATGTTTAACCCTAAAAATATAAATTAGGGAATCTAGGGTTAAATGGGATAGATATAGTCTAATGCACAAGGATGATAAAATATCTCTTTATTAGGCTACTTCTTTGTGAAACTTAGATAGAACATAAATTTAATTTGTTGATATATGTTAAAATGGAAAGTGCATCTATGCTAGATATTTCACAGTTAATGAAAAAGACTACTTAATTAGTTTTGATGATAATATAGATCTAGATCTAGAATGAAAATAAAGCTGACTAGAAGAGTATTCTAAAATAGTCATGAAATTCTAAATTATTTAGCTCTATAGCCTTAGACACTTGTGTTAATTTGGCATAGTTGCATCAATGATAGTGTTTGGGTTAGACATAGGTGTCTTGTATAGAATATGTGATAAAATTGGATGCAACCATCCTAATGCTTATGGGTTTTTTTGTCACCTTCACTTTGGTGCATTCAAATAAAGGTCATGGACTATCAATCCTTGTTGTATACACTTCATTTTCACCACTTTCATGTCTAAACTACAATCAAAGTGGATTTTTGTATCAAACATAAGTGTATCTAGAAATCATTAAAATCAACTCAATTCCCTTAGAGTTTTAACATATGCATTCTATGACATATTAGTACATGCTTAATTGAGATAATACACTACATCAAATCATTAAATCTACTAAAAATCACATAAACTTAGTACTTATTTACAAATGAACCTTCAATCAATTAACCAAATTCTTATATTATCACATCTTATCCAATTAAATTCACATCACATTATATTAATTAATTAAAATCAATTAATTAGTTAATATTCTTCTTAAAATGAGGTCACATGGAATGCACATATTATAGATATAGGAAAATTAGTATTCCCATTTATCCTCATCATCCAAACAACTTGTCAATTTAATATTCAAATCACATGGCAAAGCCTACCTCTTCTTACAAATCTTACACCTTACAAAGTTTACATCTTCTTACAAAATCCTATTATCTTATTACATGTCTCACGTTCCTCATCATAAAGGATGTAAGAGACATTTTGGACCCTTGAACCTCATCTCAAAATGGATGGTTCACATCCATTTTGAAATTCTATAAATTAGAGGTTATTCCTCTAATTTAGAAAAGCTTCTTTATCCTAATCTTACTATGCCAAAATTCTTCTAGTAAGATCCAATATTTGAAAGGTTATTATGCCAAAATAGTCTTAGAAGCTTCAATCTTCTATCAATTGCCAAATCAAGTCAAAGCCACAACAATCAAGGTGAATAGGTAAATATTATGCCCATAAGGAACTAGCATTTCGAAAGACTTCTAGATCATAATCTGAGTTCAACATCAATCAATTTTTAAGCAAATATTCTAACGAGGTAGACACATTATTTTTATCTTATATTATGCATTTATTGCATGGTAATCATATAGCTCAACCTAGGGAATAGACTTAAGAAGTTATATATTTAATTTATTTTTATTTATTCACTAATAATTGAGTAATCTCTCTTGTATTTTTTATCTACATAATGGTACGTCTAGTGGGATTCGTTTGCATAACCCACACATAATTTTAATTGTTTTTTTGATAATTTTACATGCAGAAAAGTTCATAAACATGGCCTTAAAATGAGAATAAATTTAATTCAATTCAATTTTTCTTTCTAATTTTATACAGGTCTACGTGTTTTTGTTTCACCTAACACTTTTAGAAATTTTGTTGTAATTTGATTTATATTTTAGGATCTATCATTATTTTACTCATTGCCAATTTTTATGGTGAAAATGGAAGTGAAAATGGCTATAAATTTTAGTATGATTATTATTTGTTTCTATTTTTTTCACATGCGGTGAGATTTTATCTTATGAACATGATTTTCAAATTTAATCAAAATATGATTTATGATTTTTTAGATATAATCATTTTACTATCATTTTTATTTTATTTATTTATTGTATTTGGTCATTTTTCTAACTTTTTATGTTTGCAGGTTTATTTTATTTTATGTATTTTCTAACTTGTTAAATTTTTGATTTTTTTTGTTTTTAATATTATTGTTTTTGTAGGTTATATTTTCCTAAAGATCATACAAAAACACAAAAAAAATACTAATTGGTTTGATGTAGAACCTTGGTCAAAAAAGTGGTGTCAAAATGAATTATCTTATTTCACATTTTAATTTGGGCACTAAAATGAATCCACACTTCAAATTTTTTGTTTTAAAAAAAATCATTTTTTTCATGTTCTTTAATTCCTTGTAAGTTTTTCTTGAAGTGTGTGTTTTGAAGAATTTTTTCACGTATGCTCTCCCCATTTAGATGACTTAGAAACATGAAAAATCTAAGTCATTTTATCCTAAAGATTCATAATTCCAAATGATACCTTACATGCTTTTATTTTAGGATTTCATCACCTTTTTGTAAGCTTCCTAGGGTGCAGTGACTGGGAATTAATATCCCAATGTACATACTAACCCTGTACATCCAATAGGGTATACAAATGGAATTTAGTTATTGTTATATCCAAGCATGATTCCTTGAGGAGAATAACATGAAGGTAAATGGAAACCCTATGCCTAGACATTATACATCATATTGGAAGAATCTAATTTTGATAGCGCTACTACTTAAAAGGTAAGGCTGGCATGGTCATGATGGGGAAAAGGTCCCTCCCATAGATTACCCAATTTAGATTTATTCTCCCATGAATTTTTGTGCCCATGTAACACATATTATGGGTTGTATAAAAAGACCATATAGATATTCCATTATAAAAAAATTTAGATGCTTCTTTTACCATAGATTATACATTGACATAGGGGTTTAAATGTAACGTCCCCCAAAGTTCACCTTTATCATACAAACCTTAAGAGATAAGGGGGGCCTAAAAAACCCTACCAATGATTTAAATAATTTATTTAACTAAATTTAAATATTATAATCTTATTTCAAGGCAAGTGATTCAAAAGGTTCAATTGATGTGATGTAAACCCATGTCAGTTATTAAATTAACTTGTAATTCATCTATGTTGTTACTTGATTGTTGTGTTGAAAAATTGTTTAAACTTGAGACCAAATCCAATAGAACAATTCCAAATACAAAACCATTTTGACACCCACATAATGAGACATTAATTTACCAAACTTTTGGATCAAACAAAATTTACATGATGGAACTTGGTCTCAATACCTTATTTTTATTGTCTTAACCACATCGCTAGGTTGTCAAAACTGAACCAAAATCCTTATTCTTTAAATTCCAGTTGTTAATTCAAAACAAGTCAATTTTATATTCAAATATTAGAGATAATCCAAATTTATTATCAAACATATGTCATTGCATTGTTCAATTTAGTCTAAACCTAAGGGTAAATTCAATTATCAAATCTGATTTGTCCTCCATTTATGATTGCAAACTTTAGGGTTCCAAGTTCAAAACTAAGCTCCCAATTCTTGTTCAAATTGTGCTAAGGTCACTTCCCTTTATAAAATTTATATATAAATCAAATTTAGATCTTGATTCAACATTTCAAGAATTGAATTGTATAAAGTTCCCAAATGTCTTGTTAAAATGAAGATCATATACTTAACCATGCCTAAATACGCATGTAATGTGGATATTTATAACCCCTAATTTTATGATGAAGTGGTTTAAAACCCATAAATATATGACCATTATGTAGAAGATATGGATGAATAACCATATCTTGCTAATGTGTCATCTAATGTTGATTTTGAGTCGCATAATCCATTTTTTCTAATTATGCAAACTATTTCCAAGCAAGGCTAACATTACCATTCAAGTGTACCAACCCATGTCAATCAAGGACAATAATACCTCCAACATGTGCCATTTGATACTAAATAAAAACCCAATCCCATGTACCTTACGAACATACCATCTAGTGATGACTATCAATAAGACCAATTATCTGAACAACTATTCAATAATAAAGATGAACACCTTGTTAGATTATTATAAATGGGTGCTAAGTTTCTTCCTAGTTTTCCCATAGAGAATTTATAATATTTCGCTAATGTTGGCAAAAATTGGCCTACATACAAATTTTTTTTCCTATATGGATTGGGCCACTCTCCTAGACCATTCAATGACCTTTTACCTTCATTACTAGTCTCTTTTTAGTCATGACTTGATGATGTAGTGAAGTATTGTGGAAGGTTTTGTTGTGATATTTGGAGCTATAAAGCATCTTGTGTGTTGTTGGGAGTGTTTGAGATACAAACTAATGTCTCTATGCTAAGAGAGAATTTGAAGGCTTGAGAAGTCATCAACGGTTTTGGTAACACATTTTTGGCAAAAGTTTTGAAGACTCAACATAGAACAACGTAAGATCTAAATATGATTTGTAGATGTTCTAGGTAGATTTGAAGAATATTCAAAGATGTTACATTGAATCTCTAAAGAAGAGGAAGTCCTAGTGTAGTAGATGACCCAATGGTGGAAAGAGAAGACCTTATTCATGACCCTACTTAGTGTTATCAACCTTCTTGAGAATCATCCCCATCCTCTTTTAGGCCTCTACAATGAATTTATTATGAGAAGATCTTCTCTAGACAAAAATCAATGTTTTGGATCTCTTAGCTAAAAAAAACATCACCTATAGCTATTTGATTATTCTCTAAGAAGATTTTTTAATGTGAAATACCTCATCATAAGCAAGTGATCTCACTAGTTTAAATTCAAAAACCTAAAATAATTAAAAGAGATGTCTCATGCACTCCAAAGTGATAATAATGATAGGTCACTCTTTTTTTTTGAGTCCAACATGGAGGCTGCAATTCATACACTTGAGAAATCTTGGTTTCTAGAATATGCAATGAATAAATCATGATATAGTGAGATGAATGGCATAGTGCTTGTAAATTTTAAAACTTTACAAGGTTGAGTTCAAGGTGAGAAAGGTGTCTATGATGTGTTGAAGACACTATGATCATCTCTCAGAGGTTATATACATAGAATAGTTTTAATAAGTTCATTGAATTAATGTGTTCTCATAAGCATCATATGGAGATATATTTATGAAGGTTACATGGTTTTATAACTAGATGAATATGTTGAATCGACTCTCAAGAGTGATCTCATCACACTCCACACAACACTAATATTGAAGTCAAGCATGGCCAAGGTTGAGTAAATGGTTTCATATTGTACACATAGTCTTAAGATTGAGGGATAATTTGGAGAATATTTGAAGATTTGAATATGATAAAGAGGTAATATAACCTCCAAATTTGGTATAGAGGGTCCTCATGACCCAAACTATGACTCTATGGTTTTTATTTGGCCTAGCTAACAAGGGATATACCCCTTATTTTGTCTCAGAGATAAATTAATCTCCAAGTAAAACATAGACAATAATTGAAAATATTGAAAAAAATATGGATTTTTTAGAATATAAAATATTATTTAGGTTCTTATTTTTGACCTCTTACAATCATACACAATCATTCATTCAGGCAGCCCACTGCTAGTTTTGATAAAAATGCATCTACAAGTCTCTAGAAGTAAGATCCAACTTTAAAACTTGGTAAAAGTTATGTTTATGATTATTTATAACCATGGTATTGGTTATGTCACATAAATATCATAATCATTTTCTAATTTTTTAAAGACCTTTTGCATTCATAAATAGTCATTTCCCTAGGCATCCACTACCTAGTTTTGAGAAAAATTAGTATTAAGGCCTCTATAGGCATAATACATGTATGAAAAAAGATATAGTTTGTGATAATGAGTTTTTATAAGTGTAAATATTATTTTATATGTCTCATTAATATTTAAATCATACACTATTTTTTCATAATCCTATGCTTGTTTGTTGACAGTCACCATTAGAGCTCAAACGATGTTTTTTGAAGAGTTAAGGTATGATAGATGGTTTGAACATAGTTTGAGGGTTTGAGATGAAATTTAGGGTGATTTTTATTCTTCAAAAACCTGGTGAGAGCATGATATTCAATTTTTCAATTCAAAATGAAGAAAAGTTTAAATTTGTAAAATTTAAGATCTTGGCATGCAAGTGGAAACCATCAAAAATGGAAATTTTAATAGGTTTAAATGGTTGAATGATGAAATATAATTATTTTATAAGTTATAGGAGATATTATAGGTCCTAATTAAAAATAAATGAGGTATTAATACCTTATAAATCTCAATATATGCTTATTTGTCTCTTCCTAATTTTCTTGGTTCTCATTTTCTAAGTGTGCAATAGGTCTAAATATATGATTCAAATAAATTTTCATGGTTAATAATGTAAAAAAATGATTATAATATTTTTTGGCATCCATAATAGTAATAATTCAAAAATAATTAAGTCTTTGGACCTCATAAATATTGATAAAATGGTAAAATGTAGAGCGATACATGCTAAAAAATTTGACAAAGCAAGAGGAGGCAACCCAAAAATATGAATTTTTTTAAGTTATAATAAATTAAATGAATTTAAATTTTACATTTAGGTATATTTTTTGTCCTTTAATTGTTAAAAGTGGTCTCATGTCTCTACTATACTTCAAGAGAAAAAATCAAGTTTTCATATCTCCATTAATGGAGTCCATGCTCAAAACCAAGACTAAAAGAGCCTTTAACAGAGGTCAAAAGGAGGATTTATGTATGGAAAATGCTCAATATTTTGTATAATATCCAATATAATTTTTTTAGTGTGTTTCAAGAGTAGAAAAATAAAAGTGGCTTAAATTAGCAAAGAGACCCCCCTAGACCTACCTAAGCCTACAAGGTGGCAAATGTTGCCACACTAATATAAATATTTTACAAGTGAATCAAAGAATAAGAATTGTCTAAAAACAATTAAGGATAAATCAAAAGATTCATGAGTATAAATAAATATCATTTAATCTCCCAATCACCACGTAAAGTCCTAAAACCACTGTAAGCTTCCAAAAACCCTGTTTTGACTAGATTTGAGTTTTTGAACTCATAAGGCCATAAAATGACATAGAATCATTTGGAAACCACTTGGATCATATAGGTTGATATATAAATATAATTTTTACCTATATTTTATAATAAATTTGAATTTTTATGTGCTTAAGAGTCCCAAAATGGCCTTGAAATCAGGTTTTTGAATAACTAGTTGAAGATGACTTGAGCTTGAGGACTTCCATCAATGGAGTCCAAAGGATTTTCATGTTTCATGGTGTATTTTGTAGGTTGGAGGAGAAAAAATAAGTTTGGATAAAAATAAATCACTCAAAATTTTTCCTTCAAAATTCATTACAAACATCAAATGTCAGAATGATTAACCATGTTGCCAAGTTGCCAAAACAAGCCAAGTTGAGATGCAACATAGAAGTCAAGTGGAGGAGTTTTATGGAGTTAAGGAGAATTAATGGATAAATTAAGGAATATTATTTATGTTTGTATACTTTTATAAAGCATTAATGGAGTATTTAAGTAATTTTCTTAATGTTTAGAAACTTTTTCAAGTTATTGGAGCATGATGTCATCTTCCTCAAGCAAATTTTGTCCTCTAGTGTTTTTTTAGGCAAATGGGGGAGCTTGAAGAAATTTTATACTTTATAGGGTTAATTTTCTAGTAATATTAATGATTAAATGATTTAAAAGTGTTTGAGACTCATCTACCTCTTCTTCTTCTTTAATAGATCTCCATGGAGGGTGGTTGAATCACATTTAATGATTTTTGAAAGTTTTTTCTCTTCTCCCTTCCCTTTTCTTATTAATTTTAAAGGATTTTACAATTTTTGATATGGCATATACCTATCCATTTATGTAATAAAAATACTCTTCAAGCAATAAGACAAATTATTTTATCTATCTCTTTACCTACATCTAGTGTTGTAGTCATCTTATGCATGATTAATTTGTGGAGGATTATTCTTCCTTGGTGATTGTCTTATTTATTACATATTTTTAGATATTTCAAGGTGTTTTAAAGTTTTAACTTCTTGTTTTTTTATAAATGATGATAGTATAGTATGTTTTTTTATACTTCTCCATGCTTCATCTCTTGTCTAGCGATCCTAGTTTGGAAATATTGATGCAAAGTGACCAATTTAAGAGAGTGTGTGAGTGAGGATTTTATTTGAGATTCCTTAGTGTTATTTTAAAGAAATTTTAAGTGTCTTTTATTTTTGTGTATTATGATTTATATGATTTAAATTATCCCTTTCACCCCTTTTTTAGTCAAAACTAGTAGTTTAGGTGATCTACCAAGAGGAACAAACCTTCTCTAAAGGTTCAACCCCATCATAGGATACCCATAGCCTAGGTTTGATCCCATTTTGTATCCTCAAGTGAGAGATCCTAAAGAACCCTCTCACAAAGGCAAACTTTTATGCTATAATAGTTTTTGGTATGTTCGGTAGGACTATTATGTTCTTCACTTTATTGAAGGGTTTTTGGTGTTGCTCCTCAGTGTAATTAACCTTTAGAAGCACATTTTAAAGCATCAATGGAGAATCCATTGTGAACATAAATTGGTTATAAATACTAAGTACCCAAAATTAGAACCTTATTATGTATACTCAACCCTCTTTTAGTCAACATGCTTATTCTCTACCTTAACATCACTCATATTAGGCTAATAATGTTTATGTGTTACCCCCAAGTATCCATAAATAAACATATTAACCCAAAAACGATATTTTTCACCATCCCACCCTTGTGTATGACCAATATTAGTCTCCTTGGCATTCAAATTTGTCCTCTAATCCCACTCGCCAAGACTATGTTTATCCTATTACATCCCTATCAAGATTCAAACAAGTATTATCAAATAATATGGAGTCGATAAGGGAGATTGGTAGGGGTTTATAACTTTTGGTATTCATCCTATCCATTTTCTACCAGAGGTAAAAAGTTCTCTTTAATTGGTCAAGAGTTGTGGGTTAGTTTATGAGGGTGAACAATGGGTAGTTTATGAGAGGGAGAACAAAGTGTGGTTGCGAAGCATGGTCCAAATATTTGAGAGTGTGTTGATATATTATGAAGATAAATAGGCTAATTTAAATTAGTTCCATGTGTCCTCTCCCCTCCTACAGCCTCAATCTTAGCTTTTAAGGAATTTAAATCAGCCCCCTAGCCAACATTATCAAGGCTCATCCTTGTCAAGAATAAGAGGAGTAATACTAGACCAAGGGAGAGCAATCATGAAAATAAATAAGGATGTTGGACTTGGACAATAATTTATAATTCATTCCATGGAGGGGATAAGGAGATTATTGCATGAGTTTTAGAGTGTGTGGGCATCTATTGAAGAATGTGACTATCCACATGTTGAGAAGCTAGAGATGAATTAGTGGGTACTGTCTATTGAAGAGGTGTTATAGAATTGGGAGAGAGAACATATCAAACCAAAAAAAATCAATCTACCCTCTCCTACCCAAACATACATTGTATTTCAAGATAATAAAGACATCCCACCAAGGATCTCTCCTTGTACTAATTATCTTAGCTATACCATGCCTTCACTATTGAGACCACTCTCTCCTAATCCTATTCAAGAATAATACGGAAATAAGGTGGTGTTACCTTATACATTTCCTTCATTTAAAATATTTAAGTAAGGTATAGAGATGAAGGAGTAGGTGTTTATTGTGGTGAACTAAGAATCAATCTTGGATAAGAAGGAAGTTTTGGTTTAAAATTAAAGTGTTTTATGCATAACTCAACTCATTGATCTTATTTTATAAAAGTTCCAAGACTCTCCCCTCCTCAATCTCCACTAAAGACACCTCTTAATATCCCTAGTTGGAGTACTACTCTCCTAAGTTATTAGTAAGGTGAACCTCTTCACCCTCTTACCATCTCCCTCTTGGATAAATAAACCATTTTACCAAGGATAGAGGAGAAAATTGAGTTCATAGGTGAGCCACATGAATATAATACATTTTTTTTATGATGAAGAGATCATAATAGTAATCCAACTTCATTTAAATGAGGTAAAATCAAGTTTGTATTAGGCTTTTTGGCATTACTTTGACACTAATGAATTAGAGCCCAAAGAGGATAATCATTAAGCTAAATATGGGGTAAAATGTGAATGGAATACTGAATGTCCATTATATATAGATGAAAATGAAGAAGATTAGAACTATGTATAGAGGTTGGTCCACTTAAAGATGAGGTGTCACTTGGAGGCAATGTTGATGTCATAAGATTCAAAGAAGATTGGTCAAAACAAGAGCCTCAAAATCATGATGAGATAGACCTTGATTGTAATGATGAGCTTCCATTCTATATAGAGGAAGAATAATAATATATTTTATGAAATTGAGTCTTGGTGAAGTTGAGACTATCTCTCTTACAATTGACCAAGAAGAAGTTACCTTTTGGGATGAACTAGAGCCATTTTGCCTAAGCCAAGATACTCAACCTTCATGTTCAAAAGAGTCATCAAGTAAAAAAATTTCAAGTGATCCTATAACCCATCATGAAGTGATATTATAGATATTTCCCAAGGATAAAGACCAACATTAATCATGTCTTACACTACTAAGAGTTTTTGTCTACATTGGAGACATGTTTATCCTATTTCATCCATTAAAGAGCATGCCAAAAAGATTAGTAGTCAAAAAACCTAGCTCATTAGGTTTGATGCCTCTCAAGTAAGGTGTTTTTCATCCTTTTCCATTAAAAATGAATGATGATAAAAACTTCCCATGCGATCTTGAAGGAAGGTACTTATAAGTTTTAGTTGTACACATTGTGTAGTCTTTTGCTTCCCTCTAAGTGCCTTATACACATCCTTTCTATTTTGTTGTGTGTTTCCCTTCCCTAAGTGCATTAAGCACATTATTTTTATTGTTTTGGGTTGTATTTTCTATTTT